>JAPQVW010000002.1:81069379-81669379 GCA_028535905.1 Quercus berberidifolia
AGCTAGATGATGTTATATCATCTCAAAAGAGCTTCTCAGACAAATCCGGATTGGGATATACCGGAGGAGGTAGTTCGTCTGGAAATGTTAGTAAAGGAGTGAAGTTTGTAAAGGCTGAAGCTCCAGTTGTAGCTAACCTTACTGGTGAGAAGCTCGAGGTGGAGGAGAAGAAGAATTTGGTGAACCAACGAATGTTAAATCCTCGCAATCAGTTTGCAGACAGATCTGAATCTCGTGCCAAGTCACGTCCTCGACCACAAAGAGGTCCTAGAGGAACTTATGTGTGCCACTACTGCGGACTTCAAGGGCATACTCGACCAAATTGCCAAAAGCTGAGAGCAAAGAATAGTGCAACCCCTCAAAGGTCAGGAGGACCTAGAAATGAGAGAAGAAGTTGGGCTGGAGATCAATCTAGAGATCAGAATGGTGATCCCGGAATGATGAACGTGATGAAGATGATTGGTGCATTCACCAACTGCTTGGAAAGCTTCTCACGAAGGTTTGAAAGCCCTAACTCCCGTACCCAATCCTATAAGGAAATCACCCCAAACGCAAGTGACGTGAGGGTGAATAAGGGTACTCATGCATAAGCATTACAACATGTCCATGCATCAATACTTCCTATGCTTTGTGACTATGTTTGATTGTTTTGCTTGCTATTTTTGCTGTTGGTTGTTTGTTTGTCTTTTTGTACATTTCTTTAATTTTGTTTTATCAATCTTTTTGTTTCTTGTGTCAAAAATCCAAAAAACACATAAAAATAGAAAATCAAAAGCTTGATTGACTTTGTTGAGTTTTTGTCTCAAAACTTGTTTTGCCTTGTACCTTTGTGCTAATGGCTTTGTGCATTTTCGAGCATTGCTTGTCTTTATGCACTTATATCACAGTGGGAAAAATCTTGAAATCTTTGTGATTGTTGTAAATAGATCTTCAAACTTGTCATGAATGATTAGTGAATGGTTTTGTTGATCTTGAGACTTGCATAGACTTGTGTCTATATATCTTCCCACTCTTTATTTTTGTTTTGCTAAAAAGAGCTCACCAAATGTAAATCTCCAAATGAAAAGAGATTTTGAGCTGCAAAAGCCTGTCGCACACTCTAGTATTTGACTAGGAAAAAGGGTAAGCGACCTTATATTGAAGTGAATGTTTATTCAAAAAGCCAAAGGCTTATTCATTAAAGTGAAATATCATATATCACTCTCACAATGAGAGGTGATTGACTCAAAAGATCAAAAAGATCAAATGTTATGATTGAAAGTGGAGTCAAATGTAAAGCTCCAAATCATGTTATCAAGTTTATGTGGGAGGTCATATATACATATTTCTATAATTGAGATGGGTCACATGATCTAGTGCTAATTGTGTATGCCTTGGTTGAATTGATCATTGAAGCTTCACATTAGACGAAGGACTATCTCATTGTTGATATCCACACACAACACACAAGTTTATGTTCAATAAATGCCATATTCATTTGTGTGATTGTACTTGATGAAATGTGTTTTCACATGCTCAATCTTTGTTGATTCAAGCACAAAAAGATTTTTGAGTGTTTTAGGTGTTTTTGGAAAGTATTTTGCTTGAAAAATCTGAAAATTTCAAAAATCCTGTTTTGCTCTGTTTTGGCGGCTCAGTCGCGGGTATGTCAAGTCGCGAGCCTCAGTCGCACCTTCGCTGGTAATTTCTGGCGACTTGTTCGCGAGTGGAAGGTCCAGTCGCGAGGTTACTCAGAGATTTTCGCGGCTCAGATCGCGACTCACTCGCGGGTAGACCTTCCAGTCGCGAAAAACACTTAGAAAAATTTTTCAAATTTTTGGTCTTGTGTGTTTTGGCGGCTTGAGCTGGCGACTGTGTGGCGACTTATTCCAGTCGCGAGAATCGCGTGTTTTGCAGAAACAGGAGCAGTTTTTAAACCTTTTTCAGTTTTTCCCTCGAACTTTTATGACTGTTCATCTTCTCTCTAAACTTCCTCCTTTCCAAAAACTCTGTGAATCCATATTCAACCCTCATTGGTGCTTCATTTCTTATCCAAATCATCAAGAAAAGGTAAGGGTTTATGCTTTCTCAATCTCATTTTCCCTTTTCCTGGTTTTTCTTGCTGCTGTTTGGGTTGATATTGTGTACGAACTACTTCTCTCTTATGAAATGGGTATGGCGGATCTTGTTTGATTTTGTTCTCATCTATTCTCATGTTGAACAGTCAAAATGTGATGTTCATTGTTCTGATATTTGCCGATTATTGAGTCTGAAAATCTTTTGTTAAATGGGTTTGTTGTCTATTTGACTTACTCATTTCACTTGCTTAAGCATTGTTTCTGATAATGATATTGGTTACTGAATCCTTTTTGGGTGTTTGTATCTCAACCTTGTTCTCTAGTATGGATTATTGGGTTCTTCATGTTGAAATATTTTTCCTTGTTCATATCTCTGGTGGAGTATTTTATGTTATCTGATCTAAATGTTCGAATGCTGTATGTGTTTGCATATCATGGTCTTGATAACCTGTCTCAGCGACAAGTGTTTGTTGTTTTTGTCCTTCTATGTCTTGGCGCACTATCACCATATTGCTGCTCCTATCATTTTGTGCTCCTGTATATTGTTGGTAGTTTGATTGGGTCTGCACTATCTTCAATTTGTGTTTGTATATTGATATTTTGTTTACACTGAATCATGTTGACATTGGTCTTGTGTGGTATTGTTGTTTGGTTCTTTGCTGTGGGCCTGTCTCTTGCAGATGTCTCGTCGATCTTCCAGGGGTAAAGACATTGTTGCTGACAAACCAGCATCACCAGTTGCCAAAAGGACTCGACTATCATCTCAGGCTTCTCAAGACCCCAATGAGGATAGGTTCAGACTTCCTCTTAACTCACACGTCTACTCAAACGTGTTTGACAAGTCGACTACTATAGTGGAACGGGTGGTAGAGTTTAATACCTTAGGGACCACTTTCATCCCTCGAATCTTTGAGAAACGAGATTGGGCAAACTTGTTTGGGAACTTTGATGATCCAATGGATGAACTGGTTAAGGAATGCTTCTCCAATGCGACTGATCTTGGACCCCAACTCATTTTCTGGGTCAGAGGAACAGAGTTTAGTGTTACCCCAGACTCCATCGCAGATCTTCTCGGCATCACCAGACCTCAGAATGTGAATCTCACTCCTTACGATGAACGAAATCCAGAAGTTGGAGAAATTTTACAAATCCTAGGATACGATCATGAAGTATCCAGTGCAGGAACCTCCATCAGCACCGCAAAGTTTGCACCTGAGTTGACCACACTGAAGTTGATCATGTTCACCAATCTCTACCCACTGTCCAACACTACATTCATCAATCTTGGGAGAGCTCTGTTTCTATGTGACCTTATTACAGGAGCTCCCATTGACATATGTGCTCACATCTACTACATCTTGAGGAAGACCGCATGTCGATCTGCAGCAAGAGGAGTTATTCCATTTTGCAGTCTCATCATGAAGCTCATTCTTCGTGAAGGCATTACTCCTCCTGCAGATGGAAAAATGTTGACTCGTCAACGTCCCATTTCCTTGCTCACTCTTCAAGCTAGCAGAAGTCACTCCTCTAAATCACCAAGGAGTGCTCACATCTCTCCGGTCACTCTGTCTGCCCCTGACTCAGAGACACCAGCACATACCACATCTACATCACGTGCTGTTCCTGAAGCTTCACCAGCTCCTATTCCGCAAGCTCCGACTGCTCCTCATACTGATAGAGCTGGCAGTGTACTCGAGCATATTCAGAAACGCGTTGATGAGCTTGTGGCACTTCTCTACTCCACAAACAACCATGTTCAAATGCGTCTCGAGACTATGGAGAATCAGCTAGATGATATTCAACGAAAGTTGGACGAGAGCCTTTAGCTATTCGTGACAAAAAGGGGGAGAGCTTTCAGTAAGGGGGAGAAAAGTCCAAAGGGAAGTGTGCATAGTGTTAGGGGGAGTACACACATACACACATACTTTTGTTTTTAGTCTTATCCTCTAAACTTATGGTTTTTTTTTAGGTTTATGCTTGTTGGGTACTATTTATTTAATGTTTTTATGGGTTTGATACACTGTGTTTTGGTGTATAGTTGTTTCTAACTCTTATCATATACTCTTGGATTAAACTTTAATATATCTTGATGATGTTATTCAGGATGTTTTGTGTTTTGTACCCATGTGCTTTTGTAAGCTTTTAGGGTTTATGTCTTTTGCAAGTTTGTAGGCTTTATGGTTTGTACCTTGCCTAGTGCAGCCTTTATGCTATGTTGAAATCAGTACTTTAATCTAAATGTTATGCATTTTGGTTTATGTACTGTCACTCTTGTGCCCTTGTAGGATTGTTCCTAGATGCATATGCCTTGTGTGATATGCATTGGTTGAGTGTTGTGCATACAAGTGTCTTGCCTTGTGCTTGTTAACTTGTATGTCCTTGTGTTCATTCCAAGTGTGGATGAGCACTGTGATCACTACCTTGTGGTGTTCACTTGGTTGATCAAGCCATGGTTTGTTTCATAACTCCATCTTTGCTTGATCAAATATTGCCTGTTTCATATGCTTTTTATAATTTTCTGCTTACAATGATCATGGTGTATTGTTGTGTTTCAGGAGTATTATGTTCATATGATTCAAGTGCTTCACAGCTTCTAGAGTTAGGTGTGAGTGAGTTTTTGTTCAACTGTTCCCAACTCACATGTTAAGTCTAGAGTCTGTTTTAGGGTTTTGTCACGGAATAGCCAAAGGGGGAGATTGTAAGGTTGAATTTATTCAACCATCTAATTGGCTTTATTCCGTGCCAAATTTGCTTGTAATTCAGCATTTAGTAACCCTGTATTTAGGTGGGTTTGATGTAAGGGTAGTGAGTGAGATAGAGTGAAGTTTGCTCAAGAGTGTGCAAGAAAACAGAGTGTCGCGGCTGGGTCTCGCGGGTGACTCGCGGCTTCAAGCCGCCAGAAGCAACCTCACGTGCCAAGCATGCTGGAAGGTGAACAGTCTGCTAGCTGGAGCACTACAGGACAAAACAGGACAACTGGCCATACGGTTATCTCGCGACTGGATCTCGCGACTTAGTCAAGCCGCGAGGTCAAGCCGCGAGCCACCCCTGTTTTGTAGAATTCTGTCGTTTCACATTCCTCTCCACTCCAGTATAAATACCCCTATTACCCACGATTGAAAGAGAGCTTCCAGAGAGAATTTTGAGAGAGAAACCCTAAAGAAAAACCAGATTGTTTCACCCACAATCTCTACCTTAGAATCTCTTCAAATTCCTCAACTCTCTTCCTCTCCATTGTTAAATCCTTGAGAGGCTTTATACCAAACCAGGTTCTCACCATTATCATCATTGTGAGACTGCTGTTTGGATTTCTGGGAAGCAGTTAGGAAGGAACCAATCTTCATTGGTTGATGCTATGGTCTAGTAGCGGAATCCGGGAAGCTAGAAAAGAAAAAGGTTCGGCGCAACCTCGTTGGAGCAAGAAGCTTGGAGGGCTTAGGTGCACTGGGTAGATTAGGCTTGGAGGGTCTATTGCTGTCCTTGTATCCCAACTATATTTTCTAGTGGATTGATTACCGCTTGGAGGGCGGCGGAGAGGTTTTTCGCCGAGAACTTCGGTTTCCTCTTCGATAACACATCGCGTGTTGTCTTTGTGTTTGCATCTTCCTTCCTCTATCTTTGCCTTTAAATTATCTGCTGTGGATTTTATTTTGTTATGGCTTAGATAGTATTTAATCAATTTCGTATGATAGCATATGTTAAGTTTCCGCACACTAGTTGTTTGACATATTGCTTGAATTGATTAAGTTGTTTTTTGGGGGTCTAAACGTTCAAAGGTGTTTTATACACGTTTTTGAACTTTCAATTGGTATCAGAGCGGGTACACTGATATTGGTTTCATTACCATTGTGTGATCCTTGACTCCCTTTTGAGATGGATAGGTCTCAATCCCTAAATGCACCTCCATATTTTGATGGTAGTAATTATGCTTTTTGGAAGGTTCGAATGAGAGCTTTTCTGTGTTCTATTGATGAATCCGTTTGGGATGCTGTTGAGATTGGTTGGACCAAACCAGAGGCAGCAAAATCCACATGGGATAAGGCAGCACTTGCTGCATCTAATGCTAACAGTAAAGCACTCAATGCTATTTTCTGTGGTGTGTCTCCAGATGAATTTCACAGGATTTCTCATATTACCGTGGCCAAAGAAGCATGGGAGATTTTGGAAACTACCTATGAAGGCACGAAGAAAGTGAAAGACACCAAGTTACAAATGCTGACCACTCGGTTTGAGGAGCTCAAAATGAGTGAGGATGAGTCTTTTGACTCTTTCTATGGGAAGTTAAATGAAGTGGTTGTCAGCAAGTTCAACTTGGGGGAGAAAACGGAGGACTCGAAGATTGTAAGAAAGATCCTTCGATCATTGCCGGAAAGCTTTCGAGCTAAAGTGACAGCAATAGAAGAGAGCAAGGACCTCGATGACATCAAAGTGCAAGAGCTGGTGGGTTCTCTGCAGACTTATGAGATGTCGCTGCCCAATCAACGGAAGAGTAAATCTCTTGCTCTAAAGACCATTAATGAGAAGGTAGAAGATCAAGACTCATCGGGAGAAGATGTGGTTGACAAAGATGTTGCATACCTTGTCAAGAATTTCAAAAAGTTTTTGAAATTCAAAAATAATGGCAAATTTGATGATAAAAGAAAATTCCAAAGTTCTGGAAGGGAGAAAAGGGAATTCAAAAGGAAAGATGGAAAAGAATCCCAACCTACACAAGGTGTCACGTGTTTCGAATGTAACGGGCATGGACACTTCAAAAAGGAATGTCCGAATTATTTGAAATCGAAAGGTAAAGTGTATGCCACGACCTTGAGTGACTCGGATTCGTCTGACTCAGAGTCTGAAGAGAGCTGTGATGGAGAGGGGAACTATTCGGCTTTTATGACTATTGCTCATGTTGAGTCGTCAGATGAACTGAATCTGCTTGTGCAAGACCTTGGAGAACATAGTGATGATGAATCACTAGGAATTGTTGAAGAATCGGATGCTGAAGTAGATGGAAGCAACGCGAATCTTCAGGAGAATTATAACTTACTTTTGGAGAAGTCCGGGGAATACACAAGGGTGGCCAAGGCTGCTGTGAGAAAAATGAAGAAGGCTGAGGAGGACTACAAAAGTCTCCTAATCCGATATAGGGAGGCCAAGTGTGAGATAGAAACTCTGAATGGAGAGTTGTCCGAAGCTTACACAAAAGTAAGGTTTCTTGAGAGTGAGGTTGTGCAAGCTAATGCCAAAGTAGAGAGGGTTACCACCAAGAAGCTAGATGATGTTATATCATCTCAAAAGAGCTTCTCAGACAAATCCGGATTGGGATATACCGGAGGAGGTAGTTCGTCTGGAAATGTTAGTAAAGGAGTGAAGTTTGTAAAGGCTGAAGCTCCAGTTGTAGCTAACCTTACTGGTGAGAAGCTCGAGGTGGAGGAGAAGAAGAATTTGGTGAACCAACGAATGTTAAATCCTCGCAATCAGTTTGCAGACAGATCTGAATCTCGTGCCAAGTCACGTCCTCGACCACAAAGAGGTCCTAGAGGAACTTATGTGTGCCACTACTGCGGACTTCAAGGGCATACTCGACCAAATTGCCAAAAGCTGAGAGCAAAGAATAGTGCAACCCCTCAAAGGTCAGGAGGACCTAGAAATGAGAGAAGAAGTTGGGCTGGAGATCAATCTAGAGATCAGAATGGTGATCCCGGAATGATGAACGTGATGAAGATGATTGGTGCATTCACCAACTGCTTGGAAAGCTTCTCACGAAGGTTTGAAAGCCCTAACTCCCGTACCCAATCCTATAAGGAAATCACCCCAAACGCAAGTGACGTGAGGGTGAATAAGGGTACTCATGCATAAGCATTACAACATGTCCATGCATCAATACTTCCTATGCTTTGTGACTATGTTTGATTGTTTTGCTTGCTATTTTTGCTGTTGGTTGTTTGTTTGTCTTTTTGTACATTTCTTTAATTTTGTTTTATCAATCTTTTTGTTTCTTGTGTCAAAAATCCAAAAAACACATAAAAATAGAAAATCAAAAGCTTGATTGACTTTGTTGAGTTTTTGTCTCAAAACTTGTTTTGCCTTGTACCTTTGTGCTAATGGCTTTGTGCATTTTCGAGCATTGCTTGTCTTTATGCACTTATATCACAGTGGGAAAAATCTTGAAATCTTTGTGATTGTTGTAAATAGATCTTCAAACTTGTCATGAATGATTAGTGAATGGTTTTGTTGATCTTGAGACTTGCATAGACTTGTGTCTATATATCTTCTCACTCTTTATTTTTGTTTTGCTAAAAAGAGCTCACCAAATGTAAATCTCCAAATGAAAAGAGATTTTGAGCTGCAAAAGCCTGTCGCACACTCTAGTATTTGACTAGGAAAAAGGGTAAGCGACCTTATATTGAAGTGAATGTTTATTCAAAAAGCCAAAGGCTTATTCATTAAAGTGAAATATCATATATCACTCTCACAATGAGAGGTGATTGACTCAAAAGATCAAAAAGATCAAATGTTATGATTGAAAGTGGAGTCAAATGTAAAGCTCCAAATCATGTTATCAAGTTTATGTGGGAGGTCATATATACATATTTCTATAATTGAGATGGGTCACATGATCTAGTGCTAATTGTGTATGCCTTGGTTGAATTGATCATTGAAGCTTCACATTAGACGAAGGACTATCTCATTGTTGATATCCACACACAACACACAAGTTTATGTTCAATAAATGCCATATTCATTTGTGTGATTGTACTTGATGAAATGTGTTTTCACATGCTCAATCTTTGTTGATTCAAGCACAAAAAGATTTTTGAGTGTTTTAGGTGTTTTTGGAAAGTATTTTGCTTGAAAAATCTGAAAATTTCAAAAATCCTGTTTTGCTCTGTTTTGGCGGCTCAGTCGCGGGTATGTCAAGTCGCGAGCCTCAGTCGCACCTTCGCTGGTAATTTCTGGCGACTTGTTCGCGAGTGGAAGGTCCAGTCGCGAGGTTACTCAGAGATTTTCGCGGCTCAGATCGCGACTCACTCGCGGGTAGACCTTCCAGTCGCGAAAAACACTTAGAAAAATTTTTCAAATTTTTGGTCTTGTGTGTTTTGGCGGCTTGAGCTGGCGACTGTGTGGCGACTTATTCCAGTCGCGAGAATCGCGTGTTTTGCAGAAACAGGAGCAGTTTTTAAACCTTTTTCAGTTTTTCCCTCGAACTTTTATGACTGTTCATCTTCTCTCTAAACTTCCTCCTTTCCAAAAACTCTGTGAATCCATATTCAACCCTCATTGGTGCTTCATTTCTTATCCAAATCATCAAGAAAAGGTAAGGGTTTATGCTTTCTCAATCTCATTTTCCCTTTTCCTGGTTTTTCTTGCTGCTGTTTGGGTTGATATTGTGTACGAACTACTTCTCTCTTATGAAATGGGTATGGCGGATCTTGTTTGATTTTGTTCTCATCTATTCTCATGTTGAACAGTCAAAATGTGATGTTCATTGTTCTGATATTTGCCGATTATTGAGTCTGAAAATCTTTTGTTAAATGGGTTTGTTGTCTATTTGACTTACTCATTTCACTTGCTTAAGCATTGTTTCTGATAATGATATTGGTTACTGAATCCTTTTTGGGTGTTTGTATCTCAACCTTGTTCTCTAGTATGGATTATTGGGTTCTTCATGTTGAAATATTTTTCCTTGTTCATATCTCTGGTGGAGTATTTTATGTTATCTGATCTAAATGTTCGAATGCTGTATGTGTTTGCATATCATGGTCTTGATAACCTGTCTCAGCGACAAGTGTTTGTTGTTTTTGTCCTTCTATGTCTTGGCGCACTATCACCATATTGCTGCTCCTATCATTTTGTGCTCCTGTATATTGTTGGTAGTTTGATTGGGTCTGCACTATCTTCAATTTGTGTTTGTATATTGATATTTTGTTTACACTGAATCATGTTGACATTGGTCTTGTGTGGTATTGTTGTTTGGTTCTTTGCTGTGGGCCTGTCTCTTGCAGATGTCTCGTCGATCTTCCAGGGGTAAAGACATTGTTGCTGACAAACCAGCATCACCAGTTGCCAAAAGGACTCGACTATCATCTCAGGCTTCTCAAGACCCCAATGAGGATAGGTTCAGACTTCCTCTTAACTCACACGTCTACTCAAACGTGTTTGACAAGTCGACTACTATAGTGGAACGGGTGGTAGAGTTTAATACCTTAGGGACCACTTTCATCCCTCGAATCTTTGAGAAACGAGATTGGGCAAACTTGTTTGGGAACTTTGATGATCCAATGGATGAACTGGTTAAGGAATGCTTCTCCAATGCGACTGATCTTGGACCCCAACTCATTTTCTGGGTCAGAGGAACAGAGTTTAGTGTTACCCCAGACTCCATCGCAGATCTTCTCGGCATCACCAGACCTCAGAATGTGAATCTCACTCCTTACGATGAACGAAATCCAGAAGTTGGAGAAATTTTACAAATCCTAGGATACGATCATGAAGTATCCAGTGCAGGAACCTCCATCAGCACCGCAAAGTTTGCACCTGAGTTGACCACACTGAAGTTGATCATGTTCACCAATCTCTACCCACTGTCCAACACTACATTCATCAATCTTGGGAGAGCTCTGTTTCTATGTGACCTTATTACAGGAGCTCCCATTGACATATGTGCTCACATCTACTACATCTTGAGGAAGACCGCATGTCGATCTGCAGCAAGAGGAGTTATTCCATTTTGCAGTCTCATCATGAAGCTCATTCTTCGTGAAGGCATTACTCCTCCTGCAGATGGAAAAATGTTGACTCGTCAACGTCCCATTTCCTTGCTCACTCTTCAAGCTAGCAGAAGTCACTCCTCTAAATCACCAAGGAGTGCTCACATCTCTCCGGTCACTCCGTCTGCCCCTGACTCAGAGACACCAGCACATACCACATCTACATCACGTGCTGTTCCTGAAGCTTCACCAGCTCCTATTCCGCAAGCTCCGACTGCTCCTCATACTGATAGAGCTGGCAGTGTACTCGAGCATATTCAGAAACGCGTTGATGAGCTTGTGGCACTTCTCTACTCCACAAACAACCATGTTCAAATGCGTCTCGAGACTATGGAGAATCAGCTAGATGATATTCAACGAAAGTTGGACGAGAGCCTTTAGCTATTCGTGACAAAAAGGGGGAGAGCTTTCAGTAAGGGGGAGAAAAGTCCAAAGGGAAGTGTGCATAGTGTTAGGGGGAGTACACACATACACACATACTTTTGTTTTTAGTCTTATCCTCTAAACTTATGGTTTTTTTTTAGGTTTATGCTTGTTGGGTACTATTTATTTAATGTTTTTATGGGTTTGATACACTGTGTTTTGGTGTATAGTTGTTTCTAACTCTTATCATATACTCTTGGATTAAACTTTAATATATCTTGATGATGTTATTCAAGATGTTTTGTGTTTTGTACCCATGTGCTTTTGTAAGCTTTTAGGGTTTATGTCTTTTGCAAGTTTGTAGGCTTTATGGTTTGTACCTTGCCTAGTGCAGCCTTTATGCTATGTTGAAATCAGTACTTTAATCTAAATGTTATGCATTTTGGTTTATGTACTGTCACTCTTGTGCCCTTGTAGGATTGTTCCTAGATGCATATGCCTTGTGTGATATGCATTGGTTGAGTGTTGTGCATACAAGTGTCTTGCCTTGTGCTTGTTAACTTGTATGTCCTTGTGTTCATTCCAAGTGTGGATGAGCACTGTGATCACTACCTTGTGGTGTTCACTTGGTTGATCAAGCCATGGTTTGTTTCATAACTCCATCTTTGCTTGATCAAATATTGCCTGTTTCATATGCTTTTTATAATTTTCTGCTTACAATGATCATGGTGTATTGTTGTGTTTCAGGAGTATTATGTTCATATGATTCAAGTGCTTCACAGCTTCTAGAGTTAGGTGTGAGTGAGTTTTTGTTCAACTGTTCCCAACTCACATGTTAAGTCTAGAGTCTGTTTTAGGGTTTTGTCACGGAATAGCCAAAGGGGGAGATTGTAAGGTTGAATTTATTCAACCATCTAATTGGCTTTATTCCGTGCCAAATTTGCTTGTAATTCAGCATTTAGTAACCCTGTATTTAGGTGGGTTTGATGTAAGGGTAGTGAGTGAGATAGAGTGAAGTTTGCTCAAGAGTGTGCAAGAAAACAGAGTGTCGCGGCTGGGTCTCGCGGGTGACTCGCGGCTTCAAGCCGCCAGAAGCAACCTCACGTGCCAAGCATGCTGGAAGGTGAACAGTCTGCTAGCTGGAGCACTACAGGACAAAACAGGACAACTGGCCATACGGTTATCTCGCGACTGGATCTCGCGACTTAGTCAAGCCGCGAGGTCAAGCCGCGAGCCACCCCTGTTTTGTAGAATTCTGTCGTTTCACATTCCTCTCCACTCCAGTATAAATACCCCTATTACCCACGATTGAAAGAGAGCTTCCAGAGAGAATTTTGAGAGAGAAACCCTAAAGAAAAACCAGATTGTTTCACCCACAATCTCTACCTTAGAATCTCTTCAAATTCCTCAACTCTCTTCCTCTCCATTGTTAAATCCTTGAGAGGCTTTATACCAAACCAGGTTCTCACCATTATCATCATTGTGAGACTGCTGTTTGGATTTCTGGGAAGCAGTTAGGAAGGAACCAATCTTCATTGGTTGATGCTATGGTCTAGTAGCGGAATCCGGGAAGCTAGAAAAGAAAAAGGTTCGGCGCAACCTCGTTGGAGCAAGAAGCTTGGAGGGCTTAGGTGCACTGGGTAGATTAGGCTTGGAGGGTCTATTGCTGTCCTTGTATCCCAACTATATTTTCTAGTGGATTGATTACCGCTTGGAGGGCGGCGGAGAGGTTTTTCGCCGAGAACTTCGGTTTCCTCTTCGATAACACATCGCGTGTTGTCTTTGTGTTTGCATCTTCCTTCCTCTATCTTTGCCTTTAAATTATCTGCTGTGGATTTTATTTTGTTATGGCTTAGATAGTATTTAATCAATTTCGTATGATAGCATATGTTAAGTTTCCGCACACTAGTTGTTTGACATATTGCTTGAATTGATTAAGTTGTTTTTTGGGGGTCTAAACGTTCAAAGGTGTTTTATACACGTTTTTGAACTTTCAATTGGTATCAGAGCGGGTACACTGATATTGGTTTCATTACCATTGTGTGATCCTTGACTCCCTTTTGAGATGGATAGGTCTCAATCCCTAAATGCACCTCCATATTTTGATGGTAGTAATTATGCTTTTTGGAAGGTTCGAATGAGAGCTTTTCTGTGTTCTATTGATGAATCCGTTTGGGATGCTGTTGAGATTGGTTGGACCAAACCAGAGGCAGCAAAATCCACATGGGATAAGGCAGCACTTGCTGCATCTAATGCTAACAGTAAAGCACTCAATGCTATTTTCTGTGGTGTGTCTCCAGATGAATTTCACAGGATTTCTCATATTACCGTGGCCAAAGAAGCATGGGAGATTTTGGAAACTACCTATGAAGGCACGAAGAAAGTGAAAGACACCAAGTTACAAATGCTGACCACTCGGTTTGAGGAGCTCAAAATGAGTGAGGATGAGTCTTTTGACTCTTTCTATGGGAAGTTAAATGAAGTGGTTGTCAGCAAGTTCAACTTGGGGGAGAAAACGGAGGACTCGAAGATTGTAAGAAAGATCCTTCGATCATTGCCGGAAAGCTTTCGAGCTAAAGTGACAGCAATAGAAGAGAGCAAGGACCTCGATGACATCAAAGTGCAAGAGCTGGTGGGTTCTCTGCAGACTTATGAGATGTCGCTGCCCAATCAACGGAAGAGTAAATCTCTTGCTCTAAAGACCATTAATGAGAAGGTAGAAGATCAAGACTCATCGGGAGAAGATGTGGTTGACAAAGATGTTGCATACCTTGTCAAGAATTTCAAAAAGTTTTTGAAATTCAAAAATAATGGCAAATTTGATGATAAAAGAAAATTCCAAAGTTCTGGAAGGGAGAAAAGGGAATTCAAAAGGAAAGATGGAAAAGAATCCCAACCTACACAAGGTGTCACGTGTTTCGAATGTAACGGGCATGGACACTTCAAAAAGGAATGTCCGAATTATTTGAAATCGAAAGGTAAAGTGTATGCCACGACCTTGAGTGACTCGGATTCGTCTGACTCAGAGTCTGAAGAGAGCTGTGATGGAGAGGGGAACTATTCGGCTTTTATGACTATTGCTCATGTTGAGTCGTCAGATGAACTGAATCTGCTTGTGCAAGACCTTGGAGAACATAGTGATGATGAATCACTAGGAATTGTTGAAGAATCGGATGCTGAAGTAGATGGAAGCAACGCGAATCTTCAGGAGAATTATAACTTACTTTTGGAGAAGTCCGGGGAATACACAAGGGTGGCCAAGGCTGCTGTGAGAAAAATGAAGAAGGCTGAGGAGGACTACAAAAGTCTCCTAATCCGATATAGGGAGGCCAAGTGTGAGATAGAAACTCTGAATGGAGAGTTGTCCGAAGCTTACACAAAAGTAAGGTTTCTTGAGAGTGAGGTTGTGCAAGCTAATGCCAAAGTAGAGAGGGTTACCACCAAGAAGCTAGATGATGTTATATCATCTCAAAAGAGCTTCTCAGACAAATCCGGATTGGGATATACCGGAGGAGGTAGTTCGTCTGGAAATGTTAGTAAAGGAGTGAAGTTTGTAAAGGCTGAAGCTCCAGTTGTAGCTAACCTTACTGGTGAGAAGCTCGAGGTGGAGGAGAAGAAGAATTTGGTGAACCAACGAATGTTAAATCCTCGCAATCAGTTTGCAGACAGATCTGAATCTCGTGCCAAGTCACGTCCTCGACCACAAAGAGGTCCTAGAGGAACTTATGTGTGCCACTACTGCGGACTTCAAGGGCATACTCGACCAAATTGCCAAAAGCTGAGAGCAAAGAATAGTGCAACCCCTCAAAGGTCAGGAGGACCTAGAAATGAGAGAAGAAGTTGGGCTGGAGATCAATCTAGAGATCAGAATGGTGATCCCGGAATGATGAACGTGATGAAGATGATTGGTGCATTCACCAACTGCTTGGAAAGCTTCTCACGAAGGTTTGAAAGCCCTAACTCCCGTACCCAATCCTATAAGGAAATCACCCCAAACGCAAGTGACGTGAGGGTGAATAAGGGTACTCATGCATAAGCATTACAACATGTCCATGCATCAATACTTCCTATGCTTTGTGACTATGTTTGATTGTTTTGCTTGCTATTTTTGCTGTTGGTTGTTTGTTTGTCTTTTTGTACATTTCTTTAATTTTGTTTTATCAATCTTTTTGTTTCTTGTGTCAAAAATCCAAAAAACACATAAAAATAGAAAATCAAAAGCTTGATTGACTTTGTTGAGTTTTTGTCTCAAAACTTGTTTTGCCTTGTACCTTTGTGCTAATGGCTTTGTGCATTTTCGAGCATTGCTTGTCTTTATGCACTTATATCACAGTGGGAAAAATCTTGAAATCTTTGTGATTGTTGTAAATAGATCTTCAAACTTGTCATGAATGATTAGTGAATGGTTTTGTTGATCTTGAGACTTGCATAGACTTGTGTCTATATATCTTCTCACTCTTTATTTTTGTTTTGCTAAAAAGAGCTCACCAAATGTAAATCTCCAAATGAAAAGAGATTTTGAGCTGCAAAAGCCTGTCGCACACTCTAGTATTTGACTAGGAAAAAGGGTAAGCGACCTTATATTGAAGTGAATGTTTATTCAAAAAGCCAAAGGCTTATTCATTAAAGTGAAATATCATATATCACTCTCACAATGAGAGGTGATTGACTCAAAAGATCAAAAAGATCAAATGTTATGATTGAAAGTGGAGTCAAATGTAAAGCTCCAAATCATGTTATCAAGTTTATGTGGGAGGTCATATATACATATTTCTATAATTGAGATGGGTCACATGATCTAGTGCTAATTGTGTATGCCTTGGTTGAATTGATCATTGAAGCTTCACATTAGACGAAGGACTATCTCATTGTTGATATCCACACACAACACACAAGTTTATGTTCAATAAATGCCATATTCATTTGTGTGATTGTACTTGATGAAATGTGTTTTCACATGCTCAATCTTTGTTGATTCAAGCACAAAAAGATTTTTGAGTGTTTTAGGTGTTTTTGGAAAGTATTTTGCTTGAAAAATCTGAAAATTTCAAAAATCCTGTTTTGCTCTGTTTTGGCGGCTCAGTCGCGGGTATGTCAAGTCGCGAGCCTCAGTCGCACCTTCGCTGGTAATTTCTGGCGACTTGTTCGCGAGTGGAAGGTCCAGTCGCGAGGTTACTCAGAGATTTTCGCGGCTCAGATCGCGACTCACTCGCGGGTAGACCTTCCAGTCGCGAAAAACACTTAGAAAAATTTTTCAAATTTTTGGTCTTGTGTGTTTTGGCGGCTTGAGCTGGCGACTGTGTGGCGACTTATTCCAGTCGCGAGAATCGCGTGTTTTGCAGAAACAGGAGCAGTTTTTAAACCTTTTTCAGTTTTTCCCTCGAACTTTTATGACTGTTCATCTTCTCTCTAAACTTCCTCCTTTCCAAAAACTCTGTGAATCCATATTCAACCCTCATTGGTGCTTCATTTCTTATCCAAATCATCAAGAAAAGGTAAGGGTTTATGCTTTCTCAATCTCATTTTCCCTTTTCCTGGTTTTTCTTGCTGCTGTTTGGGTTGATATTGTGTACGAACTACTTCTCTCTTATGAAATGGGTATGGCGGATCTTGTTTGATTTTGTTCTCATCTATTCTCATGTTGAACAGTCAAAATGTGATGTTCATTGTTCTGATATTTGCCGATTATTGAGTCTGAAAATCTTTTGTTAAATGGGTTTGTTGTCTATTTGACTTACTCATTTCACTTGCTTAAGCATTGTTTCTGATAATGATATTGGTTACTGAATCCTTTTTGGGTGTTTGTATCTCAACCTTGTTCTCTAGTATGGATTATTGGGTTCTTCATGTTGAAATATTTTTCCTTGTTCATATCTCTGGTGGAGTATTTTATGTTATCTGATCTAAATGTTCGAATGCTGTATGTGTTTGCATATCATGGTCTTGATAACCTGTCTCAGCGACAAGTGTTTGTTGTTTTTGTCCTTCTATGTCTTGGCGCACTATCACCATATTGCTGCTCCTATCATTTTGTGCTCCTGTATATTGTTGGTAGTTTGATTGGGTCTGCACTATCTTCAATTTGTGTTTGTATATTGATATTTTGTTTACACTGAATCATGTTGACATTGGTCTTGTGTGGTATTGTTGTTTGGTTCTTTGCTGTGGGCCTGTCTCTTGCAGATGTCTCGTCGATCTTCCAGGGGTAAAGACATTGTTGCTGACAAACCAGCATCACCAGTTGCCAAAAGGACTCGACTATCATCTCAGGCTTCTCAAGACCCCAATGAGGATAGGTTCAGACTTCCTCTTAACTCACACGTCTACTCAAACGTGTTTGACAAGTCGACTACTATAGTGGAACGGGTGGTAGAGTTTAATACCTTAGGGACCACTTTCATCCCTCGAATCTTTGAGAAACGAGATTGGGCAAACTTGTTTGGGAACTTTGATGATCCAATGGATGAACTGGTTAAGGAATGCTTCTCCAATGCGACTGATCTTGGACCCCAACTCATTTTCTGGGTCAGAGGAACAGAGTTTAGTGTTACCCCAGACTCCATCGCAGATCTTCTCGGCATCACCAGACCTCAGAATGTGAATCTCACTCCTTACGATGAACGAAATCCAGAAGTTGGAGAAATTTTACAAATCCTAGGATACGATCATGAAGTATCCAGTGCAGGAACCTCCATCAGCACCGCAAAGTTTGCACCTGAGTTGACCACACTGAAGTTGATCATGTTCACCAATCTCTACCCACTGTCCAACACTACATTCATCAATCTTGGGAGAGCTCTGTTTCTATGTGACCTTATTACAGGAGCTCCCATTGACATATGTGCTCACATCTACTACATCTTGAGGAAGACCGCATGTCGATCTGCAGCAAGAGGAGTTATTCCATTTTGCAGTCTCATCATGAAGCTCATTCTTCGTGAAGGCATTACTCCTCCTGCAGATGGAAAAATGTTGACTCGTCAACGTCCCATTTCCTTGCTCACTCTTCAAGCTAGCAGAAGTCACTCCTCTAAATCACCAAGGAGTGCTCACATCTCTCCGGTCACTCTGTCTGCCCCTGACTCAGAGACACCAGCACATACCACATCTACATCACGTGCTGTTCCTGAAGCTTCACCAGCTCCTATTCCGCAAGCTCCGACTGCTCCTCATACTGATAGAGCTGGCAGTGTACTCGAGCATATTCAGAAACGCGTTGATGAGCTTGTGGCACTTCTCTACTCCACAAACAACCATGTTCAAATGCGTCTCGAGACTATGGAGAATCAGCTAGATGATATTCAACGAAAGTTGGACGAGAGCCTTTAGCTATTCGTGACAAAAAGGGGGAGAGCTTTCAGTAAGGGGGAGAAAAGTCCAAAGGGAAGTGTGCATAGTGTTAGGGGGAGTACACACATACACACATACTTTTGTTTTTAGTCTTATCCTCTAAACTTATGGTTTTTTTTTAGGTTTATGCTTGTTGGGTACTATTTATTTAATGTTTTTATGGGTTTGATACACTGTGTTTTGGTGTATAGTTGTTTCTAACTCTTATCATATACTCTTGGATTAAACTTTAATATATCTTGATGATGTTATTCAAGATGTTTTGTGTTTTGTACCCATGTGCTTTTGTAAGCTTTTAGGGTTTATGTCTTTTGCAAGTTTGTAGGCTTTATGGTTTGTACCTTGCCTAGTGCAGCCTTTATGCTATGTTGAAATCAGTACTTTAATCTAAATGTTATGCATTTTGGTTTATGTACTGTCACTCTTGTGCCCTTGTAGGATTGTTCCTAGATGCATATGCCTTGTGTGATATGCATTGGTTGAGTGTTGTGCATACAAGTGTCTTGCCTTGTGCTTGTTAACTTGTATGTCCTTGTGTTCATTCCAAGTGTGGATGAGCACTGTGATCACTACCTTGTGGTGTTCACTTGGTTGATCAAGCCATGGTTTGTTTCATAACTCCATCTTTGCTTGATCAAATATTGCCTGTTTCATATGCTTTTTATAATTTTCTGCTTACAATGATCATGGTGTATTGTTGTGTTTCAGGAGTATTATGTTCATATGATTCAAGTGCTTCACAGCTTCTAGAGTTAGGTGTGAGTGAGTTTTTGTTCAACTGTTCCCAACTCACATGTTAAGTCTAGAGTCTGTTTTAGGGTTTTGTCACGGAATAGCCAAAGGGGGAGATTGTAAGGTTGAATTTATTCAACCATCTAATTGGCTTTATTCCGTGCCAAATTTGCTTGTAATTCAGCATTTAGTAACCCTGTATTTAGGTGGGTTTGATGTAAGGGTAGTGAGTGAGATAGAGTGAAGTTTGCTCAAGAGTGTGCAAGAAAACAGAGTGTCGCGGCTGGGTCTCGCGGGTGACTCGCGGCTTCAAGCCGCCAGAAGCAACCTCACGTGCCAAGCATGCTGGAAGGTGAACAGTCTGCTAGCTGGAGCACTACAGGACAAAACAGGACAACTGGCCATACGGTTATCTCGCGACTGGATCTCGCGACTTAGTCAAGCCGCGAGGTCAAGCCGCGAGCCACCCCTGTTTTGTAGAATTCTGTCGTTTCACATTCCTCTCCACTCCAGTATAAATACCCCTATTACCCACGATTGAAAGAGAGCTTCCAGAGAGAATTTTGAGAGAGAAACCCTAAAGAAAAACCAGATTGTTTCACCCACAATCTCTACCTTAGAATCTCTTCAAATTCCTCAACTCTCTTCCTCTCCATTGTTAAATCCTTGAGAGGCTTTATACCAAACCAGGTTCTCACCATTATCATCATTGTGAGACTGCTGTTTGGATTTCTGGGAAGCAGTTAGGAAGGAACCAATCTTCATTGGTTGATGCTATGGTCTAGTAGCGGAATCCGGGAAGCTAGAAAAGAAAAAGGTTCGGCGCAACCTCGTTGGAGCAAGAAGCTTGGAGGGCTTAGGTGCACTGGGTAGATTAGGCTTGGAGGGTCTATTGCTGTCCTTGTATCCCAACTATATTTTCTAGTGGATTGATTACCGCTTGGAGGGCGGCGGAGAGGTTTTTCGCCGAGAACTTCGGTTTCCTCTTCGATAACACATCGCGTGTTGTCTTTGTGTTTGCATCTTCCTTCCTCTATCTTTGCCTTTAAATTATCTGCTGTGGATTTTATTTTGTTATGGCTTAGATAGTATTTAATCAATTTCGTATGATAGCATATGTTAAGTTTCCGCACACTAGTTGTTTGACATATTGCTTGAATTGATTAAGTTGTTTTTTGGGGGTCTAAACGTTCAAAGGTGTTTTATACACGTTTTTGAACTTTCAAAATCCAATACCCCATTTGTGAAAATCTACTCATCACACTTTAACCCTCCTCAAAAAGTTCATACAATTTTCACCAATCTCAAAAATCCACTTCCCATATCATATATATACAAACTAATTGAAATGAATGGAAGTAGTGCCTAATCTACTCATCACACTTTAACCCTCCTTAAAAGGTTCTTACAATTTTCACCAATCTCAAAAATCCAACACAACCCACCTTATAACACCATGCAAGCCACCCGCTTGCTCCAACACAATAACCCACCAGAAAACAAATCACAAACATCACAAATATAGAGCGTTTACAAGTATTGAAATCAATTAAAGTAATAGTCATCACATCTAATCAATGAGGTCCATTCACATTTGCAAGAAATTAAAAACACTCTCAATATAAATTTAAATCACCTTATAAAATCAAGCAAGCCACCCGCTTGCTCCAACATAACATACCACCACAAATCCAATTTCCAACATCACAAGTATAGAGTTTTATAAGTTTTTAACTAGAATTTACATACTTTGCTCAAGCTAAGTTTACAACTTTTAGAAAAAATCCAAAGTTACTGCAAACAATGTGTATTTAGTCTGCAAAAGAAAAGTTAAATTTATAAGTACAAAAGTTAAAGAAAAGTTAAACAAGCAGATAAGACAATAATTAGAACCGCCAATGAAGAAAGATATTTATAGGGGAATGAAAAGCTTGTAAACAACCAAATGTCAGCACAAATATCTAGTTCTTCAAAATCACTACCCCACATGAAAACTAGCAAACAAAAGCCACAATCTAGGAACAACACTACTTGTACTATAATGGAAAAATCAGATTCAAAAATCAACTATTCAATTGAACAACTCTTTAGAGAAACAACACCAACCATTCACCTAATTGTGAAGATTCACCCAATTCAACACCAAAGTCACCTTTTTTTCCTGAAAGAGCAGCCCTCGGTGAGGTGAACACCTCCACAAGTTGGCTGGCATAACATAGTTTGGCAGTTACCGCAAACCACCACAGTTTGGGAGTGGCTAAAAATAGTTGTGCCGCAATCCAACAAAACCAACATTGCACAATTTAACATACAAATCCACACCAAAATAACAAATTCCTAAGTTCAGGGCAATCTTTTAGGATTCCCAGGACTCCTAAAAGCTAATTCACATGTTGGAAAAGCAGTTCCTAAAAGATTCATAAGAATAAACCAAACATGGGTACGTCACATTTCTGGGAATCTTAACAGATTCCTAATCAAACCAATACAGGAATCCTAAATTCCCAGGAATAACATTAATGTAAACAAACTATTAATCAAAAATAGGAAAAATAACAAAACTACTTACATGTTGGAATAGCCTTGGCATTTCACATCCTAAAACAAAAGCAAAAAAAAAAGAAGAGAAAAAGAGAGACAGAGTCAGAGCCTAAAGTAACTAGTTCAATAAAACTGCCACACAAAAATTAAAAAAAAAAAAAAAAAAAAAAAAAAAAAAACTATAAGAGTCGGAATTAGTAACATGAAAAATGAGTTGGGCAACTGAACAAGACGCTCAAGCTTGTGCTTCCTTTTCCCAAGCTCCGCCGGAAGGTTCAGCAATTCAATATCGTCCCACAAAATTTTCATGTTTTTAATAACAAAAGCAAAAACCCATTTCACTAAAACGAAAATCCAAGCTATTCCTATCATCTAGAACATAATAAAAACAATATCAAAGTAAATAGAGAACAAGTTTTTGGATCTGAAAATTATAGAAAGCAAGAAAGAAAAACAAATGAAAGTGTTGAAGATGATGAAGAAGACGGGTTGAAGTGACTAACCATTTTGGAAGAAGCTTCAAGGAGAGAACTCGAGACGAAGGGTCGCCGGAAGCATTGCCGGTGGTGCGAACAGAAGTGTCGCCATCGGTGCTAAAGGAGACGCTTAATCGTCGCGATCGGTGCCAACGGCGATGCTTAAGCGTCGCGATCGGCATCAATCGCCAATGGCAACGCTTAAGCGAATGCGGAGGGTCACCGGGAAACGAATGGTCGCCGGTTCGAAGGAATGCAAAGGGTTGCCATTGAGCTTAATCGGCGAGGGTTGGCTCTTAACGGAGCTTCATCAGTGACGGCTAAGCTTAATCACGACAGTGGGAGCTTAATCGCGATGGTGGGAGCTCTTTTTTTTTTTTTTTTTTTTTTTTTTTTTTGGACCAAAATATGGTTCTATTGAAAAAAAAAAAAAAAAACTCTAGGTAGAAATGTTTGTGGCTCTGTTGAAAAAAAATATTCTAAAAACTTTTGGTGCATGGGCTAGGTATTGAAATTGGGCTTTGAAGTCTTTAGTCACGAATTCTAGTTTCGTCACTAAAGACTGGGCTTTGTTAAGATTTTTAGTGACGAAATATGATACTTTTAGTGACGAATTATGATTTCATCACTATAAACATATAAATGCACAATTATTTTTTTTAGTGACGAATATTTTTCATCACTAATTCTTCTTTATAATGACGAAAGGATTTTCATCACTAATATTATCCATAGTAATACCTATAGTGACGAAATATTTCGTCACTAAAAGTTGAAATTTTTAGTGACGAAATATTTCGTCACTATAGATTAATTAAATTCGTGCCAAAATTTCCCTCTTCTGGGGCCCATTTTTCATATCGCAATAGTGACGAAAATTAGTGAGGAAATAATTTTCGTCATAAATGTAATAATTTTTTTCATTATTAGTGACGAAATTCCTATTTCTTCACTAAAGCTATATTGTTAGTGACGAAAAATATTTCCTCACTAATTTTCGTTACTAAAAATACGTTTTGTTGTAGTGACAAGTTATTTAAAGCCCATGGAAATTAATACACAAAATTTATCATAAATTTTGATTAAAGCTCATGGATTCATTTTATTTCCGCTAACAACTAAAGCCCACGAGGAGTAAAAAACCCATGGCAAAGCATGTCTTTAATGCCCATTTTGTAGGCCCAAGAATCTCATGGAGAAGGGAACAAGCCCAAGCAAAGAAAGGGCCACGTGGCCCAAATAAAAGTGCTAAAATGGAGCAAAGTTCCAGCCTAAAAAGGTCCCAGCAAGAGGCTTGAAAGTGGACAACCAGCCCTTGTTCATCCCTAACCAAAGAAACAACTAGAGACCCCTACAAGAGAACCAAGCCTTTGAGGATGAACTAGGGGCTGTCCCATTAGTTTTCTGCCACCCTCTGCCTGACTTGAATAGTATCCAAGGGCTGTCATATCAGCTGAAGTTTAAAGGATGATGGGACTCCCTCATCTTTCCTCAAGACTACACCTCCAGAGGAAGGGGAGATAAAACCAAATCATCCAAAGTTCAACAAATTGATGCTATAAATGTTAAAAACATTCAAGACATGATTCATGTCCCAAGCCCATGAATCATAAAGGGGAAAAATTGGGAACATGTGGTTTGAAGGGCAGAAATGGATCTCCAGCGAAACCCCCTGAAGTGAACTTAGAGCTTGACACCTGACTTAGGGTATTGAATCTTACTTCCTGGGAGTCCAAATCTCATTTGCAGCATTAGGATTCGCTCTTGATACACGCCTCAATCACATTAATTAAGCTCAGCCCCAGAAAACATTGGATTTAATGCAAAGCACTCTAAAACCCCATCATTGCCCAAAAAACCAAAACAACCCCAAAAGCAAATCTCCCATTTTTAGGCCAAATCCAGGTTATTAATTCATCTATCAAGGCTCCCTTGAATCAGACCAACATTTTTTGGATTCTTTTTAATTAATGCTTCTCTAAACTCCATTATAAAAGCATAAGCATCTTAGCCCACAAACACACAGCTACCCCCCTTGAAACTCTTGATTTGTTGACCATTTTACTTGTGGTTTAGCTCTCCTTAAGCTGACCCCTCATCCCCCTTTAGCCCACTACTCACTAAAGCCTTAACCTCAATGTTAATCCCATCCCACTCACTCAAAACAGCCCACATTACCTCATTCATGCCTTATGCACACATACTCATCAAAATCTTAGTTTAATACTTGCTGCATTGAGTTGGGATCTCTCTCTCCCTTCATTCCATCCTATTTTTCCTATTCTATTTGTAACAATGAAGCCTTTAATCCTTGTTTAGTATTATTATGATGAAGGTCATAATGTTTTGGAAACTACGGAAGTTGTCCCTTATGTTGACTTAATAATAATAAGAAAAACATATGATTTTTACCATGTAAACACACTTATTAACTTGAAATTACCCTATCGCTAGAGGACTATTTTGGACTATAATGCTGTAAAAGGACTAATAATATAACAAACTAACAACAGTAACATGTTTATTGTGCTTTATTGTTGTCTTCTTGCTAGGGTGCAGCCTCTATCTCTTGCTTGGGCGGACTTACACAACACCAAAAGCCTTTGGGCTTTATTTCAAGGGCCCATCGTCGAGTTTCGGTTTGGCAACTTCATATTCTATTTGGGAACATCAAAACTTTCCCCTCAACAGAGATCTTGCTACTATGTATAGTTTGAAATGATTATGTATCCAAGTGTTTGTTGTAAACTATTACAAAAAGTAGTGAAAGCAATGAAATTTGCAGTTCTAGGAATAAAAATATTTCTACTTTGCAACCCAAAAAAAAAAAAAAAAAAACCGCCATTCTAGAGTCACATAGAAAATTTATGAATCATTGATCCTCTGTTGACAAACAAATTTATTGTCATATCTATAATAACCTTCTAATAGTGCTTGCATAAAAGTTGAATGTCACTTGAAAGAAATGAGGTAAAGGAGAATAAAAATGGGAATAGAGAAGGAGGATATTTGGAATTGCAAGAAGACATTTCCACCAAAACTCAGGTTGGTATTAGCATGCCATATCTTATGAAATAGCGATAATGCAACCAAAAATATGAGTATGGTTGTGCAACATAAAATGCATAAGGTTGAGCTAATTCCCTAACAACCAAAGGCATGAGAGTTGAAGAAAAATACTAACCAATTCAATTGGTCTGTGTTTATTTTAAGGGCAAGACTTAAGCACAGTACTTAAATGTTGTTCCTTATGTTGTCTTTTTAAGATTCCTCTATGTGTCTTTTTAAGATTTTTAAGAGAGGAACCTAAAGAACAATATCTAATGTATTGTACATAAGTTTTGTCCTTATTTTAAAATGTTAAACATTTTATAATTTTATTGATGACACCTAGTTTAAGTTGCCCGGTTGGTCTACCACAATTTTAACCCCACACTCCTCTCACCAATTTAAACTAGATCACTTACTCCCAACCTATGAAGCACGGGTGCATTTCCGGATTCGGGTGTGAGTGCAGGACTTGGCAATTTTGAAAAAGTAGGGTGCGAGTGCGGCGATTAAAAAATTATTAAAAATATTTTTATTTTTATTTTCTATATATTTTTACTATTAAAACATTCCTAAGAAACACATTACTATGGCCTTGGTTCATAAAACAAAGAAAGAAGAAGGAAAGAAACACAAAACAAAGCATGAAACAAAAAAGAAAACACAAAAGAAGCAACAAATATTCATAATAAAATTAAGGAAGAATAGATTTAGGATGTTTGGGACTTATTCAAAGCCGATTTCGCTTGTTCCGACATGATTCAAGGTTGATTTCCACTGTTTCGGTTAGTTTCGGCCGCCGGCCGATACAACTCGATTCTAGCCGAATCGGCCCAAATTAAATCCAAGTTGGCATGAATCAGAACTGAGTCGGCGCATATCCCAAAAAAAAAAAAAAAAAAACTCAGTCGCAGCACCAACGCGTGGGCAACGGTGTCGATAGCCACACCCTACTTTGGGCCGCGTCGAACGGCACACTCCTAGCCGCGTCAGTGCTTCCTAGCTCCCATCATTCTCAAACCCTTGACCCTTCAACTACCTTCCACTCCCACCTCACTGTTAACTCAACCACAAATCTACAGCTCCTTGGTATACCAACCCAGCATATGAATCCTTTGGAACCTAGCCAAAATAACCCATTGTGAATTTTTAAATTTGTATCAGTGCAATCTCAAACAAATAACAAAATAACAACAAAAATATCTCCATGAAACAGGATCAAATTCACAAAACTAAATCAAGATTATCCATTTAACACAACTAAATGCTGAAACTTCCTTCTAACTATGATCATTTTCAAGCTTAGTTGCTTATGAAGGCTAAGGCTACCAAGCTTTGGAATGATTGTTGGAGCTTGTGATTGTTATAGGTCCTTGGATTTTAGGGATGCATAGGCTAATTGTGGTATTGATTAGGATCTGAAAGTGGGGTTTGTGACAATGGCAATTGAAATTGATAGTGGGAGATTAGCTCCACAATGGTTATTTGGTTTTTGGGTATTCATAGATTCTGTCAAAGTAGGTTGTAGATTGATGGTTGTTGATTGCTGGTCGCTATTTTTTTTTTTTCTTAAATTTTATACAAGATATAATTTCTACTCTAGCCTAATCTAAGTGTATATGTGTGTAAAGCTCACTCTTGGAGACTTAAACCCTGGCCATTACCCCCCACACCCTACAAACATTTATACTTATTTAGTGACCATTGCATCAAGGGTGTGTGGTGGCGCTAGTCGCTATGGTTAAAGTTAAAAAAGTCATCTAAAAATTAATATATTTTTAAAAAATAAAAGAGTGTTGATCTGAAAAATTGTGGAGCTTCCAAGTCAAAGGTTTCAATTATATAATATTTATAAATCAGTAAATCAGGCATGATCTATTTTAAATGTCACATGCAAGTCATAAATTAGTACTTGGCACAAAAAAAAAAAAAAAAAAATGCTATTCATTTGATTAGTTTTGATATTGGAGGACCTTAGCAGCATGCCTGAAGTAAAGTTTTTATTTTATTATTTTGAAAGTTAGCAACTACATTATCCAAAATGGATCAATAAAATCTAGTGCCTAAGGTAAAGGCCCCCAAACTACATGTCATGTCTCCCACATACGTTATAAAAACCCCAACCTTTACTACCTGCCTTTCTGTCTCTCTCATCCTAGCTTTCTCAAGTGAATTGAACATGAGTTCTAATTATCAAAAGTCACGTTCAGGTAAAATATTTCATGTGCTTGTTTAACCTTTTTTCTTCTTGGGAAAAATGCTATGCATACAATATTTTCACAACAATTTTATAATAAATCTTAAGTGGTAAGTTGTTATTGGTTGTTATGAGTGAGTAAAAAGGTAATTTAAGTTGTGAATTCAATTTAGAACCAATAACAACTCTTTTTGGTAGTAGAATTTTTTTCTTTTTTTTTGGAAAATAAAACTAATAACAACTTACTATTTATAATTTACTATAAAAGTATTATAAAAATATTGTGTACAAGGTTATTGGACCGTACAATTGTGACTAAGATTGAAAATTTAAAAAGCTCCTCATTGACCATTATATGTGTATTACATTATTGCAAATGTTTGAGTTTGTGCAGAGGCAAAGCCTCGTCAATTGAAGAAACTGAGCCCTTCAAACAGTTCAAAGCAAGTTACAAAAAACCCTCCTATGGTTGTAGACCGCAATACCTCTTCTACTTTAGCCCTCAATCACTCTTCTCCTGCTTTCGATTTGTTTGTGATCAAACTAGTTTCCACAAAATATGGCTTGAGAGCCTTAGATCCTAAACAATGTAGTCAAATGTTTATCGAAAAGAGAAAAAAAGAAAAACTATATAGTCAATTAGTCTACCTTTAAACTATTTATTAAAATGTCACTCTTTACGATAAATGAATAAAGTAACACTAATTACAAGTTCAACTGTTTCTAAAAAAAATGAAAATAATAAAAAAGAAGTTCTTATTGAATTTCTGTAATGAGTGTATGTTAATTAGATAAGTCCTGCATGTATTAGAAAGCTAGCAAATGTAAATTTTAAATAATTTGTTATCCCATTGCAAATTGTCTTCCATATCTAAGGATTTTTTTTTTTTTTTTTTTTTCGGATTGATGATGATTTTGTTCTTAGAGTATTGGCATAGGTGTGTGTGTCAACATATTAAAATTTTAGCACTTGGCACAGTAATAACCAAATACTAAAAAACCACCTAAATCACATGTTCCAAGTGCTAAAAATTTTGGTATTGATCTATAGTATCGTTCTATTAATTCTCCTGTAAAAAAAATTTAACATTGAGCCAGCTAAAATGTTACTTTTCTTATTTTAAGATAGGGTTGTTCTTCGATACCCCTAATTTTTTTAGTGGGTATGGTACCCCCGCAAGTCGTGGCCGTCCATTTTCATGGGATTAATCCTGACCGTGGACTTATGTTAAGTGAAAAACTTATTACTGGTAGTGCAAGTTACTGTATAAAAGTGAAAAATAAGCCTAAAACAAAGAAGCAAATCTTCTCTGGTGTTCTCTCAATTCTGGGGGCGAACTAAGAAGCAGATCTTCTCTCACATTTCCCCAATGTTGAACTCATTTCAGCAATCAGCATTCTTTCAGTTCACTCACTGATGAAGGTAAAACTCTAATTTCCAAATGATCAATGTTAGCTGCATGTCATTACTCTCTCATATGGCTGGCTGCATATCTTTGCTCTCTCATATGGGTATTGGGTATGGGGTGGAACTTGTTCTATGATTCAACATGAAATAATTCTAAGCGGACTGGATTGATGCCTTTTGTTAAAAAAAAATAAATAGTCATACCGATACCATTCAATTGCTTTGGTGGGTTAATCTCTTTTAATTGTACTTAACTGAAAATGTTGTGAAATATCTTACCATTCAATTGCTTTGTTTTGGTGGGTTTATTTTGAAACTATGGTCTGAAATAAATTAGTTCAAAAAAGACTTTTTATTTGGGTGTTAGGTGTTAGGTTCTTTTGTTTTTGAGGTATTAGAAATTATGGGTATTAAGATTTTAATTTGAACTGTCATTATTGCTGTTGTTAAATGGTGTGTTTATTGATTGATAAAAAATAAAAAAAAGTTGGAAAGAAATGATTTTGAGTTGGGTATTAGAGTTTTTTAGGGTATTGTATTGAGTTAGCTTTATTTGTATATTCTTTATATTTTTGATTAAAAGAAGTTTTTGGTTGATGAAATAATGTAGGAAACAAAAAGAAAATTATTCAGATATTAGGTTCTTAGGGAGTAGACGCAATTATGAGTAAAGTGTTGATAGGGAAAAAATGTATTGACCCCTTGGCAAATTAATTAATTACCCAAGTTAATTAATTAGTCAATTTAACATGCAAAGCGCAGTAGCACAAACAAATCACTAAATAACTAAATGCAGTGGAAAATAAGTTTGACACAGGTGTTTTGTTTACGAATGGAGAAAACCACTAAGGCAAAACCCCACCAAGTGAATTTAAGGTCACCACTCTCAAGAATCCACTATTATCAATCACAAGCAGTTACAAGTATAAGGAATCTTACCAAACCCTTAAGTCTATCCCAAAATATCAATTTATAGTTGAACCCTTATCCCAATACCCAATTGGACTTGTATTGTAACGACAATCTCTTCGTTCAATGCACGAATCCCAATATGTGACTAACTAATGATGCAGGGATCCCAGTACGTGACTAATACACCAACTTGAGGAAGATTGTTGGCTTCAAAGTTCTTCAGTTCATCAACAATGAAGATCAGGAAGCTCCTTGGTCACAAAACCCTTGGTGTAAAGATGCAGTAGCTTCTACAAAGAGAGTGATGAACTAGAGCAATTTCTGCCTCTGGTCACACAATGTATGAATTATCCTTGCATCACTTTGTGACAGCCCTTAAAATAATCCTTATATATGTGTAGGGTTGTGAGAAAGGAAACCCTACACAAATACGTAGGAATATGCATGTAATCAAATCTAGAATATCTAATTTTGTAATTCTTGACAGATATAGTTTATGTTGAGTTTCAACAGTAATTTTCGATAGAAATGATTCTGTTGAGCTTTAATGAATAGCACTTACTTCACTTGTTTCTTGGTCAGATTTGCATGGCTTCAATACTTAACTTGAACACTTGTTTCTTAAAGTACTAAACCCATCCTAGATCTACCCATATACAAGTAAAGTGTGTTTTGTCAAAGGATTAGCTAATTATATAAACATGACCCTAACAAGTGTTGTGTTTTCAAATAGACTTGAATCACCTTTGAGAAGACTACAAAGCTCTGCTCTGCTCAAAAAGAGAAATGGGATTTTGGAAGTGGGTTATGTTGAGGCAATGGGTTTGTAGAAAAAGAATTTATGTGTGGTGGTTTGTATTGGGTTGATGTTGATTTCACTGCCACATTTTGTGTTGGGCTCATTGACCCAACCGATAGTAAAGAGCAAAATATCATTTTTCTATTTATGTTTGTTCATAGCATTCTTTTAGTGTGTTTAGTTCTCAAGAATATGAAAAGGAAAATTATTGAAAGTTGATTTTTTGATTAACATTTCCTTTCATTTGCTTGATTCTCTTTGTTAACTGAACTTAGAGTTAGACTTGCTTCTATTAAATTTTTTATTTGATTAACATTTCCTTAGTTAATGTGCTGCGTGGAACTTGGAAGTTGGATATACAAATTGGGTTGTGTGTGTAATAAAATGAAATAATAGAGTCTGTATTTTATATGCATTATTGAATAATATTCTTACAAGATTTATAGAGAATTAACAAACATTCAAAAAAAAAAACGATGATAGTGTTAAACTTAGGAATGTTACACATATAATAAACTCTTTTGAGGCCTCTTTTTGAACACTGTGTATACATAACTTTGTAAGTTAAGCTTGTGATATTAAAGCTCTTTTTTTGACGTCATGTAAGTGTCACCTAAACTAGTAATTTTTAAAATTCTTAATAATTAAACTTTAATCAATACTTATAAATTTATTATGTGTGTATATATACTAAATTAGTGAATACACAACGATACATGTATATAAATATTAATATACCGATAATTCCAAAACAATACATTGCTATTAATTAATTGGTATTGAAATATTTCATCTTTGAACAAATTAAAATGATATAGTAATTGATGGTGTAGGAAACTATTTGTGTTTGTAAGAATTAAGAGGGAAAGGAAAGTGCCTTTAGAGTATACTCAAGAAAACTCATTCTTGGATTCTTTAGTATTTTCCTTGTTCTCTGTGAATCCAAACTTAAAAAAATAAAATAAAAACTAACACATATAATGTGATTTTTTTTTAAGGAGTTAGGATGAGAAGTAGGGAGTAAACAATGAGATTGGGAGGAGAGAGAAATAATTGTTTCTTATATTCAACTGGGAATTTTTTAGGAGAAAAAATGAAAAATTCAGCTGCTCTAAAAATACTTAGATGTAATATTTATTGAAAGTAGTTGTATGGAAAAAACTCTATAAGAGCACTTGTGTCAGTCTTTTGCAAAATTTTGTTCAATATTAGTATAAGAACCTGCTTTTTCTATTTTATACGGTCACTTTTACAAAACACACACATCAAATTATCTATTGTAAACTCTACTTTATTTAAATAATCATTTTATTCATTTTTTTAATTACTTCACTCTCAGATAACTCTCACTTCTCACACTAATCCTCTCACCTCTCACTCCTCTCAAACCTCCCTCTTAGCTATCATTGCTGCTCTTCATCGGTTCTGTTTTTTCTTTTTCTCTTATCCCAAACCAAAACCACATCATCATCATTATCTTCTTCTTCCTCTATAAACTACCTAGCAAAATAACACAAATCATACCAAAATCTTCTTCTTCTTCTTCTTCTATTATCAGATAAAAATGAACCTGTCAAGTTATTGTCCTGCAAATACGGTGTGTACAGTCCTTGGAGTTTGAGTAGTGAGGGTGGGATCTAACCATAGATCTGGTTTCCGGTGAGGACGATGATTTTTAAGCAGTGTAGATTGGAGATTGAGTCAGGGAAGTTTTCAGAGAAGTTTATGTTGTTAAGGAAGAGAGATTTGAGGTTGAGGAGGCCAATGAGGTCTAGGATTTGGCCAGAGAGAGAGTTTCCTTTGAGGTTGAGGACTCTGAAAAGGAGAAAAGAAAATTAAGGAAGAAGGTTAGTAACGAAGTGAGAGGAGAAAAGAATTAAAAAATTATTTGCAAATGAACAATAACTATGAATATATGCAAAGTTAATGTAGCAATTTTAGATATATACAAACTTATGCCACAGATGTGGGTGTTTTTTTGGTTAAAATGTGTAAAACTAACATCTTTTTCTATTTTACAAACTTATGCAAGCACTGATGCGGTTGCTCTAAAAGTCAATGCATTCCATCAAATTCAATGTGGAAAGTTTCTCAATGAATCGAATTTAAACTAGGGACATATTAATTGCTTCTATGTTATGTAGTTTTTATTTAACCTTACCAACAAAAATCTTTTTTCCCTCTAGTAACAATCAATAACAACTTAACACTTAAAATTTGTTGTGAAAATGATATGGATAAAACATTTATCTTTATTTTATGATAACAACCCTAATGCTTAGTATATTTTGACTTCCCAACATCATATTATTTTACAATAACAACCCTGGTGCTTAGTATGTTTTGACTTCCTAACATCATAGGTGTTAGTATCCTATGATATGTAGACGTATTGTAAAGGCTCATTAATTGTATGGTATCGTATGAATCAATATATTGTACCATATATAGACAAATACTTAAAAATGTGTTTTTTTTTTTTTTTTTTTAAATTTACTTTTATTTGAATCTAACAAGTTTTTAGATTTATTTTTAATACAAAATTATTAGGTTACTTAATTAAGTCTAATAGAATAATATATTCATAAGTTTTTTTTCTCTATTTCTTTATCCTACAAATTTTGGACTACACGCTTACACTTTACTTTCATATTTACAAATTTTTTTTCTATTCTTTAAATAAGGTATTAACTGACAATATAATTTTTTTAATTTTTTTAATTATTATTGTAAGGCTGAATTTAATCAACCATCTTGTTGGCTTTATTCCGTACCAAATTTGCTTGTATTTCAGCTTTTAGTAACCCTGTATTTAGGTGGGTTTGTTGTAAGAGTAGTGAGTGAGATAGAGTGTTGAAATGCTTAAGAGTGTGCAAGAAAACAGAGACTCGCAACTTGATCTTGCGGGTGACTTGCAGCTTCAAGCCGCCAGAAGCAGCACATGTGCCAAGCGTGCCAGAAGTTGAAGCGTCATGCTAGCTAGAGCACTATAGGACAAAATAGGACAACTGGCCGTTCAGTTACCTCGCGACTCAATCAAGCTGCGAGCCACCCCTGTTTTGAAAAACCTGACTCTTCACATTCCATTCTCACCTCAATATAAATACCCCTTATACCCACAAAAGAAAGAGAGCTTCCAAATAGAATTTTGAGAGAGAAACCCTAGAGTAAAACAAGATTGATTCATCTACAATTTTCACATAAGAGTCTTTTTAAATTCCTCAACTCTCTTACTCTCCATTATTAAACCCTTGAGAGGTCTTTTACCAAAACCTGTTCTCACCATATCCATTACTATCAGAAGGCTGTTTGGTGTTCTGGGAAGCAGTTAGGAAGAAACCAATCTACATTTGTCGATGCTATAGTTAAGTAGCAGAATCCGGGAAGCTAGAAAAGAAAAAGGTTCAGTGCAACCTCGTTGGAACAAGAAGCTTGGAGGGCTTAGGTACACTGGGTAGATTAGGCTTGGAGGGTCTATTGCTATTCATGTATCCCAAGTATATTTTCTAGTAGGTTACTTACCACTTGGAGGGCGGCGGAGAGGTTTTATACCGAGGGCTTCGATTTCTTCTTCGATAACACATCGGGTGTTATCCTTGTGTTTGCATCTTCCTTCCCTTTTATATTTGCCTTTTATTATCTGCTGTGGGTTGTTATTTTAATTGGCTTAGATTGTTTACCAATTCTATTTATAGCTTTTGTTCATTTTCCACACACTAGCTATTTGTCATAAAGCTTGAATTGGTTATTTTGTAATTAGGGGTCTAAACGTTCAAGGGTGTTTTATATGCTATTTGAACTTTCAATTGGTATCAGAGCGGGTACACTTATAGTGGTTTTATTACCATAGTGTGATCCTTGACTCCCTATTGAGATGGATCGGTCTCAATCCCTAAATGCACCTCCATATTTTGATGGTAGTAATTATGCTTTTTGGAAGGTTCGCATGAGAGTATTTCTATGTTCCATTGATGAACCAATTTAGGATGCTGTTGATGTAGGTTGGACCAGGCCTGAGGAAGCCAAATCCACATGGGATAAGGCAGCACTTACTGCATCTAATGCTAACAGTAAAGCACTTAATGCAATTTTCTGTGGTGTGTCTCCAGATGAGTTTCATAGGATTTCTCACATTATCGTAGCCAAAGAAGCATGGGAGACATTGGAGACCACCTATGAAGGAACAAAGAAAGTGAAAGATACCAAGCTGCAGATGCTGACCACTCGGTTTGATGAGCTAAAACTGAGTGAGGATGAGTCCTTTGACTCTTTCTATAGCAAGCTGAATGAGGTGGTTGTCAGTAAGTTCAATTTGGGAGAGAAAACAGAGGATTCTAAAATTGTAAAGAAGATCCTTCGATCATTGCCGGAAAGTTTTCGTGCCAAAGTGACAGCGATTGAAGAGAGTAAGGACCTTAATGACATCAAAGTCCAAGAGCTGATTGGTTCTGTTCAAACTTATGAAATGTCGTTGCTCACTCAACGGAAGAGCAAATCTCTTACTCTTAAGACCATTAATGAGAAGGTGGAGGTCCATGGCTCATCGGATGAAGATGTGGTTGACAAAGATGTTACGTACCTAGTAAAAAATTTTTGAAAATTCTTGAAATTCAAGAATAATGGCAAATTTGGTGATAAAGGAAAATTTCAAAGTTCAGGAAGGGAAAAAAGGGAATTCAAAAATAAAAATGAAAAAGAATCCCAATCTACATAAGGTGTCACTTGTTTTGAATGCAACGGGCATGGACACTTTAAAAAAGAATGTCTGAATTATTTGAAATTGAAAGGCAAAGTGTATGCCACGACATTGAGTGACTTGGATTCATCCGACTCATATTCCAAAGAAAGTTGTGACGGAGAAGGGAATTATTTAGTTTTTATGATTATTGCCCATGTTGAGTCTTCAGACGAGTTGAATTTGCTTGTACGAGAACTTGGAGAACATACTGATGAAGAATCATTGGGAATTGTTGAAGAATCAGATGCTGAAGAAGATGAATGCACAGCCATTCTTCAAGAAAATTATAACTCACTCTTGGAGAAGTCGGGTAAGTACACAAGGGTGGCTAAGGCAGCTGTAAAAAAATGAAGAAGGCAGAGGAAGACTATAAAAGTCTCCTAATTCACTATAAGGAGGCTAAATGTGAGATAGATACACTGAATGGTGAGCTGTCAGAAGCCTACACAAAAGTGAGATTTCTTGAGCAAGAGGTTGTGCAAGCAAATGCTAAAATAGAGAGGGTCACCACCAAGAAGCTAGATGATGGTATTTCATCACAAAAGAGCTTTTCAGACAAATCCGGGTTGGGATATACCGGAGGGAGTAGCTCATCTGGCAATATCACCAAAGAAGTGAAGTTTATAAAGGCCAAAGAGTCAACTGAAGTTGGCCCTACCGCTAAGAAGCTCAAGATTGAGGAGAAAAGGAATGTGGAGAACCAAGGGATGTTGAACAACCCTCATAATCAATCTGTGGTGGGTCTGAATCTTGAGCCAAGTCTCGTCCACGATCACAAAAAGGTCCTAGATCGAACTATGTGTGTCATCATTGCGGACTTCAAGGGCATACTCGGCCAAATTGTCAAAAGCTGAGAGCAATGAATAATGCAACTAATTCAAGGTCACGAGGACCCAGAAATGACAGGAGAAATTGGGCTGGTGAACCATCAAGAGATCAAAGTGGTGATACCAGAATGATGGACATGATAAAGATGATTAGTGCTTTCACCAACTGCTTGGAAAGCTTCACACGAAGGTTTGAAAGCCCTAACTCTCGTACCCAATCCTATAAGGAAATCACCCAAATGCAAGTAACGTGTGGGTGAAAAATGGTACTCAAGCATAAGCATTACAACATGTCCATGCATCAATACTTCCTATGCTATGTTACTTAGTTTGGTTGTTTGCTTTTTAATTGTGTTGGTTGAAATGTGCTTGTTTATTTTTGCATTCTATCATTTATTCCTTTTTGTTGTTTTTGATCAATCTTTTCTTTTTTATGTGTCATAAATCCAAAAACCACATAAAAAGTAGAAAATAAAAAAGTTTGATCGACATTGTTGAGTTTTGTCTCAAAACTTGTTTTGCCTTGTACCTTTGTGCTAATGGCTTTGTGCATTTACAAATGTAGCTTGTTTCTTTGCACTCTTATCACTGTGGAAGAAATATTGAAATCTATGTGACTGTTGTAAATAAATCTTCAAACTTGTCATGAATAATTAGTGAATGGTTATGTTGATCTTGAGACATGCATAGACTTGTGCCTATATATCTTTCCACTCTTTATTTTTGTTTTTGCTAGAAAGAGCTCACCAAATGTAAATCTACAAATGAAAAGAGATATTGAGCTGCAAAAGCCTGTTGCGCACACTAGTACTCAACTAGGAAAAAGGGAAAGCGACCAAAAATTAAAGTGAATGATTATTCAAAAAGCCAAAGGCTATCTCATCAAGGTGAAATATCAAATATCACTCTCACAATGAGAGATGATTGTCTTAAAGGGATCAAAAAGATCAAATGTTTTGATTGAAAGTGGAGTCAAATGTAAAGCTCCAGATTATGTAATCAAGTCTTGTAGGAGGTCATATATGCATACTTCTATAATTGAGATGAGTCACATAATCTAGTGCTAATTGTGTATGCCTTGGTTGAATTGATCATTGAAGTTTCACATTAGACTAAGGACTATCTCATTATTGATACCCACACACAACACACAAGTTTATGTTCAATGAATGCCATATTCATTTATGTGATTGTACTTGATAAAAATGTGTTTTCACATACTCAATCTTTGTTGATTCAAACACAAAAAGATTTTTGAGTGTTTTAGTTGTTTTTGGAAAGTATTTTGTTCGTCAAATACTAAAAAATTCAAAAACAGTGTTACCCTGTTTTGGCAACTCAGTCACGAGTAAGTCAAGTCGTGTGATATAGTCGCGATCTCGCGGGTCATTTTTGGCGACTTGTTCACGAGTGAAACGTCCAATCCTGAGGGGTACGCAAAAAACACTTAGCAAATTTTTCAAATTTTCGACTTGAAGTGTTTTGGCGGGTGATCTTGGCGACTCACTAGCGACTTACCTCAGTCGCAAAAATCGCATGCTTTGCAAAATGAGCTCATTTTCAACACTATTCTCAGAAAGGGTCTTCATTTGCTTATCTTGCATTTTGTGACTGTTCACTTTCTGATCTTACTTTCAATATTTCAACATCTCTATGGTAATCTCCAAAATCTTCAACCATTTTGTTACCATTCTCTCAATCTTCAAGGAAAGGTATGGGTTTTGTCCTCTACTCTTTATTTGTTACCATTTTGTTACCATTCTCATGGTTTTTGTGTTCTATTTAATATTTGTATATCTCTTACCAGTGTTTGGTTATTTGTGTGTCTGGTGTTTTCATTTTTTTTGGGTTATAATCTGATCCACTCTATATTATGGCCACATTGGGTCATTATTGTCCCTCATTGTTATTTTCTGGTCATATCCATCTAGCTCTTAGGGTTTTTTCATTATCCATAATTTGAAACTAACCCACTGCTAATGATGTCTGTTGGATTGTGTTCTTTCTTTTCCTCTATTACATAATACAAACTGGAAATGTCTCCATTTAAGAAAGTAGCTGTGAAAAGAGGTAGTTCCAAAGGAAAGGAGCCTGTCATTGATGTCGATGACTACTCACCTCAAACAAAAGGGACTCGTTCTTCATCAAGAGTATTCGATCCCAACAAGTTCAGATCCTATGCTGCCTTTTAGACTCATGAGAATTATTTCCGAAATGCTACACCATTACTGGAAAGACCTGTTGACCAATCGTCACTTCATGACACTGACATTCCAAAATGGTTTGCTCATAAGGATTGGAATTACCTTCTCTTCGATCTGGATGAAGCTTATGAGAGTTTGACAAAGAAATTTTATGCCAATGCAATTATGGAAGGAGAAGAACTCAAGTGCTAGGTTAGGAGAAAGAGCTTTGCAGTCTCTCCTGCATATTTGGCAGAGATCCTTCACATCAACCGACCAATGCTTAGACATTCACCGGTTTATGATGATCTTTGTCCTGATGAGGAACTCCTTAAGGATGGTCTTGGACAAGACTTGGAATTCTCATCCAATGGAAACTCAGTCAGCGTTTCCTCCCTTCCTTCGAAACTGAGAGTGCTTACAATTGTGATGTTTCACAATTTGTACCCTCTATACAGCACTGGGTATATGAACCTCGAACGTGCCTTGTTTCTTCATGACCTAATCTCTGATGTAGAGATTGACATCTGTGCTCATATCTTTCATGTTCTGTGCAAAACAGTTCTATGAACTGAGTCCCGAATATGTGTTCCTTTTTGCTATCTCATTTCAAGGATCTTGAAGCTCAAAGGAATTTATCCAACAACAGATGAATCTTCTTGCCCAAAACCGAGTCCAATCAACATGCGTACATTCAACGCAAGCATTAGTCATAATCGGAAGAGAGCCAAACTGGAAACTTCCACATCTTATAGTGGTTCGAATTTCAGCACTCTCTCCCTTGACGAAAAACTTGACCACATTGTATCATCTATCCATGAGTTGAGTACCAAGATGTCCGAACTTACATCTACTCTACACCATCATAGCACTTGATGGGATATGAAGTTTACCTCACTTCAAACTCAATTGGATCAGATTCAGAGGAAGATAGAAGAGGATATATAGTTATTCCATGACAAAAACGGAGAGATGATGTCATAAGGGGAATGCAATGAAAGGGGGAGTGATAGCTTAATCAGAGGGGGAGAAAATTACCTAAGGGGGAGTGTTTCTGCAAGTAGTTTCAATACTTTTCTTTAAGTTGTTCTTCAGCTTATAATTGTGTTTGTACCCATGTTGCCTTTATAAGCTTTTAGGGTTTATGTTCTTTATCTGTAGGCTTCATGGTCTATACCATACTTTATATAGCCTTTTATACTTTGTTAAATCAGTACTTTTAACTAAATGTCATGAATTTTCTTGTTAAGTACTGTCACTCTTGTGCCCTTGTAGAATTGTTCCTAGATGCATATACTTAGTGTATTGTGCATTGGTTGAGTGTTGGGCATGCAAAGGACTTGCATTGAGCTTGTTAGCTTGTTTGATCAAGTGTTCATTCCAAGTGTGAATGAACATTGTGGTCACTACCTTGTAGTGATTGCTTTGCTGATCAAGTCATAGTTTGTTTCTTAACTCCATTTTTGCTTCATCACATATAGCCTACATCATATGCATTTCATGCTTTTCTACATACAATGATCATGGTGTATTGTTGTGTTTCAGGAGTTTCATGTTCATATGATTCAAGAGCTTCATAGTTTCTAGAATTAGGTGTGAGTGAGTTTTGCTCAACTGTTCCCAACTCACATGTTAAGTCTATAGTCTGTTTTAGGGTTTCGTCATGGAATAGCCAAAGGGGGAGATTGTAAGGTTGAATTTAATCAACCATCTTGTTGGCTTTATTCCATACCAAATTTACTTGTATTTCAGTATTTAGTAACCTTGTATTTAGGTGGGTTTGTTGTAAGGGTAATGAGTGAGATAGAGTGTTGAAATGCTCAAGAGTGTGCAAGAAAATAGAAACTCGCGACTTGATCTTACGTGTGACTTGCGGCTTCAAGCCGCCAGAAGCAGCACACGTGCCAAGCATGCCAGAAGTTGAAGCGTCATGCTAGCTAGAGCACTACAGGACAAAATAGGACAACTGGCCGTTCAGTTACCTCACGGCTGGAACTCGCGACTCAGTCAAGCTGCGAGGCCTAGTCGTGAGCCACCCCTGTTTTGAAAAACCTGACTCTTCATATTCCATTTTCACCCCAGTATAAATACCCCTTATACCCATAAAAGAAAGAGAGCTTCCAGAGAGAATTTTGAAAGAGAAACCCTAGAGTAAAACAAGATTGATTCATCTACAATCTTTACATAAGAGTTTTTTCAAATTCCTCAACTCTCTTCCTCTCCATTGTTAAACCCTTGAGAAGTCTTTTACCAAAACTTGTTCTCACCATATCCATTACTGTGAGAGGGCTATTTGGTATTCTGTGAAGCAATTAGGAAGGAACCAATCTACATTGGTTGATGCTATGGTCAAGTAGTGGAATCCGGGAAGCTAGAAAAGAAAAAGGTTCGACGTAACCTCGTTAGAACAAGAAGATTGGAGGGCTTAGGTAAATTGGGTAGATTAGGCCTGGAGGGTCTATTGCTGTTCATGTATCCCAACTACATATTCTAGTGGATTACTTACCGCTTGGAGGGCGGCGGAGAGGTTTTACACCGAGAGCTTTGGTTTTCTCTTCGATAACACATCGAGTGTTGTCCTTGTGTTTGCATCTTCCTTTCCTTTTATCTTTGCCTTTTATTATCTGTTGTGGGTTGTGATTTTAATTGGCTTAGATTGTTTACCAATTCTGTTTATAGCTTTCGTTCATTTTTCGCACACTAGTTGTTTGTCAGAAAGTTTGAATTGGTTATTTTATAATTGGGGGTCTAAACGTTCAAGGGTGTTTTATACATTATTTGAACTTTCAATTGTTATAAGTCCAAGAAACTAGAATGCCAAGAAGAAATTTTTTTCTAAAAAAAAATTATTAAAATAAAAAGAACAAGAAGAGATAGCAAATGTTGACGATGAAGAAGAAATAAATTTGCAAAATGATGAACATGATGATAGTATTGAGTCAGAAGGAGTTGATTAGGCAATATGATGAATATGATGAAAATTAAGAATTTGTTTTGGTAATTTTTTATGTATTTTCACTTCTGAATTTTATTAGTTGAATGTGTATGCTATAAACACATGCTAGTTTGATTATTTTAGTTAAATATTATTACATTAATAATTAACAAATTAGCCATTAGTTGAACATAGGCAAAACACCATTTTGGTCCCTATATTTTGGGGTTACAATCAATTTTGTCCCTACATTTTGAGAAAAATCAATTTAATCCTTGTTATTTTCAAGTTATAGTCAATTTAGTCCATACCATTAGATAAATAACATAATTTACTTATGTGGCGGATGGAATGTACACGTGGTACAAATTAATTTAAAATATTAGCTAGCCATCCTACATGACTTAAGTGGTCTAACCATGTCAGCTTTCAGCCTCTTTTAGTCACATGTGACCAACAGATGACAAACATATCAACCCCTCATTGACGAACTGCTTTGTTTTACTCTTCATGTCCACAGCTTTCTCTCTTTGCTCTTTAATGAGCTTACTACACAATTTGATTATTCTAGCTCTCTCAAATAATTCACCATTTTTCCCTCAATCATTAGCTTTTGAAAAATGTCACGTTGTTGAGGAAACTGTGGCTATGGATTTGGCTGATAGTGCAATAATGGCTATAGAGGGTAATCTTCCAAAACCTCTTAAGCCTTTGGGAAATTTACATAATGTCCATCCTTTGCTAGTTGTGGTAGAAACTAATGTTGTTGTTGGCTTTTTTTTTTTTTTTTTTTTTTTTGTCCCCTGTTTTTAAAATTTGATTTCTTTTTAATAATGACAAAGAAAAAGTTTATAACTTTTTTTCTTAAAGGAAAAATTGAAAGGGGTTTTACTAAGTCCTTTGATGGGTTCTTTCATATGATATAAATTAGGAATTAACAAGAGATTTTTTTTTCTTTTCTTTTTTTCTTTTTTCTTTCCATCATTAGAAGAGTATGTGATTTCCTTCTCCTATTTTATACCACTTTATAGAACAACTTGTTTCGATAATTATTTTAGGACAAAACTTAGGTACAGTACCATAGGTGCGTTTCTTAAATTCCCCTCTTAAGATTCAATAATGTGGCTATTTAACTAAAAAAATACATTTTCATCTCATGAGAAAAAATCCACATGGCAAAACCTTAAGAGGGGAACATAAGGAACAATACCTAAGTCTTGAAATGGCTGTGAAGTTATAAAATATTTATGAAACGTTTGAATAATGATGGTGCAGATGCAAGATGTACCCTGATATGAGCTACTTAGAGAAGACCACTATCGAGACCTTTTATTGTAGGAGTTGCTCCCTAGAAAATGTTATTGCTATTGTAGCTTTGATCGTGGGGATTAGGTGAGATGAGCTATGGCTGAGTGATTTTAATCGTGTCTGACTAGTGGGGAATGGGGATGGGTGGTTGATAAGTTGGTCACTTGCAGGTCACGTTGGACTAAAAGAGGTTGGAAGTTGATGTGGTATGGCCATTTAAGACATGTAAGATGGTTGGATAATATTTTCCTTTAATTCATGCCACACATGAGTCCATCTGCCACTTATGTAGATTTTGTTAGTGTAGGGACTAAATTGACCATGACTTGAAATAATAGTGATTAAATTGATTTCTTTCCAAATGTGGAGACAAAATCGGTAGTGACTCTAAAATGTAGAAACTAAAATTGTGTTTTTGCCTTGAATGTATTTAAAATTTATAATGAATATACCCTTTATATATGTATATCTATCATTTTTTTATAAATTTTGTAAAGTTTTTGTGTAACATAAGATACATGATACGATATGATACATGATACAAAAAAATTAAAAATCGATTCACGATACAACTATGCCCAACATATTTATTAGGGTACATTACAAAGTTTATCCTTATCTTTTACACCATATCTCAATTTGGTCCATAGCCTTTTAATTGTATCAATTTGGTCCCTAACCTTTTCGGTGTCATGTTAATTAAGTCCTTACTGTTATCCCTTAAATGGAAAAAGTTGATGTATCAAATAGTATTTTAATTAGTATATATAATTAATTTATTAGGATTTAAAATAGAAACTTAAAACACCAAGACATCAAAATCCCCAATTTAAGCTGACTCTTCATCTCCTTCCTTTCCTCACAATCAACATAACTTCAAGCTCTATTCTCTTGTCACTTATAAACTCGGATGAGCCCTAGAGAAAGAAGGCACTATTTGGTTGGTGGTGACTAATGAGAGAAAGGGAGAGGAGGTGGAGATGCATTAGGGGGTTTAGGAATTTAGGTGGTCATGTGATTGAGTTTTTATTTTATTTTATTTTTTTAACTGACGTGGCAATACAATTAGCAGATGATGTGACATGAAAAATAACTTTTTATCGCTCCATTTGACATATCAGTTTTTACCATTTAAGAGGTAATGACAAGGACTAAATTGACATGGCACAGAAAAGGTTGAGGACCAAATTGATACAATTAAAATGTTAGGGACCAAAATAAGATATAGTGTAAAAGATAAGGACCAACTTTGTAATTGTGCATATGTAGGTTCATGGTGGTGGTGGTGGGATATTGCTATGGTGGTGAGGTGGCTTGTTGTCGTGGTGGTGGGGTCAAGCGTGGTTTGTTACCGTGGGTCAGTAGGTTCATGGTGGTGGGAGCTTGCCGTGGTGGTTGAGTTGGTTTTACTGTTGGTCTGTAGGATCATGATGGTGGTGGCAGGTGGTTGCCGTGGTGGTGGGGTTGGGTTTTATTGTGGGTTTGTGATGAGTGGCAGTGGTTTTTGTTGTGGATTCTTCTGTGGGTTGGCAAATAGAGAAGAAGAGCAGCACGAAGAGGGAAGAGAAACGGTGAGAGAAAGAGGGAAGAGAGAGAAAGAAGGTAAAAAATATTTATTAAAAAATGAATAGTATTTGTTGTGATGTGAAAAATAAAAACTGAGATGTAATGTAAGTTGTAAAATAAAATTATAAAATAGATAAAGTAAGTTTTTGAAATGGTAAAATGAGTACTTTTTTAGACAAACACCTAATACTAGTGCTCTTAAGATGCTAGACTGTGTGTAAAAACTTTTGAAATATATTTTTGTGTGTATTTTTCAAATGAAAAGCGAAAACTCTACATAATCTTTTCCCCAAAAAAAAAAAAAAATTCTACATAAATTTTTATATATATGTTTTTTATAAGAAAATCTACATAATTTTTAGTAATAAAAAAGAGCACAAGCACATGCACAGGCAAGTGCACGTTCCACCCATGTAGTTTTAATAATTGGGCCGTGTTATTATTTTAGTGTATATGGAGTGGGAAATTCTTAATCTGGCCCAGCTCATGGTGTCTCTAAAAACCAATCCAATTCCTAGAGATTGGGCCGAGTTGTATATAACAGGGTCATTTAGTCAAGCAAAATGAAAATATTGAACTTTTGTTAAACCATGTAAGCCCATAATTAAAATAATGAATGCAAATTACACTATTGGGTGTAATATTCAACTACTTTTTTTTTTTTTTTTTCAACTAGCTTTTTTTTTTTCTTTTCTTCCCTTCCTGAGAAACAATATTCCAAGTATATTAGAACTAAGTTTTAAAATGCTAAATTAGGCTGATAAATTTGGATAGTTTAATGTGTAAATAGATTCATAATCATAGTTTTTTTTTTTTTTTTAATTCCTCATCCTACCAAAAGTCTTGTAATTCAATTAATATCTTCAGGTGTTGTGTTCCAATTGAGATATTCAAGCTTTAAGTTTCTCTACATTCAAGCTTACGCATATTAGCAAAATGGATGTCGTGCATTATCTTAGTGATGTTGCTAATATGTATAGCTTGAAATGATTGTGTATCCAAGTGTTTGTTGTAAACTATTACAAAAAGATGTGAAAGTAATGAAATTTGCAGTCCTAGGAATAATAGTGTTTCTACTTTGCAACCAAAAAAGAAAAAGAAAAAGAACCACCATTCTAGAGTCACAGAAAATTTATGAATCATTGATCCTCTATTGACAAACAAATTTATTGTCAGATCTATGATGACCTTCTAATAGTGCTTGCATAAAAGTTGAATGTTGCTTGAAAGAAATGAGGAAAAGGAGAATAAAAATGGGAATAAGAAATGAGAATATTTAGAATTGCAAGAAGACATTTCCACCAAAACTCAGGTTGCTATTAGCATGGCATATCTTATGAAATAGCGATTATGCAACAAAAAATGAGTACGGTTGTGCAACATAAAATGCACAAGGTTAAGCTGATTACCTAACAACCAAAGGCATGAGAGTTGAAGAAAAATACTAAACAATTCAATTGTTCTGTGTTTATTTTAAGGGCTAGACTTAAGTACAGTACTTAAGTGCTATTCCTTATGTTGTCTTTTTAAGATTCTACCATGTAACTTTTTTTTTTTTTTTCCTTATAGGATGAAAGTGTATTTTTTAATTAAGTAACCACATGGTAGATTCTTAAGAGAGGAACCTTAAAATGTTAAACATTTTATAATTTTATTGATGACACCTAGTTTAAGTTGCCCTGTGGTTCTACCACAATTTTAACCCCACACTCCTCTCACCAATTCAAACTAGTGGTTGTTTGGTTTTTGTGTATTCATAGATTCTGCTAAAGTAGGTGGCAGATTGATGGATGTTGATTGCGGGTCACTATTGTTAAAGTTAAAGAAGTCGTCTGAAAAGTTAATATGTTTTTTAAAAATAAAATAGTGTTGATGTGAAAAATTGTAGAGCTTCCAAAAACTAGATGACACTGTATAATAAGGTTAACAACAAATTAAAGGTTCTAATTATATAATATTTATAAATTAGTAAATCAGGCAAGATCTATTTTTAAATGTCGCATGCAAGTCATTAGTACTTCCCCCCCCCCCCCCCCCCCCAAAAAAAATTCTAGTCATTTGATTAGTTTTGATATTGGAGGATCTTAATAGCATGCCTAAAAGTAATGTCTTTATTTTATTATTTTGAAAGTTAGAACTACGTTATTCAAAATGGATCTATCAAATCTAGTGCCTAAGGTAAAGGCCCCCAAACTACATGTCATGTCCACCACATACATTATAAAAACTCCAGACTTTACTACTTGCCTTTCTGTCTCTCTCATCCTAGCTTTCTTAAGTGAATTGAACATGAGTTCTAATTATCAAAAGTCACCTTTAGGTAAAATATTTAGTGTGTTTGTTTAACATTTTTTTTTTTTTTTGGGGAAAAATGCTATGCATACAATATTTTCACAACAATTTTATAACAAATTTTAAGTGATAAGTTGTTATTGGTTGTTATGAGTGAGTAAAAAGGTAATTTAAGTTCTGAATTCAATTTAGAACCAATAACAACTTTTTTTGGTAATAGAATAAAAAACTTAAAAAATAAAATAAAATTAATAACAACTTACCATTTATAATTTACAGTAAAAATATTTTGAAAATATTGTGTACGTCGTTATTGGACTGTGCAATTGTGACTAAGACTGAAAATTTTAAAAGTTCCTCATTGACCATTATATGTGTGATACATTATTGCAAATGTTTGAGTTTATGTAGAGGCAAAGCCTCGTCAACCAAAGAAACTAAGCCTTTCAAACAATTCAAAGCAAGTTATGGAAAACTCTCCTATGGTTGTAGACCGCGATACCTCTTCTACTTTAGCCCTCAATCCCTCTTCTCCTACTTTGGAGATATTTGTTGGTGATCAAACTAGTTTCTACAAAATATTGCTAAAGAGCCTTAGATCCTAAACAATGTAGTCAAATGTTTATTGAAAAGAGAAAAAAGAAAAACTATATAGTCAAATAGTCTACTTTTAAACTATTTAATAAAATGCCACTCTTTACAATAAATGAAAAAAGTAACACTAATAACAAGTTCAATTGTTTCTTAAAAACAATGAAAATTTCAATTGTTTCTTAAAAACAATGAAAATAACAAAAAAGACGTTCTTATTCAATTTCTATAATGAGCATATGTTAATTAGATAAGTCCTGCATGTATTAGAAAGCTAACAAATGTAAATTTTAAATCATTCGTTATCCCATTGCAAATTGTCTTTCAAATCAAAGGATTTCTTTTTTCTTTTTTTTGGTTGATGATTTTGTTCTTAGAGCATTGGTATCGGTGCGTCAACATATTAAAATTTTAGCACTTGCCACACCAATGGCCAAACACTAAAAAGCCATCTACATTAAAGTTGTTTCTTTGAGGCCTTACACATGTCACCCAAACTAGAAATTTTTAAAATTCTCAATAATTAAACTTTAATGAAGCTCTATTCACTACATGCTACTCAAGCTTTAATTAAACTTTGAGGCCTTACACATATCTCTATTCACTACATGCTACTCAAGCTCTAGCTAAATTGTCAAGAGCCTTGTAGCTTAATTTGCATCTCCTAGTGTCTATTAATAGAGATATTCATGTTTCAAATCTTTCCACACTCAACTATTAAATATATCCCTTCTCAAAAAAAAAAAAAAAAAAAAAAAAAAAAACTATTAAATCTATCAAGAATTTAAATAAAAAAAAAAGCTCCAACCAAATTTGAAAACTATAAAATTATGTGCTTTGATTGTCATAAATTCAATAGAATTCGCACTCTTTCATTATTTCACATCATGTATAGTATGGCGTAAAAATATAGTCATTTTATATAACATTTCACATTTGAGAGTATGAAATTGGTATAAAATTATATCAAATTCAGTTTAAAAGTTAAAGAGTAATATTACATACGCAGAATGTTTGACAATATTTTTCACACCAGTTGAGGTGGAAATTTTTTTACTAGTTATTATATAGACTTACAATTGACATTACCTTTTTATCTACCTTTAACAATCTACCAGGTCAACAAATGTCAAATTTTTTTGTGCCTCTACACTTTCTCGAAGTAGCCCAAACTTAAAACTATGATAACTATGCTTTGGACTTTGAATTGGACTCCAAGAAAAAAACAAATCAATGAAAGAATTTCGTATGAAAATTGGTGTGCTTAGTTTATAGAACTGTTACGTAAATTGGGCCGAATTGATAGAGGTCTAACACCATCTAGAACTATTCTTATGAATCTTATCTAAGCCTCTTTTTTTTCATTTTTTTTTTTTTCATTTTTCAAATCACCTTATCAACACTTTTGTAATTTAAAATTTTAAAGATTTAATAAATAGATAAATAATCCAGATTTTCGGTGTTCTTAATTCAAATAAAAGTACGACACTTCCGTAGCTGTCGTCGACAACTTTCCCACTTTGCCCATTGTCATTTTGCCTAATATACCATTAAAAAAAAATTAAATGAATGTAAATTACTCTTTACTCATTGTCGTTTTTCACTTCTCCTTATTCATCTTCTCTTCTTCTCCTATATGCTGTCCAGGTTTTATTTTTTGTGTTTGCCTTTATCATTACTAAGTTTGAAAGCTTGAACCTTTAACATTCATTTGCGAAGATTTTTAAAATTAAATTCGATATTTGATTTGGGTTTTCAATCTTTTTATCTTGGTCTTAACTTTTATTGTTGGTTTGGGTGCTACAAGTGCTTGCTAAAGCTCTATTTTTCTCTATGGGAAGATACACCGAAAGGTTTTCAATGAAAAACATGATTTAATCAATTTGTTTAGGGAAGGATATAGTAATTGATGGTGTAGGAAGGTATTTGTCTTTGTAAGAATTAAGAGGGAAAGGAAAGTGCTTTTAGAGTATACTCAATAAAACTCATTATTGAATTCTTTAGTATTTTCCTTGTTCTCTGTGAATCCAAACTTATAAAAAATAATAATTAAAAAAAAAATCAAAACTAACACATTTAATGTGATTTTTTTTAAGGAGTTAGGATGAGAAATAGGGACTAAACATCGAGATTGGGAGGAGAGAGACATAATTGTTTCTTTTATTCAATTGAGAATTTTTTAGAAGAAAAAATGAAAAATTCGGTTGCTCTAAAAATACTTAGATGTAATATTTATTGAAAGTAGTTGTATGGAAAAAGCTCTCTAAGAGCATTTGCATCAATCTTCTGCAAAAGTTCTGTCTATTTTAGTATAAGAACATATTTTTTCTATTTTACACAGTTATTTTTACAAATGCACACATCAGATTATCTATTATACACTCTACTTTATTTAAACAATCATTTTATTCATTTATTATTATTATTATTATTTCACTCTCAGATAACTCTCACTTCTCACACTGATCCTCTCACCTCTCTCTCCTCTTAAACCTCTCTCTTAATCGCTGTTACTACTCTTCATCGGTGCCACCATTGCTACTTTTTCTTCTTCTCTTATCCCAAACCAAAACCACATCATCACCAAAGCCTATATCGGTGGCTTTCTACAAAACTTACTCATCCTAATAACTACTGAAAGTTCAAATAGTGTATAAAACACCCCTGAACGTTTAGACCCCCAAATACAAAATAACCAATTCAAGCTTTATGACAAACAACTAGTGTGCGGAAAATGACTATAACCTATAAACAGAATTGAAAATCAATCTAAGCCAATTATAAATCAAATCCACAGCAGAAAATAAAAGGCAAAGATAAAGGGAAGGAAGATGCAAACACAAAGATAACACCCGATGTGTTATCAAAGAGGAGACTGAAGTCCTCGGTGTAAAACCTCTCTGCCACTCTCCAAGTGGTAAGTAATCCACTAGAAAATGTAGTTGGAATTCATGAACAACAATAGACCCTCCAAGCCTAATATACAAGTGTACCTAAGCCCTCCAAGTTCTTGCTCCAACGAGATTGCACTGAACCAATTTCTTTTCTAGCTTCCCGGATTCCGCTACTTGACCATAGCATCAACCAATGTAGATTGGTTCCTTCCTAACTGCTTCTCAAAATACCAAACAACCCTCTCACAATAATGGATATGGTGAGAAAAGGTTTTGGTAAAATGACCTCTCAAGGGTTTAACAATGGAGAGGAAGAGAGTTAAGGAATTTGAAGAGACTCTTATGTAAAGATTGTAGATGAATCAATCTTATTTTACTCTAGGGTTTCTCTCTCAAAATTCTCTCTGGAAGCTCTCTTTCTTATGTGGATATAAGGGGTATTTATACTGGGGTGAGAATGGAATGTGAAGAGTCAGGTTTTTCAAAACAGGGGTGGCTCGCAGCTTGACTGAGTCGCGAGATCCAGCCACGAGATAACAGAATGACCAGTTGTCCTATTTTGTCATGTAGTGCTCCAGCTAGCATGACACTTCAACTTCTGGCATGCTTGGCACATGTGCTACTTCTAACGGCTTGAAATCGCGAGTCACCCACGAGATCAAGTCGCGAGCCTCTGTTTTCTTGCACACTCTTGAGTATTTCGACACTCTATCTCACTCACTACCCTTACAACAATCTCACCTAAATACAGGATTACTAAATGCTGAAATACAAGAAAATTTGGTACGGAATAAAGCCAACAAGATGGTTGATTAAATTCAACCTTACATTTAATGACTAAACTTGTTTGATCAAGTTTTTGTTTGCATGATATCTAATGTTTACATACTTGATCGCACTATGCTTGCTCATGTTCATATCTTGTATTTAACTTGTCATCAGCTTAATGAAAGTTTTGTTTGTGTGCAAGTGTTTCAAGTTACAGGTACAAACGTGCAAGTGCTTCACAGTTTCTAGATTAAGTATGAGTGAGTTTTGCCATTGTTTCTAAACTCACGTTTTAAGTCTAGAGCCTGTTTTTAGGGGTTTTGTCATGAAACAGCCGAAGAGGGAGATTGTAAAGTTGTGATTTACATATGTATTTTGTTGGCTTTTATTCAGTATCGAATTTGATTTTAATTATATTCAATCTTTTGTACCCTATATTTATTGTTGGATTTGATTGTAAGAGTTGTGTGTTAGAGAGAGAGAGAGAGTGTGTGAAGACTCAAGTAATTAAAGCCAGAAGATTTCTTGCGGGTATCTCGAGACTAAACCTCCCACGAAGTGAAGCATATGCCTTGCACATGACTGGAATGCGAAGAGCCAGTATAGGATGGAGACAGCTGTGTCTCGCGAGTAAGGCCTTCCTGCGAGAGACCTGCAATACATTCTGTTTTGCTAGTTTGTATTATCTGATACACACTTTCAGTACCCATACTATTTATACCCTCATTACCCACAAATGTTAAAGAGTGCTTCTGAGAGAAAACCCTAGCCAAACACCTTGAGAGTTAGAGATTATCATACCCATATATCTCTACACACAAGCTTGTGGATTTCCTCAACTCCTACCTCTCCAATTCCATACCATTGAAAGATTGATAGCCCAAACACTTACCACATCCTTTCAGAGTGTCAAGTGAGGTCTTGGTGCTGCTGGGAAGTATTGGAAGAAGCCAAGGATAGTAGATGCGACATGGAGCTTGTTGTGGGATCTGGAGAGCTAGACAAGATACGATTCCAAGAAGCCTTGTTGGAGTAGGAGTTTGGAGGGCTTAGGTACAGTGGGTAGATTAGGCTTGGAGGGTCTCTTGCTAATCCATGTATCCCAACTGATTGTCTAGTGGATCGATTACCGCTTGGAGGGCAGCAGAGAGGTTTTTCGCCGAGTTCTTTAGTTTCTTCTTCGATAACACATCGGCGTGTTATCTGTGTTTGCATTCTTCTTCCCTACTCTTTGACATTTCATTTTATTGTTGTGTTTATATGAATATGTGTTAGAGTAGCTTGTTTGTTTATCTACTCTCCTTTACACTATTCCGCACTTAGAATTAAGTTAGTGTAAAATTTATCGAGCCATAACTTTGATTTGGGGGTCTAAGCAGCTCTTGTATTTTTAACACATTTTCAAGCTTTTAGCTTTTATCATTGGGACACAATAAACTTAAACTCCAAGACTTTTAAATAATACACGTTAATGTTAATTTAAACCCTAGACTTTCAAAAAGGTACATAGAAAAAGGTAAAACGTTGAAATTTCTTGCTCCTGGATTGGCCAAGGGTCGGCAATTTGAACTATAGAACTATATTTATATATAATAGCCCTTCCCTTTAAGTTTTATCATTAATTCTAGAAGCATAACCTTTACAATACTATTTTTCAAAATTATTCTATGTAATTGACTATAAGTAGTGATAAAATAGTGGTGGATTCATATAAAAGTGACAGACATATAATTACAATTTATATATTTAAATTTTTTATTGATTTGTCATCGATGAAAAACAAGTTTTTTTTTTTTTTTTAACAAAAAAATTGTTACTATTATATATATATATTTAATATTGACATGTAAAGTGATGTTTATTGTTTAATATATTTATAAATGATTAAATTTTATATGTTCCATAATTTTTATAACAATTTTACTACTCTAAAAGTGTAGAGTATCTCTAAATTAATTTACAAAAATATGGATCTAAAATGTTTTAAGAATATTGATTATTGTTAAATTCATTTACAAGATAATTCACTGTTTACAAACTGAATAAATAAATAAAATGAATTATGTAAAGTCTAAATTGGTGTAAATGTATTTATTATACTTGAGAAAATAATGTGTATTAAATAATATCATTGTTTTTTTTACGTCTTAACCTCATTAAAACATATTCAACACTTGTATCTACACTCACACATACTAGCATACATCTAAGCATACAACATGGAATCATTCATCCCAAAACACATACATATCCACCCTTAAAAAAAAGAGAGCCAAACCCATACATACCTGGAAAACCCTAGCATGTGAAACCCTATCATATCATTTATCTCAAACAAAGACAGCAACTCAATCATGGCAGCAAGGTATCATGGCCATCACAAAATTATATAAACCTATAATTGGAATTAAAAGACATAAAACAAACATTCAAACAATATACATCATCAAATGCATGTTCATACTAATGCATGACTTAACTTTATTTACCTTTCAACAACACGACACCTATGACAAAATGTATGAGCATATGAATGCATGTACATAGCATCTTAAACAAGAAAACTCTAATCAAACACATGAGGGATAAACAAATAAAGCATGTGAAACAGAGACTCAGCTACGTGTATACATATGTAAAGGGGTTAAAACAGAGGCAAGATATGTGAAACAAGCAAACTAAACAAAACAGAAATCTGAATTAGAGTTTCTAGGCAAATGCTTGCGTACGTAGACAAAGGCTTGCCTACACAGGATTTGACCTACGTGTGCATGCTCATGACATGCGTGCATAGGATTGTTCAAAAACCCTAACCCAGAAACATGAAATAGAAAAATAGAGCATAAACAACAACCCTAATTCTAACAACCAAACATGCTCAAAACATAAAAAGAACTATAAAACTAACCTAAACAAACATGGATAAATATAAACTAAGCAATAAAACAGGCTAAAACCTAGATTAAAGGCAAAAGAGAAAAAGAAAGGGTTTAACAGATACCTTAAACAAAAGCTCTTCAAGCTTGATTTTTGGCTGTTCCCCTTAATCAAATCTATCACAATTTAATAAAACAGTGATTAGAAACTTTAAACTTAAAGGATTGGGGCTAGAAAAGGTCCTAAAAGAAAAAAAAATTTGACTTGAAGTTGTTTTATGAAAAACTCCCTTTTGATTTAACTATTTTCTAGTGAATTTTGTACTTTTCTTGTGGGATTTCTGTATGTTTTGAAAATGTACCATGTAAGGTTTTATATAGTGGGAAAAATGAAGTTTGGAATGACTCATAAATAATGTGAGATTTATTCCAAACCTCAGCCATTATTGTAGAAAACTTGCATTTTTTATATCTCTAAAACCCTAGTTGCATATGCAGGAGTGTGCCTGCGTACGCAGGCTGCTGTCCACGTACGTAAGTTGAGGGCCACTTTTGTCTTTTATTTCCAAAAATAGATTTTTGATTATTTAAAAGGTTATATTTTCTATTTTAACACTCCTCAAGTCAATTTGATATCTGATTGGGCTCTAAATTGGCCTTGGGCCTAAGAGTTTGAGCATTATTGGGGAACGGGAACTCGAGTTGTAAGGGGTACAAAATGCGGCGTTTATAGAGAGTTGTCGGCTAATAGGCCAACCCCACATTGATGTAGCCGACAACCCCACATTGATGCTCTCCGAGAATGTGTTCATTCTTGCAAGTCTTCTGAAGCTCTCCATTTGGACCTTCGGCTCACTGACTATATTTTATGCATCATCAATGTATATATTAGGTCAATGAAGTTAAATTTGAAGTTTGAAGTTTGTCTTGGGATTATAAATTATATTAGGTCAATGAAGCTAAATATTTATGAAGATGTGTACAGATTTTCTTGAAGAAAGTCTTGTTTTTATTTTTTGGTGATTTAAAGCTAAAGATGTCAATATATATTACATGGTAACTTATGTTAGACTTTATGATGTCATAAAACTTAAATAGAAAATTAATATTATATAAAGTTATGTAAGTAAAAATATTGTGCATTGCACAGATTGAAACTTAGTTATTAATTAGTAAAAGTAATTCTTAAAAAAAAAAAAAAAAAACTTGTAAGAGTAAGCACAAAATCTTTCATAATATTTTCATAGCAAATGAGTTGACAAGTTTTTATTAATTCTCATATATGCACGCTACATATATCACTTTATTATTTACCATTAACAACTTAGCACTTTAACAATTATTGTGAAAGTCATTGTGACTCTAAAGTTGTATTATTATGAGTTGCATATGCATGGCAGTGTGGGAATATTGCATCAATGTGTAACCTAAAGCCACTTAGATCATACAAATTGATTAGAAAAATATAATTAAATAAATAAAGTAGCCATTCACATAAAATTGAAACTTAATTTTAAGAGATGTACGAATGTATCTTTATATATCTAGAGTCTAAACCTATATATATCTAGGGTATATATATTTTATTAAGTTCTTGGGTTCTTGTAAGTTGCAACTGCTTAAAATATAGGAAAACATGTACGTGGTCTTGGAGTAGTGCTCCGAGCTCTCATAAACGGCGAGAACCCCAATGTTTGAGGCCCACGCCCTTTGTAAAAGTCCACATTAGGGTCTACATCCATTAAGAGAGCCCTTTCAAGACTGCCTAAAAATTGCCCTAAGTTATAGTCTTTCTTTTTTCTTTGCTTACGCTTAAGAAAGTTTTTTTTTTTGGGCTAACACTTAAGATCATGTAAAAAGGTGAAGGAAAAGGAAAAGAAGATATGATCTTATGCTTGCCGTATAGACCACTCAGCAATGCTTTCACACTGACTCTTGTTGACTCACATAACATTGCAACAGATTACTGGTACGGAATTTTTTTTCCCCCTTAGTCAATTATCATAAAAAGAGCTGTGATTTGGATTTTAAGATAAGATTTGAAGCTGGAATCAAGAAGTGATGGGACTTGGGACTTGAGACTTGAGAGATATGGAGGTGCCATCTAGCTCTAGTGATAATTTATTCTTCTTGAATATTTTATTTTATAAACAAAATCTTGTTACACATTTGTTATTGCATATTTTGTACACATTATTTTTAAAATTATATTTTAAAAATAAGATTTTAGTGAAAATTGTAAAACCATGTTTTAAAACATGATTTCAAACACAATTTCAACTTATGTATTAGTGTGCATAAAATAAGTATGTAAAATAGAGCAATAATTATTCTCATATTCTATAAAGTGCAAACATTCTTTTTTTTTTTTTTTTTTTTGGGAGAAGATGGACGTATTCTTTCAGTTAATGAAAATGACAGTGGAGTGGAGCACGTGTGGTTTGTGTCCATGTTCTTTCAATTTGATGTGAATAGATAGAAATTTGTTTGGCGTATTATAATTAGAAACAAATAACAAAATTCACAAATGTATAAGAAGTTTATAAATATTAAGTATCAGATTAACAATACATAATAACAAAGTTGTACTAAGGTTCATTTATTATTTTATTTATATATTCTTTACTTATACAATATGTCAGTATTTTTTACCTTAAGATGGCAATTTATATTTATTTCTTTAAAATGAATAGAATAAAGTCAAAATGTCTATTTATACGAAATTCTTCTCTCTCTCAAGACTCATCTCACTTTAAAACATTCAAACAAAGGGGAAGCATATTTATTCCCCTTGCCCCTACTTAATTTTTGAAATATTTAAATAAGGTGAAGGGGTAACCATTTTCCTCCAGTCTCATATACTCTACTTTCCTTTCTCTTTTTACCCCTTGCTCTCCTCTCCCTCCAAACATTCAAACATAATCTTAGAGAGGGAAGAAAAAAAAGAAAAGGAGGGACATTCATGAGTGCGAGTGTGTGTGTGTGTGTGTGTGAGAGAGAGAGAGAGAGAGAGAGAGAGAGAGAGAGAGAGAGAGAGAGAGAGAGAGAGTTTTAAGATATGGGAATGTGTAAAAACATAAAATTATAAATAAGATATGTATAAACAAGATGAACTTATATATATATATATATATATATATATATATATTTTAATTTATATATTAATAAAGACATATATACACACACACCAAAAACCCATCCACACCCCCATCACCTCCTTGAGGTGGGGAAAACCTAGTTGAGAATTGTTAGGGTCATTTTAGTGTTGGCTAATTTAGTGTCAAATTTTTATGTAATCAAAATAATTTCCATATTTTCATTTTATTTTACTTGAATTGTAATTGGGTTGGATGTTAAATGGGGAGATGTCAAAAATTGCATTAATTTTGGAGAATCTTGGTTGAGCAAGATATTTGGTCAAGCTAGATCATTAGTATGGACTTCTAGAGAGGTTCACCAGACACTTGCCTAAAACTACAGTAAGCAAGATTACAATAAGGAGGAGGTTTGCCTAACATTTGGTAGTTGTACGGTTGAATTTAATCAACCATCTTGTTGGCTTTATTCCGTACCAAATTTGCTTGTATTTCTGCAATTAGTAACCCTGTATTTAGGTGAGATTTTTGTAAGAGTTGTGAGTGAGATAGTGTGAAGAAATGCTCAAAAGTGTGCAAGAAAAATAGAGACTCGCAACTAGATCTCGCGAGTGACTCGTGGCTGAAAGCCGCCAGAAGCTACACACATGCCAAGCATACCAGAAGTTGAAGCATCATGCTAAATGGAGCACTTCAGGACAAAATAGGATAACTGACCGTTCTGTTATCTCGCGGTTGAATCTCGCGACTCAGTCAACCGCGAGCCAGCCCTGTTTTGAAAAACCTGACTCTTCACATTCCATTCTCACCCAAGTATAAGTACCTCTCATACCCACGAAAGAAATAGAACTTCCAGAGAAAATTTTGAGAGAAAAACCCTAGAGAAAATCAAGATTGATTCATCCATAATCTTCACATGAGAGACTCCTTAAATTCCTCTACTCTCTTCCTCTCCATTGTTAAATCCTTGAGATGCCTTTTTATCAAAACATTTTCTCACCATATCCATTACTGTGAGATGGTTGTTTGGTGTTTTGGGACGAAGTTAGGAAGGAACCAATTTCACATTGGTAGATGCTATGGTCGAGTAGCGGAATCCGAGAAGCTAGAAAAGAAATAAGTTCGGGGCAACCTCGTTGGAGCAAGAAGCTTGGAGGGCTTAGATACACTGGGTAAATTAGGCTTGGAGGGTCTATTGCTATTCATGTATCCCAACTACATTTTCTAGTGGATTACTTACCGCTTGGAGGGTGGCAGAGAGGTTTTAAACCGAAGGCTTCGGTTTCCTCTTCGATAACACATCGTTGTGTTATCCTTGTGTTTGCATCTCTCTTCCCTTATTCTTTGCTTTTATTTTTTGCTGTGGATGTGATTTTAATTGGCTTAGATTGTTTACCAATTCTGTTTACAGCTTGTGTTCATTTTCCGCACATTTATTGTTTGTCATAAAACTTGAATTGGTATTTTTGTTATTGGGGGTCTAAACGTTCAAGGGTATTTTATACACTATTTGAACTTTCAGTAGCTATTAGGATGAGTAAGTTTTGTAGAAAGCCACCGATATAGGCTTCTTCAAGGACTTTTAGTAGCCGTTAAACCCCAAATCTTACACATATAGACATGGTTTTGTAGACTTAATTTAGAGGAGAGGAAGATGGCCAAAGAGCAAAGAAATACTATATCTGAGCATTCTTAGGGTCTTCCTACCTCTCCCGTTGAATATCATTGAGACGTTTGTTGTTCTATACAACAAGATCAAAAAGTGTTAGATATTTATTGATACCAAATGCCTTCTCTAAGCAAGGGAACTGTTGACCGAGTACTACATCAAGTAAAGAAATTAATAAATGCAGTATATTTTCATAATATTTTTCTCTAATTTAGTATTTTATTAATATATTTGTGTTGATATTTTTAATATATGTCTAATTTTTCTGTTATGACCATCTTGGTTTTTTTTTTTTAATAATAAATTTATTTATTTATTTATTGTAACTGAAATATTCTATCATTATATAATTTTTTGTAAAAAGAACAAAACTATTGAGTTCTTTATATTTACATTATACAAAGATCGGTGTTTAGTAATTAATATTACATTAAGTATATGTCATTATATATATGTTTATATATTTTATTATTAATATTATCTATATATATATATTATGATATTCTTGAAAATTTGTCCATCAATTTTTAACTATTTAGGCCTTTTGTCAAATAATTATAATTTTTATTCAAATTTTCATAGAGCCTTTGGTTTTCCTGATGATCCATTGATCATTAAACCAGTGCCTAATGACCTGAAGTCGTCAAGTTGTGGTCCAAATTCAATAAATATATGTCCCAACATCCAATAAACCTTTTCTTTTTTCACATATAGGCCTAGTTCTCGCACACTTTCTTCAAACTTCTCAGGGATGAAAGATCTCCAAGAAATCTGTCATCTTTTTCTTTTGAGCACAAACTATTTATCGTCACTAACTAAATGAGCTGATTAATATTACAGTCATTCAGCTACAAACTATTTTTTTATATTAACGTTCCAGAACATCACCAGATTAAAACTGCGTTTTTTTCAATCATGTTGGATTAATTTGAAATATCAGAAGGTCATTTCGTCATTTGAGAGACATCTTTGTCCTTTTTTAAGAATTTGAGAGACAACTTTTCGGTAACATTATCATGGTTCTCAGACCCGGACTGTTCATTGAACCGTAAAATGAAAATGTTCAAAGTTTTTAAGGTCGAACCGAGGTTCGTAATGATGTCATAATTAATTTAATAATTATTTTAAATATAAATAAATACATTAAATTAGTAAAAATACAAAAATTAACTAAAATAGTCTCCAAATAAATATGAGATTTATCTTTCAAATATATTTTTCATATCATAATTTTCATAAGACACATAAAAAATATTAAATCTTAAGCAAACCTAATAAATAAACAAATAAATAAATATATAACAATATTATAGTGGATGATATGATGAGTATAAAACCTATATTGCAGTAACCAACTAGTAAACTACCACTATCAAATTTTTAGTATATAAAAAAAAACACTATCAAATTTAAATCTAACATTAAAATATTATTAAAACGGGAGAGCTAAGAAAGCTTAAAGCCACAGTACTGTAGTGACAGTGGTCGTACTGTAAAGTCTATAGGAGCATTCAAATCAAGCATTCTAAAAATTTTAGCATTTAGCATCTCAAAGAGCCATTTTATATCATTTAACATCTCACTTTATAATACACTCAACATCAGAACTTCTATTTTTTTTTTTTCAACTTCATTTAAATATTATTTCTTTATTATTTTTATTCCTTTTTTGTTTTTATTTTTTTCATCCTCTCTCCCTCTCTCCCTCTCAGTCTCACTGTCTTAACCCAATAGTCCTACCCATCTCCGGCCACTAGCCACCACAATTCCAACAACCACCACAAAGATCAGAGACCCACGTCGATTATGTTGATGATCCACGTTGGTCAACTTGACGATCCACACTAGTCATGTCGTTGATCCATAAATCCAGACCCATGAACCCAAACCCACAAACCCAGACCCATAAACCCAGATCCACAAAATCAAATCACCTCACCAAACCACAACTATCAGACCATCAGACCACAACCCACGACCATTGTCGAAGCACAACCATCGTTGGACCACAACCATCGAGAAAGAGAATAAATACCAGATAAGAGAGAAGTGAGAGAGGAACATTAGAGAGAATATAAAAGTTTATTTATTTATTTTTTTACAATCCAGCTACAATGAGCTGTTATTGATAACAACTCACTGTAGCTTGGTGCTAAATTTTTTAAGCTTTAGCAAGTTTGATGTTAGTATGTGTTTATCATTTGAGGTGCTAAAAATGCTAAAAAACAGCATTTAGCATTTTTAGCACATTTGATAAGAATGCTCTAATACACTAATATAATATCAACAAAGATAAAAGTTAAATATAAAAATTAATAAATATATCAATTTATGTGGTTTGTGGTGATACACAAGGTCTGGCATTTTTTACTAAGCATATACTACTTTACTTCTTTACCCAATGGAGAAAGACTTCAATAAAGTTCAAACAAAGAGATCATATCAGCAAAAAAGAAGAAGGAGAAAGCAACATAGTGAAAAAAGCGAGTCTTCCACTGGTTTAGAGAGATCCGATCACTGGTCATCAACTAGAGGTAGTAGAGGACAACAATGCCGAGAAGGATAGAAGGTTTGACTGGCATCTGGAGACTTATGGAGGATATTATCAGAGATTTGACTAAGCTAAGGAGTGCGGTGGTGGACGAGGGAGAGAGGTGATTTTTCTTGAGCTTGAGGACCAAATGATGGAGACTTGGTTTGGTTTCTAATTTTGACTTTTTGAGCATCCTAAACGACACTATACAAGGGAAAAAACAGACACAGTGATGCCGTTTAAGGCTTTATTTATTTTTTAAAAAAAAGGCCCGTGAGAACCTCTAGAACCGTTCATGGTTCTCAAAACCATGCAGTTTGACAGTGGTTCGCATTGGTCCCTACTTTTTTCCTATCGAGTGGTTGTTGAAGTTAAAAGAACCGCAAAATTGAGAGGTTCGCAGTTTTCCTAGTCAAACCGTACGGTTCGGTCTGGGTTTCAAAATCATAAACATTATATGAGACAAAATTATTTGCCATATCTTTTTGGTTTTTCTTGGAAACATGTGACATAAAGAACTCTTTGTTAGGTTTATAGTTTTATTTAATTGACACATCCTATGACAAAAAGCAATTTACTTATTTATTATTTGTCATTGTTTTCCATATGGTGCGCATAATATGTTTGTTAAATGCTTTCAGGAAAGACAGCTATGAAGCCAATCAAAATAGTCAACCCTAGTTTGTGCTATGGTTTCTCAAGATTGGTTGTTTTTAGATAGGCTAGTGTATTTGAATATGAGTTCATTCATTGTATTTGGGATATTATTGTATTGGGTTTACTTTTGTACTTGGGGTTTTGTCATGGATTGACAAAGAGGGAGATAGTTAAGGTCATGTGTTTTGGTATTGTCAACCATGCCAAATTATGTGTCTTTTATTGAGTTTTGATGTATCTTAAAGTTGTAATTGAAGACTAAGTTGAAGACTCAAAGTTTGCTGAAGAAAAACACATTGTCAACACTTGTTTAGCATGTACCTCGATAAAAGTCTCGATAGAAGCTGAAACTTACTGTCTCTTCGATAGCAACTCGATAGATCAAGATTTTGATCTTGATAGAAATCTCGATAGTAGCTCGATAGATCGAATTTCATAAATTACCAAAACTTAGCAATGCAAAAAAGCCCATAACTTATTTGTTTGAAACCTGAATTGAGATCCGTTTGAACTGGTATTTAAAGGACATCATAAGCCATCTATTAGCAATTTTTTTTTGGAGAGAGAAACACTCTGTTTATGCAACTATGGTTTTGTAACCAAGTTTTCTCTATTTCACCCAACCCTAAAAAGCTTCATAAGGTTTTCTTTTAGAAACCCTAGCCCCCTCCTACAAAAGATAAAGTTCTTGCTGTGTTTCTTGTACGCCTTTGGGTTCTGTAACCAAGAAAATTCTCTAGCACCAACATTGAAGATCCTGTTAGTGTTTCTATGTGAAGTTGTTGCAAATCAACTATAACAGTCAAAGCGTTATTGTGGAGTTAGTCATGTGCTTGGATTCGTGCAAAAGAGTTAGTTACGTGCTGGATTTCGTGCAAAGGGTTAGTCACAAATTGGAGGTTTTTGCATCAAAGGGAAAGAAGGCTACTACTATCAAATCCAATTGGGTATTGGAGCAAAGGTTCAACTGCAAGTTGGTACTTTAGGATAGGTTAGAGTAGTTGATAAGATTCCTTATATTTGTAACCGCTTGATTGTTAATTAGTGTATTCTTAGGAGTGGTGACTTTAAAATCATCTGGTGGTGTTTTTGCCTTGCGATGTTTTCCCCATATGTCAACAAATCACCGTGTTCAGTTTATTTTTTGCTGCACTTTGTATCTTTGGTGATTTGTTGGTGCCTTCACTTTTTGCATGCAATTGAACTCAATTAATCAACTTGGATAATTGAATTAATTAACCGGGGTTAAGTTATCTTAACCCAACACTTATTAAGTAAAATAATTTTGTAGAGAGCAAAGATGTACCCAACAGAATCAACACAGAAAAATTCTAGTTTCTATGACCCTAAGAAATTGTCAAAGACTTGGAGTATACTTCAGAGTATACTCTGTTCCTTTCATATAGGGGTGGGTCTTATCTATTATAGAGCTCACTTTTATGTGAGAGTGAGAAAATATGTTCCTGGAATACATAATAAATTTTCATAAGAGACTAACTCCAAGAATAAATAAATAAATAAATATTTAATTAAATAGATTAAATTTTTTTAACTAGAATGCATAAAAGTTTGCATTCAAATTTCTTACATGCATGGGATCCTCTTATGGTCTATACGTACCGGCATCATCAATTCATCAACAACTTAGAGGTGTTAATTTATGTCATCGGAAAATTCTTCCCCAATAAAATTTTCAAATATTCCACTTTGATCAATACCACAATCTTCAGAAGAACTCGGAAGAAGAGTAGTATCATAGTAGGGGAAACTATGATCTCCAGAGATAAACCCTTGAAGAGGATATCAAGGCTGGGAAACTTATCAAAGATATCAAAATCGAGTGATGGGTAGCCACCATAATGAGCTCCAATGAGATCATTGTTCTCGGTGTTCAAAGGGCTAGCTCAACGAATTTTGATGCTCTAGGCAAAAATTTTAAACGGAGCCTCTTATTATATTTAATTATAAATTCACTTTTTTTCAATTAAAATATATATTTTTTGCTTTTTGAGAGGCAAAATTACTAATTAAGTTTTTGCATTCAAGTTATGCTAACATTTCATTTTCAATTGATAATATGGCTAATCCACTTAATCTTTCTTGTGACATAGTTGATCTTAAATAGGATTTTATTATTTTTAATTTTGAAAAACTTCTTTTTGTGGATGCAACTGTAACAGGTATAGTTAATAATATTTTGAAAGCAATAAATGCATTTTGGAAAAGATTCTAGTCTCTTTACATAATTAAGTATATTAATTGGAGACTTTTTATTTATTTGCAAAACTTCTTTTAAAACTTTTAGTTCTGAAAATAAATCTAAGCCATCAATATCAAAATAAGTTTCATGTGTGAGAAAACATTCAAGATTAAGACAATTTTTTTTTTTCAAACTATTATCATCCAGTGATTTTATTTTTTCAAAATTAAATAAAAAACCAAAAATATTTTCATATATTTGAAATTGTTAAAATTAATAATAATACAAAGTAAATTATTCTAAATTTATAATTTTGTTATCAATACTCTTTTTTTGTGTAGGATTGTAGTAGTAAACCTTTTTTTGGGCAAAACCGTATAGGACTAAACTTGATCCACAAAGATCAGCCCACTATCCATCCATAACACTAAATCTGATTTTTTTTTTTTTTTTTAAAAAAAAAAAAAAAAAAAAACCCATGTAGGACTAGGATCCATGCTTTAAGTGGGTTCCATTCCAATGTCTTCTAGAAAATACTAAACTTGATCCGCTAAAACCAGCCCACTATCCATCCATATCACTAAATTTGATTTATAAAAAAAATAAAAATAAAAATAAACGTGTAGGACTAGGATCAATGCTTCTAGTGGGTTTCATTCCATAGTCTTCTAGAAAATACTAAAGAAATCAAGATTTAAGAGTAAAAACAAAAAAGAGTAAAGAGTACAACAAAAGCTAAGCCAAAAAGGGGATTGAAAACCCAGCAGCAAAAATAATTCCAAGAAGAAGACCAAAGAGGTAAAGAGAAAGAAAACAAAAAACGAACCTGAAATGAAGATCTGTGAACACACCAAGTCTATTGCCAACACCATTTGATGAGTAAGTCAACTAAAAAGAGTTTTTTTTTTTTTTTTTTTTTTTGCCTTTTGTTACTTGTCTATTTTTTCTCTTTTCTGTCTTTTGTTACCTTTTCTTCTACATTTTGTTACTTGTATATTAAGAAAATCAGTGTGTCTCTCTTTCTCTCCCACTCTACATTTCAAGTAATAAACATGAGTTTTCTTAATGAAATGTGGTACAAAGGTTTGATCCAGAGAATTCTTGAACGTGGTGATTTTTTTTTGTTTTTTTTTTTTGAGGAAGCTAAAGATTTGATGATTTGATTGGACTTCATGTCATCTCAGCCTTTTTGCTTTGTGAGAAACGGTTAGAAATAACTTGTTTCTTCTCAATTATCAATTAGGGGCTTAAATGCAGGGCCTTAAATCTTTTGCGCGGGCCTTACTTTTTCTTTTTTTTTTCTTCTTCTTTCTTTTTCAGATAAGAAAGCAACATTATAGAATGTATTAGGGGGCCCTCTTATAAGTGGGGGCCTTAGGCGATGGCCTAAATGGCCTACAGGTTCAGTCGGCCCGTCATTGGGTACCCACAAATAGTGCTATCTTCAATGGTAGATGAGTTGGCTTCAACAGACAATTGTAAATTTTGAAAGCTGAGAGTGTTGTTTATTGCTGCTGCGGATCCTTGCTTTTGTGATATTAATGTATCTAGCTGATTTGGATCAATGGTGCTCAGGAATTCATTGAGCAAACTCATTGGTGGATGTTCAAGGCCAGATACTTTCCGAACTGTGACTTTGTCCATGCAAGTATGGGTCGCAATCCCTCCTATGTTTGGAGGAGTATCCTGGCTGCTCAAGAGGTGGTAGAGAAGGGCTTTAGATGGCAAGTGGGTAATGGATGTAGGATTGGGATTTGGAGAGACAAGTGGCTGCCTACCCCATCCACTCACAAGGTTGTTTCCTTTCCTTCAGTGTTACCTCTAGATGCCACAGTGGATGTACTGATAGGTGCAGAGGCTGGTGTATGGAAAAAGGAGCTTGTCCAAAGGCTTTTCCTCCCTCACAAAGCCGAAGTGATACAAGGAATCGCCTTGAGTTCTAGGCTTCCCGAGGATAGGCAGGTTTGGATACAATCAGCTAACGGATGCTTTAGTGTGAAAAGCGCATACAAGATTGCTGTAGAGATTAAGTCGGGATCTGATTCGGGGGCTGTATCTGATGAGAGCAGTTTAAGGAAGTTTTGGAAGCACTTATGGCAGGTTAATGTACCTCATAAGGTCCATCATTTTACTTGGAGAGCCTGTAAAAACATCTTGCCCACAAAGGATATTCTTGAGAAGAGGAAGGCCCTGTCAGAAAGTTGCTGTGAAGAGTGTAAGGCAGATGTGGAGTCATCGGGTCACTTGTTTTGGTCTTGTCCTAGAGCTCAAGAGACCTGGTCCATGTCTAATCTTATACCGGCGAGACACAGTTTACATTTCGACTCTTTCATGGATCTTCTTTGGCATGCAGTTATAGTGGCTAAGTGGGATCAAGAATTGGTTGAGAAGATTATCATGATCTCATGGGGTTTGTGGAATAATAGGAATGAGGTAAGGAATGGTGGGGCAAAGAAAAAGGTGCAGGCAGTAATTTATGGTGCTCTGGACTATTTGATGGAGTACCAGTCCAGTGAAGCAGCCACAATTATGCAGGAAGTGAAATGCCCTGCATCGTGGTCCCCTCCACCTCCAAACTCTTATAAGATAAATGTGGATGGAGCTTTTTTTGCAGCTCAAAAATCGGCTGGAGTGGGAATTCTTATTCGGGATGAAGGTGGCAGGTTGATTGGGGGCTTGCAGCAAGAAGATTTTTGCTCCCATAGGTGCTATTGAGGTTGAAGCTAAAGCCATAGAGTTTGGTTTACAATTTGCAGAGGATATGCTCATCCAGGATTTTGTGATTGAATCAGACTCCCTAACTCTGGTCAATGCACTCAAGGAAATATCGCCTCCCCCTTCAGCTGTTGTTGCACTGGTGTACTGCTGTAACTGCTCCCTGGCTGCATCACATGAATTTTATAGGGTAGCCTTTTCGCATGTAGGAAGGCAGGGCAACAGGCCCACTCACATTATAGCAAAACATGCCCTTCACATTGTTGATTTCTCAGTTTGGATTGAAGAGACTCGTTTTCTTGAAACAAGCTCCTCTCCATGATGTAATTATTGGCACAAATTAATGAAATTGTTTGTAGTTTCTCATCCAAAACAAAAAAATTTGGTGCTCAGGAATTCATTGAGCAAAGTCATTGGTGGATGTTCATTTCATTTTCATAACGAAATCGGACATGCTCTGAACTTGTACGATCATCTTTGGCTTTAAACGACAGCACATGTTTTTTTTTTTTTTTTTTTAAACGGTATTTCTGCACCATGCAGTGAAGTTGTGAGTGTAATTAATTTGTCCTGAAAGCCTAATATGTATTAGGAAATTATAAGTTTAAATATTCAGTCATTATTCTAATAAAAATGTTTAATTTTAACTGGATATCTATTAATTTGCTGGGGAAAAATCAGTTAAAGAAGTAAAAATCACCTGAAGATGACTGGAAACATGATCCCTAGTAACATCTAGGATACCCTTAGTTTGCAAGCATTCCAAATCTTTCATGGGAGTAGCCTCTGCATCAACATAACTTATTGTAATAAAGACAAGAAAGCTACAAGTGAAAAATGAGATGGATTGCTAAAATTAAACAATAATAAAGGCTGAATTTAAAATTACTGTTTAATCTATATATATATATATATATATAAACCAAAATCTTTAAAGTTTCCACAATTTTCCATTTCAGCACAATATTAAAAAAAAAAAAGAAGCAAAATAAAGCTTTTCTAAAACCCGATAAAATTTTCTCTCCCAACGCTCCTTCCTCAGTCCCATGGAACCCCATAAACTTTTCTCCCCCAATGCTCCTTCCTCAGTCCCACGGCAAAGCCCACCTTCCATCCAAAGACACACCACTTCTTCCATCAAAAACACAAATTTCTCAATCAAAACCCACCATTCCCACAAAAAGTACGCTCTTCTCTCCCTCTCACTCTCTCTGAAATTATTTTTCTATCCACAACTTTGAAACATTTCTTCGATGGTCCAAGGCCAATTTACTCCAACCCACAAATCTCCAAAACTTCATTACCGAATGGCTTAACTAATTGAAGAGAACACAAGAGAAGGATAACAAAGAGCAACACTACAAGAGAAGGATCAGTGTAGAAAAGAGCACTACTACAAGAGAGGGATAACAAAGGATTTGATTGTGGGGAACAGAAAAAGAAAAATGAAGAGGCAAGAAGAGATAGTTACAAAAGATACGGTGAGAAAGAGACGGAATTTTTCGTACTAGTACCTTAACATCGTCCCATCCTTCTTCTTCTTCTTTCTTTTTTTTCTTCCTCTTCATGTTGCTTTACCTAGATGTGTAGTTTGGGTTTCCTTTTTAAATTTTTTAGTATGATGTTTTTTTAAACGTGCCCATATCTGTTTGACACACCATGTGAATTGATTCTAATTCAATTTTTTGCACATTACCAATGTTAATAGCATCTGGAAGCAGGTGCTTTTAGCCTTTTAGTTTATAATAATAATAATATTATAATAATTATAATTGTACATAAATTTTTATTGATAATATTGAAGTATATCAACTATTATAAATCTTAAAGTTTTTAACAATTTATTTAAGTTTTGCCTAATAAACACATAAATGCATAAATAGATATTTATATCTATTTATTTATATATAAAATTAGCGGTAACTTCAAAACAATTCAAAGGTATTACCAAAACATGTTTCTATTCAGTATTGACTTTCTTGAGATAGTCCCGTGGGTAGTAGTATACTTTTGCAAAAGTGAAAAATGAAGCTTTCTGGAAGGTGCTTGATTTACAAACACCATTCCATAAATATTTACATAGGTATCTTTTCATTCAATAAACACATTTTTATTCAATAAGTACATTTTCATTCAATAGACACTTTTTGGTATATCTAATAAGAAGAGTTATAACATTAAAATAAGCACCTTTTAGTATATATATTACAATATATATTTTATATAACTATATATACAACACAAATTAAATTAGAGATTTAACATTCTGTCACTTATTCCTTCCTACAAAAACCAATAAATAAAATAACATTTCTTTCTTCTGTCTAATTAATAAAACTTTGAACTATTTCTTATATATATATATATATATATATATATATATATATATATATATATATTGTAGGGTCATAGTTCAGGGCCTAGGTCCAAAAGGTATGGGGTTCTGGTCCAAGGAGTCCGAAACAATGAATTTATAGAGAGTGAGCTACAGAACTAAGTTTTAATGAAGTGCGTACTAGCTAAAATTGGGCCATGCGACAATCAAGAGTAAGAAAATCCCCTTCATGTCCATTAGATATTCAATCTGAGGAGACGTGGAGGATGTATATCGATCCCAGCTCAAAGGCTATGGTTCTAACACTGTTCTTCTGTTCTAAATTCCCTTTTTTCTCCGTCCCCTTCTTCATGGGGACTTCCCTCTCTTATATAGCACTCTTGAAATCATCAGGGCCTTACATTTGTTGATCATGTGGACCTTCACTTGAGTGCCTGTCCCATCGGACATCCCCTCCATCTTTCTATGAGTTGTGGTAGCCAAGACAACATTGTTCACAAGTCCTCTCCACATAAATGCGGCCAGAAAAGTAGCTGTCATGCATTTAATGTGGCAGCTACAGCCTCACCCTTGGCATCCTACGTTTTTTTCCTTCTTACGGGCTTGTGGGACTCATCCTTGTTACTAATGCTCATTGGGGTGGCTCCTTCTTGCAGGTAGAGTGCATGTTTGAGCCATATTTGGTATGTCCAAGGAGACATTTCTCCTCGGACCGCCTTTTAGACATCTCCAGGCCCATTAGAGTTGGGCCGGGAGCCCTTTTGGCACCCAAGCCTTCTTCACGGACGTGGTCGAATTTTCATATGGGACCCAAGGCCCATTGTATGAGCTTGGGCCTTTGCCCCTTCATATAAATATATATATATATATATATATATGCATTTTTTCTTACTACTTCAACTCAAAAATAATGATTTTTTTTCCCTAAAACTCATTCGAAATCTATTCCCGTGTATCGCACAGGTTAGCGACTAGTTCACTTAATTCTTAAGAAACAACATTTCTATTCTTGGACTTACAGAAACACAAAACAACCCTAATGGATAATTGATATTGCATTTGCACACACAAAATAATAATAAATAAATTAATTAAAAAAAAAAAAAAAAAAACAACAACAACAACAACAAAATTTATATGTTCCCCAAAAGTTTTCTAAGAGCATATAACCAAACAGCTAATAAAATGATTATTTTCAACATCATTGAAGTAGCCCATGAACTTATGATTCTAAAATTAATGTTAATTAGTCGCATCGAGTGAGACGCTAGTAGAACAGGTGCATGCTTTTAATTTATTGAATGATTGCAAATAGTTGTACAGAAGTGTACGTCATAAATTAATGCTCCACGCAATGTGATATATTTTGCTTGAGCAATATTTATGATACACATACTAACACATGAATATTTTACATGCACAAATAGCTGTACAAGGTGTGTGTGATAATGTGTGTAAGGGTAATTACCAATTTCACATAGAGATGATTTAAAAGGGATGGGTGTGTGTGTAGGATAATAAAAGAGGTGCTCAATATGTTTTCCTTCCAATATCTAACAAACCTTTCCTCCCTCCTCTCCCTCTTTTTATGTTTGAGATATATAGTTCATAATTTCCTTATTATCTTTGAAATTTACTAATTCTTTATCCTAATTTTGGGAAATGCGCAAATATCCTCAATTTGTAATGTTCTTAATTAAATTCAATAGAATGTTTAAAAAAAATTATTTGTCATATATAATTAGGAAGAAAAAAAAATTGGGGTTGCATTGTTGTTTTCTTGGATTACATTTGTAATTATTGTGATTCAATTGGATTTAAGCGAGAAAGTGACAGGTTGAGGGTATTTATTGATTCCATTAGATTATTGATTTTGTTGGTTGATTTCAAAGTTAAATGGGGAATTGTGAACTATCCCAAACATAGAGGAGAAAGTACGTCTCTCTCTCTCTAAATATGGACCATTATTTTAGAGTAACTTGACTTCACCAACTTGCACCATAAATGCACTGGACAAAGTGCTTAACATGAAGAGATAAATTACTAGAGTGTGAGAACAAAGATTATGAAAAAGATTCATACTACCAATGCCCCCCAGTTCTTGCACACTTTCTACAAACTTTTCTTCAATGACCGATGTCCAAGACACCCGAGGTTTTTTTTTGGCTCCGGACACACCATTGTGAGAACAGACATTGGTATAGGCTTCACCACGCACAAGCTCCATAGTCTAAACTCCTCTTAATAGTGTCAACTTTATCATCCTCCGATGTTACTAAAAATCATTAAAAATATTGAAATGTTAGATTCACAAAATATCATTAAAACTATTGAAATGTTAGATTCACAAAACATGCTACATATTAATGAAACTACAAATGGCATATATATATTTTAATATAAGATATAAATATCATTAAAAAAATGTATAGCATATTGAAGGAATTGAACAAGCTGTGTATACTTACCAATGACAGGCGCGCAAATCCATCACTCTACCAATTTAAGGAAGCTCAAATTCACTCATACCAAGCAGGCGTTGTTCAGTTATTATAATGTCAAATCCTCTTCTATCCATCCTATGCAGAGTTAAAGCTTCCTCCACTTGATTGCATTCAGTAACTAAAAATATTTTTGCTCACTTCAATGGCAAATGGGTACGTTTCATATAGAGGGGTTTGTAAAACATTTTTTTTTCCTGGTATATGTAATTAATGATTGATAAATGGTTTTTAAAAAAAATATATAAGGGAAATTTTTTATATTGCACTAAACAATGAAAATTTACGTTGAGAGTTTTAACCTATGATGTTCATTCTTGATGATAGCTCTTTATCGTCTGAATAAGATATCAATTGGTTTTTGGTATAGGCGGAGACTGAACACTCGATCTCTTATTCAACCATCAGAAATTTTACCAGTTGAACTAACTGAAACCCATATATATAAAAGTCTTTTATATAAAGAAGATGGATTTTATTAACATTAGAAAACACATTTGACAAGACAAACACAAAATCCCACATGGACAAAACAATCCCAATCTATACAAAGGTTAAGGGTCTTTTTTGTAAGGGTGTTTAAACAACAGTTTTTAGTGTTTAAACAATAATATCACTTCTGACACATATTTCTATAACACTCAAACATATATTTCCAAAACACTAAAAAATGAACAACAATACTTAAATATTATAACCAAATAGGCCCTAACAGTCCCTCCCTTTGAACAGGAGCCCAGCCAAGTCAGTGAAAAAAGAATTAGAGCATTTGTATTAGTATGTACATAATAGCGTATGGACCTCTAGTGGCGTTTATAAAAACACTGCTATAGACCCTTTTTTTAAAATTAGCCATAGCTGCATTTCAAAATGCCATTATAGCCAAAAACCACCAAAAGTTTTTTTTAAAATTGTAATTAAATTATATTTATAATTTTAATTAAATTAAAAAAAAGATAAATAAAACAAAAGACAAACACTATACCTAGCCTAGCAAATTCTAAATGAAACACAAACCCACCCAAAAAAATTCAAAATTAAACACAACATGCTCACATGTAGAAATCTCAAACAAGGAATAAACCAAAACAATCATTAAATTTTTTTTTTTTTTAAATGCTTAACTACAACTATACAACCAATGGCTTTAAACACAGTAGCACTCCTTCAATCACAAATTCCATAATAGTAATACCATCTACAAATTTGAACAAAATCAACTAGCTGCAACACCATCTACAAATCCAAAACCTACAAACATTAACACCACCACAAATAAAACAGGGAAATAAAATCAAATTGGAGAGGGTGAGAAAAGAATAAATCCAGGTGTGAAGTGAAAGAAGAGTGAAAAAAAAAAAAAGAAGAAAAAAAGAAGAAGAAGAAAGATGGAGGAGTGGAGAGAGAGAGAGAGAGAGAGAGAGAGAAAGAGAGAGGAAATCCGAAGCTAGGCGTCGAGACAAGGGAGAGATAAGGGAGTGGGGGTAGGTGGGTTCTGAATTTTGAGAAGAGATAATGTGGGTAGGGGGGGTTGTATTTTAAATGGAGATAGCGAGGGTAAGTGGGAAAGTGTGGGACGTGGTTAATTTTAGATACGTCTCTCTGTATCCTATATATCGGATAGAAATTTGGCGAGTATTAGGGACCAAGGTTTGTTTGATCTTCTTAACACCGTTGATCACGCATACTAGAGTCATAGTCAGTGGACTGATCAGGACCACCCTACTCTCTATTTCCAGTAAATCTCTCTCTCTCTCTCTCTCACAGTCATACTCTGATCAGGACCACCCTACTCTCTATCTCCAGTAAATCTCTCTCTCTCTCTCTCTCACAGTCATACTTTTTAACCATTTAAAAAAAAAAAAAAATCTCAAACATATCAAACAAAATCAAAGAGGCAAACAAAAAAATAGAGGAAAAGAATTTGAGAGAGTTATATGAAGTTTTTATGCATATGACTATTTTTCTATGTAAATTGTTCATATCTTACATATATATATAAAAAGTAAAGTATTGAGAGTCTTTGCAATAGCAACCTTGTAAAGTTAAAGTCTATATTTTTACCCCCAAAAAAAAAGTCTACATAAAGTGCCTGTTTGGAGAGCACTGAAAGTTGCGGTGCGTTTTACCTTTCACGTTTTGCCTTTTTTTTTTTTTTTTTTTTTGTTGATTTAGCCACAACATTTGACTCAGTCTTTCGTGAACAGTGCATTTGTGTACTGTTCATGTACCCATAACTTTCACTTTTCAACAACTTTTTCATTAAAAATGGGTCTTGCGACATTATTCACACATTTAAAAATTATTTTGTTACAGTGTTTTCAGTTTCAGTTTCAGTTCCAGCAACAATAAACTCAATTCAAACAGACCCAAAAAGGTGGAGGTAGAAACAATAACGAAGAGCTCAGCTTGCTTGTAGGAGGTCTAATACATATTAGCATGAAACACGGGAGGATCGAAGAAGGTAAACCATTTGCGTCTTGATAAACAATTTAACATACTGCTGTCCGGATTCACACTCAAAGTTAATGTTTTGAACTAGTTATTTTGAATTCTTCTGTCACATGTAAGTTCCTTGGAGCACATGAGAGAAAACTGGTCATGCCGTCATGGTATAAAGGTTCACAAATTGCAGTAATTGTAAATAATAGCATTTAGCATTACAACTTTACTTGTACTTTGATTGCAATAATAATAATGATGATATTATATTCTTAATAATAATTTGGCATTAAACCCAAGCTAATGTAAATGGGATAGAAATTTGGCGAGTGCACCTACTAATTTCCTTGGAAGATCGGAAAATTAATACAAAAACTTTTGATAAAAAGACGTCGTTCCTTATCCCAAAGCTGGGCCGACGTTGTTGAAAAAACAAAGGGAAAAGATGAAGTGATAAAAATGAAGAAACATAGGCAAGATTCAACGACACCAACGGGGTTAAATTATTATTTGGGGCACGTAGCTAGGGATATCACAGCTCATAAATTTTGAATGGTGTGGATTTCAGGGAAAATGGATATTCACCCTTAATTTACAAATCATGCAATAAAATGTTCTTATTTTAAAATTATTTAGTAAAATATCCCTATTTTTTTGAACTTGATTTTAACAAAATTTAGTTATTTGTAAAATTCAATATCTTCAAAATCGAGTTATATGAATATTTGTAAGTGGAACTTGACATTAATAATGTCGAGTATCACTTAAATTTTCAAAAAATTTTAATCGGCAAAATATGCATAGAACTCGATATTGCTGATATCGAATTCCACCTGTAACTCAATTTTATTAAAATCAAGTTTCAAAAACAGATAATTTTTGCTAAATAATTTTAAAATAGGGGCATTTTGCTCTATAATTTGTAAATTATGGACAAATTCTCATTTTCTCGTCGGATTTCATTTAGGAAAGCTACAAAACAAAAACGCAAATACCGTAATTTTACAGGAAATTATTGCGTACTCCTAGAGTACCATAAATTTGTACTCCCTTCTCTCACATGAATGGTGGGTTACACTAATTAAATTCATGGTGGGACCCACAATTTATGTGAGAGGGGAGAGTACCTATTGGAAAATTGAATTTATGGTACTTTAGGAGTACCTAATAATTTTCCTAATTTTACTATTGGTCTCACATGCATGACTTTGTCATAATGAGCTGTGGGCATGGGTAGAAATTTGGCGAGAGCATCTACTAATTTCCTTGAAAATTTGGAAAATTAATATAAATGTTATTAAATCTAAACTAAATAAAACTCATAAATTTAAATATATATTTTTAAATTGTGATTAATCGGATTAAAAAATTTTACAATCCAATCTAAGCCCAACTCGAGTTTCCAAAAAAAAAAAAAAAAAAAACTCAATCCGGCTTATCAAACATAAAAAAGAAAAAGAAAAATTTCTAAAGGGCAGGTTGAGTTTGCAAGTTGATAGTTTGATACATCCTACTACAAATAGCTTAATATGATTTTTTGGTATTTTTTTTTTTTTGGGAGAGTCAGAGTGCTTAATATGAGCCTATAAATGAGTGTGAAAATAAAAAATTAATGAATCTTAAAGATTAGGGAAAGGATTCACACCACCACTCTTTTTTGCTTCTTCATAAGCGTATAAAAAATTTTCATTATCATCCAGGCTCCAAACCTTCCGTTGTTTTTTTATTTTCATCTGTCTGCGGCACTTCATTACACGTACTTACTCTCTGCCTGAAAGCAGGAATCCACAACTTTTTGAGTTCTTTCCTTCGAATCGGCTTCACCAGATAATCATAAGCACCATATTTTATGCAATCCTTATATAGTGTTATCGTTCCCAGACTCAGACATAACTATAACATAACAATTTACAAATATCTTGATCCTCTTAAGCCATAATGTCACATATGCTGTAAATTTAATTGTGAAATCGAAATTTAAATATCATATTAATTAAAGGCAACAGAATATGGCACACTGAATTGAGCAAGACAAGCTACATGCTTACCTATGACTAGCGGCAAATCAGTAATCTAACTCAAACATCCAAGAAGCTCAAATTCATTAATGTCAGGCAGGCACCTTTCAGTCAAAATAATATCAAATTTTCTTCTGCCCTTTTTAAGCAACTTCAAAGCTTCCTTCCCTTGATTGCATTTTTCAACTGAAATTATAAGGTAACACGGTAGGGGTGAAGAAATACATTGGAAGAACACAAATATATAGTGAGAAAAAAAATAAAGCACAAATAAGTTTGAAAGGGAGGCGTAGTTATTGGTGGAGCTAGAGCCATAAATTGAGAGTGCATTGGTAGATATAGTGCATAGCTATTGATGACTTGCATAATTTAGCATAATTTATCACTTCTCAACTTTAAACTTTAGTCTAATTTTATTTATTTATTTTTTTATTTTAGACTTCATTAGTGTTATTTAAATTTTATTCCAAAATTGAAGAAAATGAGGACTCAAATGTTAGAAGCATAAAACGGGGAGAGAGAGTTGGGCTTTTGAAGGCAACACATTTTAGGCTGAAAACAGAAGGTTGGGCTGAAAACAGAAGGGCAATGGGTTTTAAAGAAAAAAACAAAAAATAAAAAACAAAAGGAGGCTGAAAAAAAACAAAGGGGAGACACGCACAAAAAGACCAACGTTTTTAGGCTGAAAAGACAAATGTTTTGGGCTGAAAAGACCAACGTTTTGGGCTAAAGAAGGGCAACACGTTTTTGAAAGAAAAAAGGGAGGCGCCGAAATTAAAAGAAAAAGGGGAGGCACCGAACTTAAAAGAAAAAAGGAAAAGCGCTGAACTGAAAGAAGAAAAGGGAGGCGCCGAAATTGAAAGAAAGAGGAAAAAATGCTGAAACAAAAAAGAGAAGAAAAGGGAGGTGCTGAAGGGCTAAAACCGAAAGATAGAGGTTGAATTGGAAGGACTGAAACGAGATATATTTTTTCAGCATTTATTTTCCTTCGAATCTCCTCAGAAAAATGATGGTGAATTCATTTATGTTGAATTTCAATATTGCCCTAATAAGACAACACTACTCAGCTTAATCTCTACCGATTGGATTGGTTTTTAGAGATATCAAGAGCTGGGTTGGGAGTTTAATATCTGCCTGCTGGATTCTTCTTTTTTTTTTTTTTTTTTTTTGGAGACATCATGGGCTGGGTTAGGTTAGGAATTTTTCAATCCGTGTTTCATTGATACACAATAGTTTACACTAAAATAATTACACGGCACATTTATTAAAACTCCCTTGGGTGGCGCGTGCATGTTGTTCTCGTGCTCTGTTTTTAATATTTACAACTAAAGATTATGCAGAGTTTTTATTTTTTTATTTTTTTTTTGGTGATAGAGAAAGATTACGTAGATTTTTCATTTGAAAAATACACCCAAAAATAAATAAAAAATACATGTAAAAAATATATAGTCTAAAATCTTAAAACTATATCCTTCTCAGTTCTCTCACTAAAACAGTGAGTTTAGCTGACCAAAGGCAAAGAGTGCAAAATAAAAAGACTGTTCAAGGGGCCCTTCACCTTAAATAGGTGATTTTTTTTTTTTTTTTTTTGATAGGGAGTAATAAATATGTTGGGAAGGAAAAATCTACTAAGTACCAGTGTTCTTATCCTAAAATAAAACATGTCCATATATGGAACAAAATATCCTTTAAATTCTAATATTTTAAAATAAATATATTATCACAATAAATAAAATAAATATGGAGAGAGAGAGAGAGAGAGAGATGCCAAGTATAACTTTAAGAAATTTTACACCATAAATGTTCATTGGACAAATAATTTAAAAATCCAACCGCTGAGAGAGATTCAAGTTACGCTAATTAAGTGTTATTTATTATTATTTTTTTTTCTGAATACTTTGCCACATCAATTTCTCGGGATACCAAACAATATTTTGTCTCATAAATAAAACCAAGGGGGGCTCGAGCTAGCGAATATTTAATTTTGCTCAATATGTCTTCTGTTTGGATTTAATACAAACTAGTCGTTAACCCGTGCAATGCACGGAAGAGTCGAACAAAAGTTATAAATTTTCACTTATAAAAGTTACAACTTAAGAGGAAAAATAAAATTTAAGACCAAAAGTGAAACTCTAACACCAATAATGTTGTATGGTCTCAACCTTCAGATGAATAAAATGACATTGTTAGGGAGTGAAGACAAATAAATGTATCAAATATTGAGTAAAGATTGCTTTAGTCATCTGACTTAAATAGTAAAACTATTTAAAAAAAAATTCATTTGGACACTTTTAAGCCAATAAACAAAACAAACCCTCATCACACACACAAACGTGAGAAATTTGGAAAGAATAGATGTTGAAATATATGAATGTAAAAAAGAAGAAGAGGTACCAATTGAAAGGAAAAAAAGAGTATTAATCGAGTAAAAATGCAAATTGATCAAATATAAGAAAAAAAAAAAGGGTGAGGCATTAAATTCCAGCAGAAGATGGGCTACTAATAACATATTTCATAATTTAAAAATAAATTCAAATCTATAAAGATGTATTTCATGCCTCTTAGCCCACCTTTTCTTTACATACCAACAATAAAAAAAAAATAAAACAAAGTTATAAATCAAAGTATACAATTATTTTATGTGTTAGTTTTTTTTTTATTATAAATTATTATAGTTTCTTGATTACACCTAGCATCATTGTATATGAACGCTAAAATGCAAATATATTCGTAACAGATTAATGGTGAAATATATCTGGTATTCCATAGCAAAAGTGATTCTCATAGGATTTGAAATCATGAAAATTTTCTTTACATACCAACAAAAAAAAAAAAAATAAAACAAAGTTATAAATCAAAGTATACAATTATTTTATGTGTTAGTTTTTTTTATTATAAATTATTATAGTTTCTTGATTACACCTAGCATCATTGTATATGAACGCTAAAATACAAATATATTCGTAACAGATTAATGGTGAAATAGATCTGGTATTCCATAGCAAACGTGATTCTCATAGGATTTGAAATCATGAAAAATAAATAAACTTACAAAAAATATTCAAAAGATTTTCTTTCCGAGAAAAATAAAACTACAGCTCCCCAATCTTTAATCTCTCTCTCTACATATTAGTATTATATATATACCTACCAGTCCTTCATTGAGGGATTCCCTTAAAAAAAAATCATAAACATTGCTAATCAATGCAATAAACTCCAATGTGCAAGAGAGCAGGGAAAACCGATTAAAAAAAAAAAATTCTGCCCAGACGCCTTTGATAATTCATTCCCAAAAAAATACAAAAGGGTGGAAAATTTTTATTACCTTCAGCCTTGCAATAAGGTTGCTCTCTAAGAAGCTTCAACATTGTAAATTGCCAAGCAACGATGGCTAGCATGAAAACCACCTTCTCCTTCTTTTGCAAACTGAGTTTATTTCACTTGAAGCTATATGGTCCAATTCTAGTGCTGGCAACTCCACTGTGGGTTGCATTGACATGGAAAGGGAAGCCCTTCTTAAATTTAAAGAAGGTCATGATGATCCTTCAAGAACTCTTTCCTCCTGGGTTGGCGAAGATTGCTGCAACTGGTTGGGAGTACCGTAGGATTATAAGTCAAATAAAAAGAAGTTGTATTAGGTTTAGGGTTAGTGTCGTGGAGGAATAATTCAAATTTATTATTTTATAGAGTCCAAAATGAAGAAGGAAATACATTTAAGTAAAAAACCTAAAATAAAAAAGAAAAAGAAAATAGTGATGACGTGGAAAATTGTGGGAACTTCAGAGGCTTCGGTTTTATATATATATAGATAAGAGAACTAATAAACAAGATCACCAAAATTTACATGTTGATAATATTTAAATACTTAATCTTATACAATTCAAACTTGTTCACTAAGAGTATTAACATCATCACAAAAGAACAAAAAAACACAATTTCCTCCATAATAACAACATGGCAATCACTATTCAAAATTTCTAAATTTATGGACAAAGATGCTTACATGGTACACTACTTAATTAGCAAAAGAAAAACAAAATTACAGTTACAACTCTACCACATTCAAAACGTGGAAATAACAAGACATAATGCTAGGACTAAGTTACATTTTCCTCTTCTCAAAAAAAAAAAAAAAAAAAAGTTACATTTTCCTTTGTTTTCTCAACAACCAAACACGTAATGGTATTCATAATTCATTATAACGGATAAATCAACCTAACAAAAATTACAACATTCTCATAACCTAATTCATTCTAAAATTTCAATTGAAGCATTCTCAATCCACTGTTCAAAATTACCCATAGTCCAAACATTATCAATCCACTCAAATCTTAATGCGATAATGTCAATTATAGGGGTGTCAAATGGGTGGGTTGGGGTGGGCATAATTGGGTTGGGTATATAAAACTCATCTACCCATTAAAACCCATTTAATTAATTACTTCTAACCCAAACTCAACCCAACCCAATTATTATTGGTAAATCCCAACCCACCCAATTACCCAATTACTAAAATTACCAAAATGTCCCTAAAGTGAAAATGACCCAAGTGCTCTAAAATCTTCAAAAATAACCAAAATACCCCAAACCATGAAAATTACCAAAATACCCTTGAAACCCAAAAAATGACAAAAAATATGCTCGAAAACTAGAAAATGACCAAAATACCCTTAAAACCTAAAAAATTACCAAAATACCCCCAAAATCCAAAAAAATGACCAAAATAACCTTGAAACCTACAAAATGACCAAAATACCCTCGAAACCTAAAAATTACCAAAATACCTCTAAAACCCAAAAAATGGCCAAAATAACCTCGAAGCCTAAAAATTGACCGAAATAACCCCAAAACCCAAAAAATGACCAAAATACCCCTAAAACCTAAAAATTACCAAAATACCCCATCCGAAACCCCAAAAAATTACCAAAATATCCCTAAACTCCCAAAAATGAACAAAATACCCCTGAAACCCAAAAAATGACAAAAATACCCCCAAAACTTAAAAAATGACCAAAATACCATTGAAACCTAAAAAATGACCAAAATACCCTTAAAACATAAAAATTACCATAATACCCCCAAAACCCAAAAAATTACCAAAATAACCTCGAAACCTACAAAATGACCAAAATACCCTCGAAACCCAAAAACTAACCAAAATACTCCCAAACCCTAAAAATTACCAAAATACCCCCAAAACCCACAAAATGACAAAAATACCCCTCGAAACCTAAAAAATGATCAAAATACTCCCAAAACCTAAAAAATGACCAGATACCCCCAAAACCTAAAAATTACCAAAATATCTCCGAAACCTAAAAAAATGGCCAAAATAACCTCGAATCCTAAAAATTGACCAAAATAACCCCAAAACCTAAAAACAACCAAAATACCCCCAAAACCTAAAAAATGACCAAAATAACCCGAAGCCTAAAAATTGACCAAAATAACCTAGAAACCTGAAAATAACCAAAATACCCCTTAAACCTAAAAAATGACCAAATTACCCCCTAAACTTAAAAAATAATCAAAATACCCTCGAAACCTTAAAGTTAACCAAAATACCCTCGAAACCTAAAAAATGAAAAAAAATACCCTTGAAATCTAAATATGACCAAAATAACCCCTAAACTTTAAAATGACCAAAATATCCTTGAAACCTAAAAAATGACTAAAATACCCCGAAACCTATAAAATGACAAAAATGTCCCTTAAACCTGTAAGTCGACTAAAATAGACCTTAAACCTAAAAAATTACCAAAATCCCCCTAAAACTAAAAAATGACCAAAGTACTCCCTAAAGATAAAAAATGACCAAAATACTCCCTAAACCTAAAAAATGACTAAAATACCCCGGAAACCTAAAGAATGACTAAAATATCCCCAAAACCTAAAAGTGACTAAAAGACCTCCAAAACCTAGAAAATTACCAAAATAGCCCCAAAATCTAAAAATTAACGAAACATCCCTAAAACCTAAAAAATTAGTGACATTCCCTCGAAACCTACAAAATGACTGAAATACTCTTAGAACCTTTAATTTAATGAAAATACCCTTGAAACATCCAAAATACCCCAAACCCCTATTTTGGTAATTTTAGAGGCTTTAGGTGTATTTTGTTCATCTTATAAGATTAGTGGTATGTTGGTCATTTTAGATATTTTGAGGGATATTTTAGTCGTTTTACAGGTTTAGAGCTATTTTGGCCGTTTTAGAGGTTTTAGGGTATTTTTGGTAAATTTAGAGGTTTTGGGTTGTTTGTGGCCATTTTAGAGGTTTAAGGCATAAAAAGGTACACTCAAAGAAAAATAAAGCATGAGAGCACCGTTGCTTATCCATGTCATTTGAATTAAAACTAAGGTCCTATGAGCATGTTGTCTTTTGTGTGGATTCTACTTTCCCGGCTAATAAATTGGTGACATAAGTTTATACTCTTTTATTTGTATGTTGTTCCTAAGTTTGAGATTAAGTGATCAAATTCACTATTTTCTAATAGTTTAAATTTTAAGAATAATCATTAACTTATCATGGTATCAAAGCAGAAAGCTCTAAATTCCAACCCTATCTCTGGCCAAAATTGGGTTTTACCACCTTTAGCCAAACTTTTTAGCAAAATGCTCCTTATCTGAAACTATTTAGGGATATATCCCTGTTTTGAAACTCGATTTTTGGATAATTGAGTTATAGCAAAATTAAACTTAAAAAAAAAAAAAAAAAATTTGTGGAACTCAAGTTCCATTCAAGGAACTCGAGTTCATGGAACATGAGTTCCACTTAAATATTTTCAAGGAACTCGAGTTCATGGAACTCGAGATCCACAAATCGATTTTTAGAAAATCAAGTTTCAAAACAAGGACACATCCCTAAATAGTTTCAGAAAATGGGCATTTTGCTGGAAAGTTTGGCTGAAAAGGGTATTTTTCCATTTTGCCCCCCCTACATCTACCTCACTTTCCATTTAATAAAATTTTCATCTGTTAAGCTCTGCTTAATAAAGGTAGTTTAGACACATGAAGATCAATGTTAAATTAAATGATTAATTTTTTTTTGATAAATTTACTATAAAATATATTTTTAGATAATGATTTTCATTTGTAAATGTGTCAATCTTTTGTTTGTTGTTATTTATTATCAGAAATATTAAAGGAGCTACCTAAATGAAATTACTCCCTCTTAAGGAAGAATTACCTTATTATTTAGGGGTTAGATACACACCTAGCTACTACTTTTTTTTTTTTCCCCCCTGGATGCACCGGTAGGGCTATGAGCAACAAAATAAATCATAAGTAGATGGTTCTTCAAAGAGTAGGTACTATTATGGTCATATCTAAACAAGACCTTCCACATATTGGTCATCCAAACCCTTTTAAAATGGGATCTATTCCAAAACCCTATTATAATTCTGTAGCTTCAAAATCCAAACCAAACCAACCAGTTATCTGAGAACCGATGTCTAGACTGATCCAATCCAAGAACCAAAACAAGGAAATTAAACTTTTGTAAAGAACCAATCAAAACCAGTGAAATAGGTCAAATTGGTGAACCATAACCAACTTTTATCAGTCATTTATTAAATATTTTTTTACTATTTCTATAATAAAAAAAAAATAACAAACGGAGTAAATCATTCATTTAAGTTAAGAATTTTTTTTTTTTGACTGAAATTTTAAGTTAAGAATATTAGAACCAATAAAAGAATATTAGACCCAATAAAAGTTAACCAGTGCATTCAATAGTTCAAGTTCAAGGAATATGCTATTTACAAAGCAAAAAGTACAAGATCTTCCTTTATTTTTCTGACGTAGGACCCTGTGATACTGCTTGCAAAAACCTCTCCCTTATTTATAGAGCAAGAATAATAGTATCTTCTTTACTATGATACTTGCCATACTTATTTAAAACATAATTTAATGAGTCACATAATTTTGCACGCATGGATGGCTTTATGAATGAAAGAGTCTACTTCCAAATTGGTTTGGAAGTTCTTCAACCCAATACACGGTGATTAATAAATTATTCACTTATACTTTTAATCATATGACTTATTTAATAAGGCATGCGCTTGTTTAAATAATTTAATGGGACATGTGATTTAATAATTGTTTATGGTTTTATGAACCATGATCTAATGAGTTGGTGGAAATTTCTTCGATTGGGTTTGTATGAAAACTTTGTCCTTTTATGAATCGTCACATAATGAGTTGAAAGAAACATTTGTCCTTCTTCATTATGAGACTTGTACATTCTTTTTTTTTTAATTATATATACCCTATTATTTATTATGCCATCACAATTAAACTTCTAGATGAACTTCAGTTCGATCTTAAAACCTTGAACATCCTTCCTTTTTAGATGGTTGGCTTTTAAACCATGATTATAACAACAAATGATTTTACTAGCGGAAACTAGGAATTAATTAATTGAGTATCCCTCTTCTAAAAAATTGGCTATTCCCACTTTTATGCACCTTGATCCAAGTAGGAATGAATTTGCACGTATTGCTTAGGCCCATCATATGTGACACGGATTGCAGATCACATTTCTATATTGCATGCATGGGATGATGGGACCTTTTATTTGCAATGGGTCTCTTACATCGAAATTGAGGAGTGAGATTAGATGGGGATTTCCTCTCATATATTATGGCCCAATAAATTATTAACATGGAATTAAAACTTCTTATTTTTGTGGGTTTCAATTAACTTAATCATAAAATTTCTTATTATTGAATTAGAAATTTGAGGTTTAAATCTTGTCTACATTAAAATAGATTGATATCTTGGCATAATGATAAAGAAAAATCATTATGAAGAAGACATTGTAAGTTGAAATTTTATCATTTCTATTGTAATAATAAAAAGCCTATTATCTTTTTGAGAGAGAGACTTCTATGTTAAAATAATATAAAACACCTGAAATAATTTACGGCCCAATCTCAATTCCTTTGTTTTACATTTTAGTCCTCCTCCTCATATTTTGTACTAGCTTTTACCTGACGCTTGGGTGTTTTGTACCCTAGACTCTGTACCTCTATTTAATCTTTAATGCATTTTCCAGTTTACCCCAAAAAAATTTAAAGAGAGAAAGCCCAATAATTATGAAGCAAATGGTGCTTGAATTTTAGTGGGCTTTATAGCCCAATAATATTCTGGAGTGAGTTAGTACGGGCCCGTTCAACTGTGAGCTTGTGTAGTTCGGAATCGGGATGAATGGCTGGTCTTGATATTTATGGTCAGGAATGGGCCTGTTGGAACTAAATGGTCTCGAATAAGTTTAATGGAAGAACAAAATTATACTTTATTTATTTTTTTTTTTTGACACAAATTTTACGATTGTTAAATTGGTCAATTGTGAGTGGTAGAAAAATTGCGATAGATCTGTTAGTATCAGTTGTATCGATCATTTTTGCAATTGTGAAATTTTTTAGAAATATTTTGTATTTGTAGCAGTACTGTTTTTTATATTATAATGTGTTCATGTTGTACAATAAAGTAAAAAATATGATTTTAGTGGTGTTCCAAAATGAAGGTTATTTGCACTAATTACAATTTATTATCTTAATAAGTTCTAAAAAATTGTAAAATTTGTTGTATCATTTCATCAATTAGCCTGTGCCCCGCCGGGGACAATCCGCCCTCCCTATCCTTTGTCAAGGATTGAAATAAAAAGATAAAAAGATTTAGGAAGGCCACTTGAAGAAAAAGAGTTTCCGCCAAGGCGCGCACCCATTGTTCGGACCCAGAAACGGGCAAAAGCTGGCAAATAAGTCCAAAGAAAACGAAGAAGAATTTTATTTTTCCTTCCCAAATAAGAAAGAGACAGTAATCCGTAAATTTCGAGACCTTTCGGTCATTGTCTCGGTCATTGTCATTGATGCGCATTATAATAGTAAGTAGCGTGAAAATGAGTATGATAACCGCGTAAATATATATTATATATATGGCGGCTTCTTTGTTTCCTGTTACAAAACAAAGAAAGAGTTGATTAATAAGATAGAAAAGAGAAGCGAGAAAGTGTTCTTTACCACAGGTTGCTACGAAAAAAAAGAAAATGACCAAAGCCCCGGAGAGGGGGAAGTATTGTTGAAATTATATTTAGGGAAGTAGTTATTAAGTTAAAAATGAAATTACACAAAAAAAAAAAAAGAAAAAAAAAAAAGAGAGAACAATTAACAAGCTCCACAACAAAAGTACTATTAAATCAAAATATTGTGAAGTTGAGAATATAATGATTGATTAACTTCTTGGCATGCATGAATTGTTCAGATGCATTAATGGTACGTGCACTGGGTATATTTGTAAATTGCAACATTATTTATATGGATAAAACTTACTTAAAGTTAATAATATATCGTATAAGTTTCCAATTTACTTTATATATATATATATATATATATATATGACTGAAATGAATTAAATTTTTCTATAAAAAATTATGTTTTTATTGTATTGCTCAATGCAACTATGCGATCAAATTTAATTGAGAACATAGGGTATAACACCTAAAAAAATGGAATAAATTTTTTATATATAATTGTAATGTAAGCATCCCTTCTCCCCCCACCATTTAGATGAATTGCTTCCCTTCTCTCTTCTCTCTTAGGACCAAAAAAATAAAAGAAACGTGGCCAACTAAGTGTGAAGGATTCTTTGAGAGAGAGGGAGAGAGAATGATATAGTATTTTTGCATATCAAATTGTTTTGGACTCATATTTACAACATGCTTCCGTGAATGAAACTTTATCTCCAAGCAATAAAGTTAATAAATAGTACAATTTATAAAATTTTATTTTCTAAATAAATATACTTTGCCCCATTCAAAGAAAAGATATATCAAATTAATTTAGCACTTGGGGAACTTATCATCTAGAAACGAACATGTACTCACTGTTCGACCTCATTGGATGAATTTACCGTTATGTAATTGCCACAGCAAAAGGAAAAATACTAATTACACTTAAAAGCAAACCCTTTGCACACTCTAAAACTGTAATTTACAAAAAAAAAATGGCAAGACGTTCATATTAAAAATCATAATTCCACAGGTAGTTTTCCAAAAGGTCATATATATATATATATATATATATATATATATATATCTATATAGTGTTGCTTATCATATAAGGTTACTTTCACTCTACTCTCATTTACATAGTAGGGCGTATTGTAGGTTCCATTAGTTGAGTATTGTATGATTCATTCAAAATACATGACTATGTAAATAATACAATTCCTTCTAAAAAAAAAATGTAAATAATGCAATCCATGTTTATTAAAAAAAAAAAAAAAAAAATCAACAACATTATCCATGTGCATTCATTTTCCTTAACATGGAAGGCATACCATTTTCAGAGATCATCAACTCTATCTTGTACTCACTCGTCTCTCACACACACAAAATCCACATTAACTGCAATGCTCCGGGTGGTGGATGATATATGGTACTCACATTTTCTTTGCATATGTATGGCTAGTTTAAACATTACAATGTTGAAAAATTCCTTAGGGTCCGTTTGGATATAGCTGAAAACTGAAAACTAAAAAACACTGTAGTAAAATAATTTTTAAATGTGTGAATAGTATCGTGGAACCAATTTTTAATGAAAAAGTTGTTGAAAATTGAAATTTGTGAGTCCATGAATAGTGCATAGATGTGCATTGTTCACAGAAAAGGCAAACGTTTCAGCTCCCCAAAAAAAAAAAAAAAAAGTAACTGAAATGCAAACATGCATCTGGGAAGCACGTTTTGTGCTTCCCAAATGCACACTTAATCCCACTCTACTTGGTGTTTTTGTGTATATATATATATATATATATATATATATCGGCATAGGCACCCAAAAAGATACACACACAAAACCAGGAGATTCTAGCCTTTTGCCCTTAATTTTTAAAAAATTTAGCAATATATCCCTTTTTTGAAACTATATAGGGATATGCCCCTGTTTCGATACTCGATTACCTTAAAATGGAGTTTCATTAAAATACTCGATTCGTAGAAAATCGAGTTATTTCAAATAAAACTAAAAAAAAAAAAAAAAAAAAGCATGGAACTCGATTTTAAAGAAGTCGAGTTCCAAAACGCCGCTATAGGGCTTTAAAACGTCACTATAGGGCTTAAAAACGCCACTATAGGGCCCCTTGAACTTGGTATGGGGACTTAAAAAATTTTTTGCAGGAAAACGCCGCTATAGGGCTCCAAAACGTCACTATAGGGCTTAAAAAACGTCACTATAGGGCCTAAAAAAAATCACTATAGGGCACCCAGAACAAAGCGATTACACTTATAAAAATTTTTGCAGGAAAACGCCGCTATAGGGCCTTAAAACGTCACTATAGGACTTAAAAACGCCACTATAGGGCACCCTGAATATGGGCCAATCACACTTCTAAAAAAATTTACAGGAAAACGCCGCTATAGGGCTTTAAAACGTCACTATAGGGCTTAAAAACGCCACTATAGGGCTCCCTGAATATAGAGCAATCACACTTATAAATTTTTTTTTTGCATGGAACTCGATTTCCTGAAACTCGAGTTCCATGGAAATTTTTTTTTTTTTTTTATATTTTTTTTTAAGTTTGATCGGGCATAACTCGATTTTCTACAAATCGAGTATTTAATTGAACTCGATTTTAGGATAATCGAGTATTGAAACAGGGGCACGCTCCTATATAGTTTGCAAACAGGGGCATGTTGCTAATTTTTTTTCAAAATTAGGGGTAAAATGCCAGAATCCTCCACAAAACCAAAACAACTTGTCACACAAATCTAATTCCCTTTGTCTCTCTCTCTCTCTCTCTCTCTTTCAAGCTAGCAAAAATGTCTTCAGCTGGAAATATGAGCCTTTACTGCCCCTCTTGCAAGCGATATGTCACTATCGTACTATGCGAATCTTCATGCTCTACCCCTCATTACGCTCTTTGCAACTGGTGCTTGTGTGAAAGCCATAGCCATAACCCTATTCCTAAAACCACTACCAAAGAAACTGAAACAAACAAGGCTGAAGGTACTTCCAAAAGCACAAAAGAGAAGAATCCCACCTCCAAGAATAATGTCAAGGAAAACGATAACCAGACAAGTGAGTCACAAGTGAATAGTACTGGTGCAGTTGTGAGGTCACAAGAGAACCCTACTCCACAAGTCTACCATATTTCGTTGGAATCAGTGCTTGAAAGTTTTCGATTGTTATGCATACATGATGATGATGGTGCAAGCACTAGCACTACTGGTCGAGGCTCGGAGGATGATTATGCTTTCACTGTGGTATGGGAATATGATCCAAATTTAGGGCAACGAGGGTCTCATAATTCTAAGTCCAAGAAGTAAGGGAGGAAGTTATAGAAGGTGGTAATTAATTACTTAATTAATTTGGTCGTAAGCATTTGGTTTGGATTGTTTTATGACATGTATATATATATATATATATATATATATATTGAAAGTTCAAATAGTGTAAAAACATCTTTGAACGTTTAAACCCTCAATTTACAAATTAACCAATTCAAGCTTTATGTCAAACAACTAGTGTGCGGAAAATGAACAAAAGTTATAAAACAGAATTGGAAAACTATCTAAGCCGAATTAAAATCACAACCCACAGCAGATAATAAAAGGCAAAGATAAAAGGGAAGGAAGATGCAAACACAAGGACAACATGCGATGTGTTATCGAAGAGGAAACTGAAGCCCTCGGCGTAAAACCTCTCCACCGCCTTCCAAGCGGTAAACAATCCACTAGAAAATATAGTTGGGATACATGGACAGCAATAGACCCTCCAAGCCTAATCTACCCAGTGTACCTAAGCCCTCCAAGCTTCTTACTGCAACGAGGTTGTGCCGAACCTTTTTCTTTTCTAGCTTCCCGGATTCCACTACTTGACCATAACATCAAACAATATAGATTGGTTCCTTCCTAGCTGCCTCCCAAAATACCAAACAGCCCTCTCACTGTAATGAATATGGTGAGAACAATGTTTTGGTAAAATGCCTCTCAAGGATTTGACAATGGAGAGGAAGAGAGTTGAGGAATTTGAAGAGACTCTTATGTAAAGATTGTAGATGAATCAATCTTGTTTTACTCTAGGGTTTCTCTCTCAAAATTCTCTTTGGAAGCTCTCTTTCTTTTGTGGGTATAAGGGGGGATAAGTAATTCGACTCATTCACGTCTAGATCATGAATGTTTGGAATCCATATTATGCAAGGAGACATTGCTTTTGCTAATTCGAATTGAAGGGTGATATAAAATCAGTCTATTTTCGGCATCATATCCATAGTTAGTGCATTCGTCATAGTTAGAAGCTCCAACTCCGTATCAAGGTCACGGTCAATATCGTCACTATCATCAATAAGAAAACCCTTAGGCTTGTTATCCAGGAACTTGTTCATAAATACTGTAATGAAAGGAACATAGAGGCCAACGATAGACAATAATTCCCCCCCGAACACAGCTTACAACTTTCATCGTACTGTGCTCTCCAAAGAGCAACTCTTCTCAAAATCTCAAAAAAGGATGCTGAGTTGGAATCCCATTCTAACTAAGGATTCTTGTGGTTCCAGAGGATCCAACTACAGGAGAACCAGGAATGGAAAGCCCCCCCCTTTCCTCCCGGCTCTTTGGTTTCACGGTTTAGGCTGCTCCCATTTCGCTCACCGCTACTATGGGAATCGCTTTTGCTTTATTTTCCTCTAGCTACTAAGATGTTTCAGTTTGCCAGGTTGTCTCTTGCCTGCCCATGGATTTAGTAGCAGTTCGAAAGGTTGACCTATTCGGGAATCTCCGGATCTACGCTTATTTTCAACTCCCCGAAGCATTTCATCGCTTACTACGCCCTTCCTCATCTCAAACCAAAGGCCTCCGCCCGTCGATCCCTTGGATAGATAGAGAAGGGGGGGGGGGGCAGAGGCCTTTGGTGTCCCCTCCAGTCAAGAATTGGGGCCTCACAATCACTATCCAATATGCTTTTCTCTCATGCCTTTATTCGTTCATGGTTCGATATTCTGGTGTCCTAGGCGTAGAGGAACCACACCAATCCATCCCGAACTTGGTGGTTAAACTATAACTAGCTCTTTTCGATACTTGAATATTTCCTAGCCGTTTTGGCCCATTTACAGTTATTGCTTCTGTGAACATAGTAGCTAAATAATCCCAACGGGTTACATAAGGCAGATATTGTATAATCACATAGTTTGGGCTCTTAGAATATGGCGCCCTTGGGGATTTCTATTTGATTGTATCGAAAGGCCTAATGAATTGGGATTTCCCTATTGGGCTAGATCATTTCAGGGCAAGGGGATCATTTATGATGAAGAGGATGAGCTTCCAAAAGGTAACGGAGGCGTGCAAAGGTTTCCTCGGGCCAGACGGAGATTGGCCCTCGAGTGCAAAGGCAGAAGGGAGCTAGACTGCAAGACCCACCCGTCGAGCAGGGACGAAAGTCGGCCTTAGTGATCCGACAGTGCCGAGTGGAAGGGCCGTCGCTCAACGGATAAAAGTTACTCTAGGGATAACAGGCTGATCTTCCCCAAGAGCTCACATCGACGGGAAGGTTTGGCACCTCGATGTTGGCTCTTCGCCACTTGGGGCTGTAGTATGTTCCAAGGGTTGGGTTGTTCGCCCACTAGGGTGAGAGAGGAATGTGAAACGTCAGGTTTTTCAAAACAGGGCTGGCTCGGGGCTTGGCCTCTTGACTTGACTGAGTTGTGAGATAACCGAATGGCCAGTTATCCTATTTTATCCTGTAGTGCTCCAGCTAGTATGACAGTTCAACTTCTAGCATGCTTGGCATGTGTGCTGCATCTAGCGGCTTGCAGTCGCGAGTTACCCGCGAGATTCAGCCGCAAGTCTCTGTTTTCTTGCACACTCTTGAGCATTCAACACTCTATCTCATTCACTACCCTTACAACAAACCCACCTAAATACAGGGTTACTAAATGCTGAAATACAAGCAAATTTGGCATGGAATAAAGCCAACAAAATGATTGATTAAATTCAACCTTACAATCTCCCCCTTTGACTATTCCGTGACAAAACCCTAAAACAGACTCTAGACTTAACATGTGAGTTGGGAACAGTTAAGCAAAACTCACTCACACCTAACTCTAGACATTGTGAAGCACTTGAATCATATGAACATGAAACTCCTGAAACACAACAATACACCATGATCATTGTATGCAGAAAATATGAAATGCATATAAAACAAGCATAAAGTGATCAAGCAAAGATGAAGTTAAGAACCGAATCATGGCTTGATCAAACAAGTAATCACTACAAGGTAGTGATCACAGTGCTCATTCACACTTGGAATGAACAGCTGAATATACAAGCTGACAAGAACAAAGCAAGTTACTTGTATGCCCAACACTCAACCAATGCATAATACATCAAGTATATGCATCTAGGAACAATCCTTCAAGGGCACAAGAGTGATAGTACTTAAAAGAAAATGCATGACATTTAGATAGAAGTACTGATTTAAACAAAGCATAAAAAGGCTGCATAAAACATGGTACAGACCATAAAGCCTACAAATATGCATAAAACATAACCCTAAAAGCTTACATAAGTAACATGGGTACAAAACACAATATATACTGAATAACATTAAAAATATATATATATATATATATATATATATATATATATATATAAAGAGTAAACCAAGTTTATAAGTTATGAGTTAGAAACAAAAATACACCAAAACCACAGTGTATCAAACCCATAGTAACAATAAATATCCAAAAACATAAACCTATAAATTTAAAGGATAAGTCTTAAAACAAAAGTATGTGTGTGTGTACTCCCCCTATTACTATGCACACTTCCCTTTGAGCTTTCTCCCCCTTATTGAATGCTCTCCGCCTTTTTGGCACGAATAGCTAAAGGCTGTCGTCTAACTTTTGTTGAATAGCTTCTAGCTGATTCTCCATGGACTTGAGTCGCATTTGAACATGGTTGTTGGTGGAGTAGAGAAGTGTCACCATCTCATCAATGCGTTTCTGAATATTTGCAAGCAAACTACCCACTCTATTAGTTTGAGGATCAGACTGTGCTTGCAGAATGCTAGTTTGTGGAACTTCAGGGATGACACGCGAAGTAGCTGTGGTACATACAAGTGTCTCTGACTCAGGAGTAGATGGAGTAACTGGAGAGATGTGTGCACTCTTTGGTGTTTTAGAGGAATGACTTCTACTGGCTTGTAGAGTGAACATGGAAATTGGACGCTGATGGGTCAACATTTTTCCATCTGAGGGAGGAACAATACCTTCACGAAGAATGAACTTCATGATGAGAATGCAAAATGGAATACATCCTCGAGTTGTAGTTCGAGCTGTGGTCTTCCTCATGATTTGAAAGATGTGAGCACAGATATCAATGGGGGCTCCTGTAATAAGATCACAAAGGAATTGCACTCTTCCAAGATTTATGAAGGTAGTGTTGGACAGTGGGTAGAGATTAGACAACATGATCAACTTTAGTATGGTCAGTCTGGTACAAACTTTGCAGTGCTTATGGATGTGCCTGTACTGGATACTTTATGATCAGATCCTAGAACTTGTAGAATGTCTTGAGTCTCTGGAGTTCAATCTTCGTACGGAGTTAGATCCACATTCTGAGGTCTAGTGATGCAGAGAATATCGGCTATGGAGTTCGGGGAGATGCCAAACTCCTTTCTTCTGACCCAGCAAATTAGTTCAACTCCAAAATCACTTGTATTATAGTAGCATTCCTTAACCAGTTCATCCATTGGATTGACAAAATTCCCAAATAAGTTTGCCCAATCTCGTGGCTCAAAGATTCGAGGGATAAAGGTGGTCCCTAAGGTGTCAAACTTAACCACCCTTTCCATTATAGGAGATGCCTTGTCAAAAATGTTTGAGTAGATGTGTGAGGTAAGCGAGGTTCTAAACCTCTCCATATTGGAGTCTTGAGATGACTGAGATGAGAGTCGAGTCCTTTTAGCAACTGGGGTTGATGAATCATCAGTAACAATGTCTTTGCCTTTAGAGGATCGACGAGACATCTGTAAGAGAATAGGCACACTGCAAAGAACCAAAAACAACACCACAAAGGATAGATATCAACTTGATTAGATTCAGAAATGAATGTAAGCCATAGAAATCACACACAATTTCAAACAAAAATCATGACAATATAGAATGAGGCAGGTGCAACACAATGGTGAAAGTGCAATAGAGCACAGAGTAAGATAAACTTAAAGATAACTGTCAATAAGACAATCTATCATGAGTCTGAAATGCACAATGAGAACCATATACAACCAAAAAAAATGGCAGTGGGACAAATCAAATAGAAAAATGAATGTATTAAAGTAATACACTCAAGACAGAAGCACACACATGTAATGGCACCAAAAACACAGTGATACAAGATAGGTAATCCAAAACCACAGACACAAGTAAACTTTCATACACATAAACGGAGTAAAAACCAGAAAAACACCAAATCCATTTCCCAAAAGAGTATAAACACCAACAAATGTTAAAGCACAGAACAAAGATAAGAACATTGTGACCAATAAAACAATACCAGATGAAATCAGCATCAAACACAATCCACCATGCCCAGCACACAAAGAGTAAAATGATTGAACACAATATGACAAAAATAACAACCCAAACAGCAAGAAAGTAACACACAAACCATAACATATGAAGTGAGGAAGAGAAGACCCATACGTTTTCTTGATGATTTTGAGAAGAAATGAAGCAACAATGGAGTTTGAAATGGGTTACACTGAGCGTTTGGGAAGGAGACAGTTGAGAGAGAAAGTGAACAGTCACAAAAACTTCGAGGGAAAACTGAAAAAGATTTAAAAATTGCCCCTGTTTTTGCTAAACACGTGTTTTTCACGACTAAAGTGAGTTGCCAACAAGTCGCCAGGTCAAGCCGCCAAAACATTTAAAGACAAAATTTTGAAAAATTTTCTAAGTGTTTTTCGCGACTGGAAGGTCTACTCGCGAGGGAGTCGTGAGCTGAGCCGCGAAAATCTCTGTGTAACCCTCGTGACTGGACTTTCCACTCGCGAACAAGTCACCAAAATTGAGACGCGAATTCGCGACTGTGGCATGCGACTGGACTTACCCGCGACTGAGTCGCCAAAACAGGGCAAAAATGGTTTTTGAAATTTTCAGTTTTTGAAGAACAAAATACTTTCCAAAAACACCTAAAACACTCAAAAATCTTTCTGTGTTTGAATCAATGAAGATTGAGCATGTGAAAACACATTTTATCTAGTACAATCACACAAATGAATATGGCATTTATTTGAACATAAACTTGTGTGTTGTGTGTGGATATCAACAATGAGATAATCCTTAGTCTAATGTGAAACTTCAATTATCAATTCAACCAAGGTATACACAATTAGCACTAGCTCATGAGACCCATCTCAATTATAGAAGTCTGCATATATGACTTCCCACAAAACTTGATAACATAACTTGGAGCTTTACATTTGACTCCACTTTCAATCATAACATTTGATCTTTTTGATCCTTTTGAGACAGTTACCTTTCATTGTGAGAGTGATATTAGATTTTTCACTTTGATGAGATAGTCTTTGGCTTTTTGAAGAAACATTCACTTTAATTATTGGTCGCTTTCCCTTTTTCTTAGTCGAATACTAGTATGTGCGACAGGCTTTTGCAGCTTAATATCTCTTTTCATTTGGAGATTTACATTTGATGAACTCTTTTTAGTAAAAACAAAAATAAAGAGTGGGAAGATATATAGACACAAGTCTATGCATGTCTCAAGATCAACATAACCATTCATTAATCATTCATGACAAGTTTGAAGATGTATTTACAACAATCACATAGATTTCAAGATTTCTCCTACAGTGATAAGAGTGCAAAGAAACAAGCTATGCTCGTAAATGCACAAAGCCATTAGCACAAAGGTACAAGTCAAAACAAGTTTTGAGACAAATCTCAACAATGTCAATCAAACTTTTTGATTTTCTATTTTTTGTGTGATTTTTGGATTTTTGACACATAAGAAGAAAAAGATTGGTCAAAAACAAAAATGACCAAAAGTATGCACAAATAGACAAAAAAACAACAATCAACATAAACAATAAGCAAACAATCAAACACCGTCACAAAGCATAGGAAGTATTAATGTATGAACATGTTGTAATGCTTATGCATGAGTACCCTTTTTCACCCGCACATCACTTGCATTTGGGGTGATTTCCTTATAGGATTGGGTACGAGAGTTAGGGCTTTCAAACCTTCGTGTGAAGCTTTCCAAGCAGTTGGTGAATGCACCAATCATCTTCATCACGTTCATCATTTTGGGATCACTATTTTGATCTCTTGATGGTTCACCAGCCCAATTTCTCCTATCATTTCTAGGTCCTTGTGACCTTTGAGGAGTTGCACTATTCATTGCTCTCAGCTTTTGACAATTTGGTTGAGTATGCCCTTGAAGTCCGTAATGATGACACACATAATTTGATCTAGGACCTCTTTGTGGGTGTGGACGAGACTTGGCTTGGGATTCAGACCTGCCCACAGATTGATTACATGAATTCAATACCTGTTCATTTTCCACATTCCTCTTCTCCTCTATCTAGGGCTTCTCAGCAATAGGGCCAATATCAACTGATTCTTTGGCCTTTATAAACTTCACTTCTTTAGTGACATTTCCAGATGAGCTACTTCCTCCAGTATATCCCAATCCGAATTTGTCTGAAAAACTCTTTTGTGAGATGAAATAACATCATCTAGCTTCTTGGTGGTGACCCTCTCTATTTTAACATTTGCTTGCACAACCTTTTGCTCAAGAAATCTCACTTTTGTGTAAACTTCTGACAGCTCACCGTTCAGTGTTTCTATCTCACATTTGGCCTCCTTATAGCGAATTAGGAGACTTTTATAGTCCTCCTCTGCCTTCTTCATCTTTTTCATAGCTGCCTTTGCCACCCTTGTGTACTCACCCGACCTCTCCAGGAGTGAGTTATAATTGTCTTGAAGATTGGTTGTGTTTTCATCTTCTTCTGCATCTGATTCCTCAATAGCTCCAAATGATTCTTCATCACTATGTACTCCAAGCTCTTGTACAAGCAGATTCAACTCATCTGAAGACTCAACATGGGCAATAGTCATAAAAGCTGAATAATTCCCTTCTCCGTCACAGCTTTCTTCAGAATCTGAGTTGGATGAATCTGAGTCACTCAATGTCGTGGCATACACTTTGCCTTTCGATTTTAAATAATTCGGACATTCTTTCTTAAAGTGTCAATGCCCGTTGCATTCGAAACAAGTGACATCTTATGTAGATTGGGACTCTTTTCCATCTTTCTTTTTGAATTTCCTTTTCTCTCTTCCTGAACTTTAGAATTTTCCTTTATCATCAAATTTGCCATTATTCTTAAATTTCAAGAATTTTCAGAAATTTTTTACAAGGTATGCAACATCTTTGTCAACCATATCTTCTTCTGATGAGTCATGGTCTTCCACCTTCTCATTAATGGTCTTAAGAGTAAGAAATTTACTCTTCTGTTGATTGGGCAGTGACATTTCATAAGTTTGAAGAGAACCAATCAGCTCTTGGACTTTGATGTCATCAAGGTCCTTGCTTTCTTTAATCGCTGTCACTTTGGCATGAAAACTTTCTGGCAATGATCGAAGGATCTTCCTTACAATTTTAGAATCCTCCATTTTCTCTCCCAAATTGAACTTGCTTACAATCACCTCATTCAGCTTGCTATAGAAAGAGTCAAAGGACTCATCCTCACTCATTTTTAGCTCCTTAAACCGAGTGGTTAGCATCTGTAGCTTGGTATCTTTTACTTTCTTCATGCCTTCGTAAGTGATCTCCAATATCTCCCACGCTTCTTTGGCAACGGTAATGTGTGAGATCCTATGAAATTCATCTGGAGACACACCACAGAAAATAGCATTGAGTGCTTTACTGTTAGCATTAGATGCAGCGAGTGCTGCCTTATCCCATGTGGATTTGGCTGCCTCAGATCTGGTCCAACCTATCTTAACAGCATCCCAAACAGTTTTATCAATGGAACACAGAAATGCTCTCATGTGAACCTTCCAAAAAGCATAATTACTACCATCAATATATGAAGGTGCATTTAGGGATTGAGACCGATCCATCTCAATAGGGAGTCAAGGATCACACAATGGTAATGAAACCACTAGAAGTGTACCTGCTTTGATACCAATTGAAAGTTCAAATAGTGTAAAAATACCCTTGAATATTTAGACCTCCAATTTACAAATTAACCAATTTAAGTTTTATGTCAAACAACTAGTGTACGGAAAATGAACAAAAGCTATAAAACAGAATTGGAAAACTATCTAAGCCAAATTAAAATCACAACCCACAGCAGATAATAAAAGACAAAGATAAAAGGGAAAGAAGATGCAAACACAAGGACAACAAGCGATGTGTTATCGAAGAGGAAACCGAAACCCTCGACGTAAAACCTCTCCGCCGCCTTCCAAGCGGTAAACAATCCACTAGAAAATATAGTTGGGATACATGGACAGTAATAGACCCTCCAAGCCTAATCTACCCAGTGCACCTAAGCTCTCCAAGCTTCTTACCGCAACGAGGTTGCGCTGAACCTTTTTCTTTTCTAGCTTCCCGGATTCCGCTACTTGACCATAGCATCAAACAATGTAGATTGGTTCCTTCCTAGCTGCCTCCCAAAACACCAAACAACCCTTTCACTGTAATGAATATGGTGAGAACAAGGTTTTGGTAAAATGCCTCTCAAGGATTTGACAATGGAGAGGAAGAGAGTTGAGGAATTTAAAGAGACTCTTATGTAAAGATTGTAGATGAATCAATCTTATTTTACTCTAGGGTTTCTCTCTCAAAATTCTCTCTGGAAGCTCTCTTTCTTTTGTGGGTATAAGGGGTATACATACTAGGGTGAGAGAGGAATGTGAAACATCAGATTTTTCAAAACAGAACTGGCTCGCGGCTTGGCCTTGCGACTTGACTGAGTCACGAGATCCAGTCGCGAGATAACCAAATGGCCAGTTGTCCTATTTTGTTCTGTAGTGCTCCAACTAGCATGACGGTTCAACTTTTGGCATGCTTGGCACGTGTGCTGCATCTGGCGGCTTGCAGCCGCGAGTCACCCGCGAGATCCAGCCGTGAGTCTCTGTTTTCTTGCACACTCTTGAGCATTTAACACTCTATCTCACTCGCTATCCTTACAATAAACCCACCTAAATACAGGGTTACTAAATGCTGAAATACAAGCAAATTTGGCATGAAATAAAGCTAACAAAATGGTTGATTAAATTCAACCTTACATATATATATATATATATATATATATGTTTCAATTGCATATTAATTTATTCTCTTTAACTATAGGTTTGGGTTTTGATAAATTTGTTTTGTCTTTCTTTGCAATTAGTAAAGATTGCTTTGTTTTTGGAGTTGATAGAGATATTATTATGCTGAAATTATTCAGCTATAAAGGAAATGAAATTAAATGATAGAGGGCGCATGTGGATATACAATGATTAAAAAAAATGTTGATTATAGGTTTTAGAAACATAAACCACAACCTTAATTAAAAATAAGAAATACTGATTTAGCTTGCACGGAATTTTTATTACAGTATATATAATAAATTCAGGTTCTCTCTCTCTTTTTTTTTTCTTTTTTTCTTTTTTATATAAATTAATCTAGTTTTTGTGAATTAAATTTAGATTGATGTTGATTATAAGTTTTAGAAACTTCAACCACAGCCTTAATTAAAAAAATGGAAATATTGATTTAGTTTGCACGGAATTTTTATTATATAATAAAGGTTCGCTCTCTTTTTTCTTTTTCTTTTTTCATTTTTTTAATATATAGATTAATCTAGTTTTTGTGAATTAAATTACATTGATGTTGTTCAAATATTGTATCAAATTAAGATTGATAAAAAAAAGGTTCTATGATCTCAATTTTGTCATCCTGGTCCTGCTTGCAAGCATATGTTATATTTTACAAATTTAGAGGCTGTGTGAATATATTATATGCATCTTTTACAAATTTTGAAGATATAAAAATTATTTATATTCAAGAAAAATATCTATCTGTAATAGATGTAATAAGGGAAGACATGGGTTATACGAGGGGATTTTGATTTGGAGAAATGGAAGTGCAGGATTTTCCATTTTTACTTTTTTTTTTTGGGGGAATAGAACATAATTGCTTTAACAGGATAAATAAAGTACTATTCTTCTACAAAAAAGTAATACTATTCAAGAGAGAGAGAGAGAGAGAGAGAGAGAGAGAGATAGGTAAAGTAAATAAAGTAGTATTAGGTAATGTATAATTGTGAACTGAAGTAATTGGGAAAGTGTAATGGGACTGGTATTCTATTAGTTCATCATCAATGTTAGTCATGCCATCTTATCATTTTTTATTAATGAAAATTAATTTTTTGGCCAACTTTGTTTAATTTCCTGGATGGTGAGACATACTAAAGGCAAGTTGATTTATTACGATGTCTCTCATCATCATCATCATCATCTTCTTCTTTTGTTTTTATATTTATTTATTTTAATACAGGAGCCATTTATGTCTGACATTTTAAAGTATGATATTATCTATGCAGCTCAAAATTATTTTAAGAAGATTATATATCATGGGAACTTCGGTGATGGAAGGGCTTTTCAGAAAGTTGGAAAGAAGAGGTTGCATTACCATGGATTCTATCTAATACATATTGAAGATTAGTGATCATATCATGGCATATATTTAAGTTTTTGGTTTTAGTGCTAGCTAGCCTCTTTTCTTTTTTTCAGCAATTCTTACTGAGTATAAACATCTACTTGTACTTTATAGTTTCCTTTATGGATGTTATGTTATTTCCTTTATAATTAATATTGAATGCAGCATCTTCTTTTATTTATACTATTAACGTGTGTGATCTTTCTTCCATTTTCTGTATTTTTTTGAGCAAGTATATATGATTGGTTGCAATAGAATAGAAAATGTCTAAGAATATATTATATATACAGGGCTATTGAAAATTCGTACCACCCTCCCTAGCGAGTTATAAGGGCGAAGACCAAGACTAAAACGGCAAATCCATTGTGCACATAAAAGGAACTAGAGGAAAACAACATTAAAATTATTTTTTTCCAGATATTTAAATGATCCAATTTTTTTAATAATTACAGGGTTGGGGGAATTTGAACTTTGGATATTTTTAAAACATCAAGAAGTGCCAAAAATTTTCAAAGCTATTAGCGATCACTGATTTGCACATAGTGAGCACTAGTTCTTAGGCTCTTGGTAGGAGTTATTGCTTTTTCTTTGCCGATCATTGTCAAATGGATTATTTTGAGAGACACAATTACACGGAGAACAAATTAAATTCATGGTATTATGAATTAAAAAATATATATTTAAAAAATTGTATACAATTGTGTATGTTATTTGAAAATTGTGTATATGTTAAAATACATAGTTAATTATAAACATTCTTTAAAAAACTATGTGCATTAAATATATAAAATTGCTTAAAACTTTTAAAAAATTATAAACAATGAATATACAAAATAGTATGTGTTCTTTGAAAATTGTGTACTTTAAATTTACAAAATTGTATATATTTTTTGAAAAATTGTATATATTGAATATACATAATTAATTGTGTATGAATTATATTATTATTTTATTAATTTTGAAGATATAAGTAATTTTATAAATTTTGAAGATATAAAAAAATTTATATTAAAGAGAAATATGCAAGTTATTATTACATATCAAAGACGTTATACAAGGGGATTTATGAGGCAGGTTTTATGTTTTATTTATTAATTTTTCTTTTTTGGGCAAAAGGCAGGTTTTATGTTTATTTATTAATTTTTCTTTTTAGGGCAAAAGGCAGGTTTTATGTTTTCGTCCTTGTGTAGGCACAGTTTTGTAATAGAAATGGATCAAAACGTATGAAGTGGACCAAACCAGACCGAATTGGACTAAAATAGACTGAATGGACCAAAATGGATAAAGTGGATCTAAACTGGACTAAATGGACCAAAGTGTACTGATCTGGACTGAAACAAGAAATGCGTTAATAGATGTTTTTAGAGCCATTGTTGAAGAAAAATAAAATAGGCTATATCTATATTATTAAGAAGCAAAAAAGAGTAGCAAAAGAAAATATAAAATTTGATTTGATTTTTTTATTTTTTTTATACCAAAAGTGGCTCCAATCCATTGCCTAGACAAAATGGAAAAGATTGCATTGAAAATTCCACCTTAATGGTTGCTTTTAAAACATCAATAATAGGAATCTTTTAACAAATGCATACAAAGACAAGATATACAAATTCAGTATGGGTAGGGATACATGCATCCAATTATCATTGTACTCACTGCTAAACCTATATGGACTAATTTACCAATACTCACGGTAAAAAGGAGGAAACCAATTACGTTTCAAAGCAAAGCCTTGCACCTCTTGAACTGTATTTTACAAACAAAATGTTAAGAAGTTAGAAATCAAAAATCTTAATTTCATATGTACCCAAAAAGAAAATATAAAATTTCCTTAAAATATTGTAGGTTTTACAACGTGAATAATGGTGGTATGAGATTGTTGCTGTTGGAAAAATATTTTTCATAATTTGTATATGATTAATTATTTCAAAGTCATTGACTATGTAAAACTGTAAATAATACAATCCATGTGACATGTGACTATGTGAGGGAGTTTATTTTTTTTCATTAACATTGTACTTGGGCTTTTATTTTCCTTAACATGGAAGTCATACCATTTTTAGAGATTAACTTTATTGTACCTGTCTCTCACACACATGCATCCACACACAAAATCCACATTAATTACAATGATCCTGGATGGTGTAGGATATGTTATCACATTTTCTTTGCACGCATGCACAATGTACATTCCGTGTGTGCCTATTAAGTGTTAATCATTACAGTGTTGAAAATTGGCATAATCTCTCTCTACTTGGTGTGTTCTGAGCAAGAAAAGCAGCAAATTGGGTAAACTCAAATCTGTATTTGAGAAGAGAAGGGTTGGATTTTTGTTGCTGTGGATGATATATGGAGAAGATGGATATGGGTGTGGAGGTGAATGAGGATTATTTGTTGGGTGGTTCTATAGTGGAGGTGTTGTACATATTTTCATGGAAACAGGCAGTAGTGTTGGGAAAGGCAGTATCTGTATCTGATGAGGATGACAAAGACTACGTCTTGGTTTGGTTAATTGGTGATGAAGTTGAGAACTTTTCAGTGAGGGATGTGAAAGTACCTAAAACCCTTATCAGAAGGTGTACTAGGAAAGTGTCCCGCCTCTCTTTTCTGCAAAGTCTCTGTGATCAAAACCTCTTATCTGATCAACATTGTTCTACGCTTGAGGAGGAGGAGGGAAGAAAAGGAAGCCTGCAGTTCTTGTTATCATTACCGCACGCAATGAGAACATGGGTATGGGATAATGAGATGGAGATTGAGGAGAAGGTGGATTTGCCCTTTGAATCTTCGCAAGAGGAGGCTAGCTTTGCATCTTCTTCTATGGCTAGTTGTTCTGCCTCTACCCCATATGTTCCAAACTGTGGCTGTGTCAAAGACATTGATTTTGAAAGTGAATATTATTTTAGTGATGCTGAATCTGTTTGCGGTTGAGGATTATACAGATCTGAACAACTCAACTCAATGTTCATGTTCTCATAACACATCTAATTCCTTTCCGTAATTACTAGTTGGTCAATTTTGAACCGAAGTTGTATTTAGTGCATTTTTCTTGTTTTTTTTTTTTTTTTTTTTGTCCTTTTTCAAGAACATTGCATAGAAGATTGTTGGCCTTATGGCTTTATGAATTAATGGTATATATCTTCTTTTTCTTAAATCCAATGATGAATTTTGCACGTCCTTTCATTTAATGTTCTGTTCATTGCAAATTTTTTTATTTTATTAAATTATTTTTAAATTCTGGCTTGTGCTCTGCTCTGGACTGGATTCTTTTTGTATGTTGTTATTATATTCACCCTTTGGATTTTATATCAAAACCAGGGCAAAATTTGCCAAACAGTAAAAATTCTGAAAAATTTTAGCCGGACAGCATGCGTTCAAACTTATTTAGTTAGTTAGACTGTTTTTGAAAGTCGAGTTTGGCAAACTCGACTTTGGGCTGGAATACAGACACAATAGTGGCGTTTTTTTTAGTGGCGTTTGTCAAAAACGTCACTATAGGTCTCCTATAGCGGCGTTTTTTATAAACGCTACTATAACCACTAAAAAAACGCCACTATAGTGTTCGTTTTTCAGCCCAAAGTCGAGTTTGCCAAACTCGACTTTCAAAAACAGTCTAACTTACTAAATAACTTTAAAAACGTGCCACGCGCCTAATTTTTTCCCACAAATAGTTTGTTTGGCAATTTTTTCCTCAAAACCAGTAAATTTTCCAGTCAACCTCTGTATTCAGAAACTGTAGTACTATTTACAAGATATTGAAGTTGTGCAATTAAAAATCTACCCTACTGAAAATAAACCAGAGACAGAGATAGAATCCATGTTCAGAGCAAAACAGAATATTCGCCTTCAAATTGGTCGCTTTTAAAACGACGGATTTCACTTTAGGAACCTTTAGGTTGCAATAATTAATAATAAGCAATTATTGCAGGATACATGGCATCAAATAAATGAAACAAAATGTAATCACAAATTTTGGTTTGGCAAAGAAATATTACAAAAAGGTAATGAATTAGATAGGTTGAATAATATATAATATGGAAAAATTGCACACCTTAATGCGTGCAAAAAAATTAAATTAGCTTCAGTCCTAGCTCTTACGAGGGACATGTATTGATTCCTTATTAACATTAGCATCATTTTGATTAGAACATTTGGCACATTCCAAAATAACTATTACTTGAACATCTTTACCTTTGACCATGAGACCCCTTTGTATTTTTGATTCACTCAACTATTCTATTTTCCGATCTAAAGAGAAGAACGGAACGAAAAAAGAAGAAGCCGCTAACTCGAAATTCAATTATGAAAAATTTTGTTGCAATCAAGATAGTTATATTTAAAACTACAATGATTTCTAACTACATTTCTAATCCAAGTATAGCGTTTAGTTTTTCATTTTATTATTTTGTATGATATTGTTAACTATCCATCAATTTCTATTTCCATTATCATTCTCTTATTAATTATTTTAATTCGAATTAAAAAATTTATTTTAATTCGAGTCCCGAGTGTGAGGCTCCGACAGCCTATATTAACTTAAAGATATCAGCTCCTCAAGCCATGTTATTTTTATTCTTCTTCTCCTCTATTTTTAATAATGGAAACTGCTGTTTTCTAAGATCAATGTAGATTATTTGTGTTGATAATCTTATAAATCTATTGTCCAATATGATCCACGTGAGTTAAATTGGGTTGGGTTGGATTGAACCCCTATAATGGGTTGAATATTTTTTCAATCTAACTAAATCGGGTTAGATTGAAAAAATTCTTTAACCCGATCTATGCACACCCTAGTTAGAGCTTAGAATCCACAAAAATGATGATTAAACTTACACATTTTGGCTAGAGAGTGTGGGACCCACAAACTCTCTTCAGTTTAATGCCCAACATCTTATCCTCTTATTTATTTCCCTATCTTTTTCTTTCTTCTTTTTATCTCCTTCTTTGCTTTATTTTTCTCCCTTTTCTTCTTCCTATCATTTCTACTTCAGCATCAATAAATCTCTCTCTCTCTCTCTCTTAATGAAGTCCACATCCATATACTATTTTTTAATAAAATTAAAACTTTTTACTTTTTTTAATCTAATAGGAGCATGGCAATAATTTACACAAACTACATTTTCTATTCTCTCATTTTTCTTTTCAACCAAATAAAAACGTTTTTCATCTCGCCACTTTTCCACTCCCTCAACCAAACACAAATGAGGGAAAATAAAATCTCTTCTATCTTCCCAATCTCATAAAATCTTTATTTTCATAGCAAAACTGTTCTCAATTGTGAATATTTCTTAGACGGTAAATTAGAGATCATAACTCATGTCTTCATATTCTCTACGCATTCTGATTTTTTTTTTTTTTTAAAGAAAATAATTATTTATCATGCAATAGAAAACTGCAAACTTTAGAGAGATTTGTTTAAAATACAAAATGATATACAAACTACAGTGGAAGAATTAGGCTAAACTATCCTTTGAATTTGACCAATCAACTATTTTTACAGAAATCCCATCGGTGATTGACCTAAAACTCTTCAATCTTTATTGTTTTTTGGCGAAAGGAAGGGGGATAATATAGGTCTTTTTTTTTTTTTTTTTTTTTTTTTAAAAAAAATTTAATTTTATAGAGGAAATGAGGGTTGACAACCAAACAAATTATAGAAATGGGTTAAGAAGTGTTGGTGGCTTGGTGCACAAACTATTTTAAAAAAAAATTCATGAGGAAAATTTTTACTGGTTTTTATTTGAGTTCACCACTAATATCACATTTTTACTTACCAAAACCATGCACTACATCAGTTTGTTAAAAAAAGTTTGTGGCTTATTTTCCCTTTTTTTTAAAGAGTAATGGTACAATCACACACTATTTTACAACATTTTTACGAATGGCTATTGCGACATTTTTACTGGACCTCATCTAGGTCCACCAATAATATAAATTTTTTACTTTTTAATAATCATTCATCACATTAACAATTTGTAAAAAAAAAAAATAAAAAAATTTGAAATAGTCTATGGTTTTAACATTTTTCTTATTGTAAACGATGGATTTGCGTACGAATACTTATGTTAGATGGGCCGAACAAGTACATTTGATATGCCACATGGCAAAATAGGAGGGAGTTGAGGAATTGTCTTTTGCAAATTATATATAACTAGTCACTAACCCATGCGATGCACGAAAATGCTACTAATTTTGTTAATTAAAAATAAATAAAAATTAAGATGAACCTCCAAATGATGTGACATTAGAATTGTAACAGCCATCAAATAATAACAAATATACATTTTTCTAAATTAAAAAAATGACACAAATAGCTCGGTCATTTGCTTGTGTGATAGTGTTGCACCACTCTTAAATGACACATACACCACAGAATCATTTGGTTGCTTGTTTAGCCAATCAAATAGCAAGGTATTCTTGGACGAGTTACCTGATTGTGTTACTATTGGACCAACTGGGTACACTGGTCTTTTTAATACATAACAAAATAGTTTATCATCTCTCAAAGCCGCAACTGTTTTAGGCTGAAGCTCCTCCAAACAGTTTTTTATTTGCACATATTCGACAAATGTTCCAATACCATGTCTTTTTGCTATGGCTTTTTTTTACTTTTCAATTTCATTTATTTCATGTCTTCTACTAAATATTCAATGCATTCATTATATTAAAAAAAAAAGTTGAAATAAAGCTGTATCCTTAAATAACTAAATATAAGAGTTTAATTTCTCTCTGTTTCAATTTAAAACCAAATTGTATTTTCCACCAGCCTATTATATTACATAAAGATATTAGACATAGTATTGTAGAGACTGTAAATATATTAAAAATGTGAATCATGTAAAAAAAATAACAAATAGATTTCAAAAGTAATGATACCACATAATAATAAAACATACACAACTTATTTTAAAAGGCTAATATATCACAATCCAAAAAACTTGACTATTGCACTTGTCCTTTTAGGAAATACTACATTCTAATTTGCAAGTTGCAAGTTGAACTTCTTTTTGACAGGACCTTATTAAAAAGACTCATTATCCATGCACTGCCAAAACAACCTTTATATCAAACAAACACTTTCCCATATTTTGTGCCACTTAGACTTTTTTACTTTATGCCTTAAAGGACTCCAAAACCTTCCTTAACGTACACCCCTTCATTCTCACATGGGAATTCTATCACTAGCATCAAATAGTGAAACTAAGATGTGCCAAGACACCTATATTATAGTGTGATCATCCCACACCTTTCAAAGTAATAATAGCCCAAAAAGCATAAAGTTTGTGAGATCTCTGAAAAGAAGTTAAAACAAACAAAAAGGGATAGTGAAGTCCTCTCCAAGAAAAAGAACTCCAAAATACACGTTTCAATTTTCAAATGATGTTCCTTTGAGTGCCAATAAATCTAGATCAAAAGGGAAAATGGAAGAAAATGATGGTAAAACTGAGAAGGATTTAGGGCTATCAAATGCTGAGAAGAATAACAATGCCAGGGCCAAGCCTAAGAAAGTTCCTGTGTCCTATAAAGTTAATGAGCATTACATGAATCTTGAGGTGCATATAAATGCAATCAATCTTGAGAACAAAGAATTTGATGCTGACATTCCCTTGCATCGGGGTACCAGCTTAACCAACATAGCTGACACTGAATTACCTCCTGAAGATGTTCAACGTGCATAGAAATTTTTAGAATTTTTTATGCTTCTTTTGGAAAGTTAAGTTTAAGTGTTTAACTTTGATTATATGTACTGGTATACCAAAATGCAAAGCAAGCAGCTTATTGTTTAATGGCTAAATTAATGTTCTTTTGCCAAAAAATTAAGATTAATTATCTAAATAGGTAGCCTATTGCTATAAATCATGCTCTTAATTGCATATGGTCTCCCAATCAATTTAAACACTCTTATACTTCTACAATCTCCAAAAACTTGGGTCATATGGCCTACAAAAAATCTACCCCATCCAATTTTCTCACCCCTAATATCTTATTCTTTATTAGAGAGAAGTGTTTTAGTAAGAGGTAATTACCATAAAGCATTCAAACTAAAAAGAATTTGCAACCTCCATCCATGCTTAAAAATCCAAACTAAAAGAAACCTAAGAAATCCAAACTGTTCTAAGTCTGAACTTAAAACAGTCAAAACATAAACCATGAAGCTGTATTTTTTTTTGCAAAAAAACATTCATAGCTTTTTAGTTGGGTGTAAAGAACCTAAAATTAAATAAATTAAGATCCTCCGTTTATAAACTACTTTTTGAGCTACTGTGCACTACATCAAATGGATCAAGATCCTCCATTTGCAAAATTGATATAACTGATTTAGTGATATATGCCAAATGTGTTTCCACTCATGTTCACTTACTTTTCTAACCAATGAATATTCATAATTGGGAGAAACCCAACATCAGAATCATTACAGAGAAATTATAATCAACATTAATGTTCAAACTCTCTCATGTTCCTTCAATCAAACTATAAAAAACAGAATATTGATTTAAAATAGCAACCATATATTTGCTGTGTGTTTAGAAGAGAGCATACCCAAACAACTTTCAAGGATCCTTTGTTGTTTCTTGAAATAATCAGCTACCCAGTTTCCTTTTCCTACAATTAAATGCATACAATGAATGAATGCATCAAAAATCATCAAATTTTAATTTTTTACCCGGTAAATACTAAATAACTACCTAGATAAATAACTACTTGAGTTTAGTTTATTGCATATTTGCATAGTTTATATATGATATATATGTTCAGGAAGACAACATTTAAATCTACTTCTTTTGGGTGAAAAATCCATAATCAAACTAAACTTGAATCTAATGCAAAAATATGAATTTTAAACACTCACAAGTTACAATTATGTTCTATTAACTGAACCATGAATTGGTAAATGATAATTTTCTCAACTGTAGTAAAATAGTGTTTCTTGAAAAAAAAAAAAAAAATCATTGGCAGTGGCACCACTCAAATCACCCAATAAAATCTTAATCAAACCCATACTATCAAAATGAAGAATACCCATAGATTTTAGCAAATTTATTTTTTCTAAGATGTATATGAATGTTTTGCAAACATAACTTTTTAAAGAAGATTTAAACATTTTTTTTCTTCTTCTTGTTTGATTCACATTAGGATTGCAATCTACAAACCCTTGCAAAGCACGAAATTTTTTTTATTAAATACAAAAATACAAAATAATAAACTGACTCTTTCAATGATGATAACTATAAGGTACAATTGTAATAAGGATATATATAAATTATTTTATGAACCTGCTTCATATATGTATATCATCTTAAACTGATTTTTAGAGAACACAAAAAAAAAAAAAAAAAACATATAATTCAACATGACGTGTCCTCTGTAACTTGAGCCTACTGACTACAGAGCAAAGTGTAGAGATTGGACTAAGAGAGTTGGAAGAAATTGAAACCAAAAAATTAACTACATTAAAATTAATATATATATATATATATATATATATATATATATTTATACAAGATAAGTTACAATTCAAATTGAGTTTCATGAGTTCTTTAAATGTAAAGAGAACACTACAATATCAGAAATTAGATGTACATAGACAAATAGATGCACTAAAAAAAAATTCAAAAATTTAGTATAGAGGCAAACATATACCATACTTATTCAGGAATATTAAATCTAAATAAAAGTGAACCGAAGAACAAAAATTAAGAATGAAACCTATAAATTGCATCACCAACTAGGCTGGGGTTGGTGTGATGGTGCATCGCTGGCTGGGCAAATGGGATGGCATTTGCATGTGGGTGGTTTGTGGCTAGCGGTAGTGGTCTTTGTCGTGGATCTAAGGAAGGAGATATATGTTGGTTTGTGGGAATGGTGGGTATGGTAGGTTTTGATTCTTTGGATGCTTTGTCGTGGGTCTAAGGAAGGAGATCTCTACTGTGATTGGTGGCCTGCATTTTGGAGGAGGAGAGGTGGTCTTTGCCGGGGGTTTGAGGAAGGAGATCTCTGTTGGTTTGTGGGTATGGTGGGTTTTGATTGAGAAATTTGTGGGTATGGTGGGTATGGTGTTTTTGCCATGGGTTTGAGGAAGGAGATCTACCATGGGTCTGCACATTAGGGGAGCTAGTAGAGTAGGAGCTTTGGGTTAAGGGAGCTGGTAGAAGGAGCTCTTGCGTGAATTTTGGAGAAATAAAAGGTAGAGTGTATATATCGGGTTCGGGTTTTAGAAAAGCTCTAGCATTTATGGTTTTTTTTTAAAAAAAAAATTAAAAAAATTTTTTTTTGGGTTTTTTTTTTTTTTTTTTTTTTTTAAATATTGTGCTGATGTGAAAAATTGTGAGAGTTTCAGAGATTTCAATTATATATATATATATATATATATATATATATATATATATACATATAGATTAGTCGCTAACCCGTGCAATGCACAAGAACGCTACCAATTTTTAAAAATAAATATTATGTCCATAATAAGAAGATATAAAATATCATTACTGTCCCAAAAGATAAGCATTAACTATAGTAGAAACATTAACTCGCATTATTCATTCCAGCCATCACTTTTTTTTTTTTTTTCTTTTGGGTGCAAAACTACTTACTCAAACAATTAAAGTAAATATAAAAACCAAGCTTGAAATAACCCAGAAAGTTAAATTAAATTTAAATACAAACCAAAAAAGGAAAAAAACAAACTGTGCATATCATGAAGACAAGCATGTAGATAAGAAGGGGTTGCCATATTATGTTCCACAGAATAAGAAGGCTTATGCACCCAATAAGCGCTACCTCAGCTACTTATAACCATCTTAATTTCCTTGGACCTTTTTCCCTCAAGAATATATAACTTCCAAATTGTCAGCTAGTGATATCCTTTGCTTTAGGAAAAAACTTTGAATTAAAGTTGTATCCTCTTATAACTAAATATAAGAGTTTCATTCCTCTCTGTTTCAATTTAAAACCAAAATGTGCATAAAAGCAGAAAATTTTCCTTTGTTCCAATATGTCTTTAGTACCAAAATCACAAATCCATTAAAACCAAACTGTATAACCATCTAACTACTAAACTTAACATCAACTTACCAACACAAATTTAAAGAACTACCTAATCAATATTTCAAATAAATTGAAAGACAACTTTAAAGTGTTTTTTGTATCTTCTTCCTTTGTTGCTTCATAGTAGTCCCTGAATATGTCCTTTTGTTTTCCTTGAGTACAAATGTTGGTGTGAGTTGCACATTGCTTTGAACATCAACCTTTTGAAATTACCTCACTATCAGAGTCCCACTTAATTTTTGTTATTTTACTTGTGGTTCTTCTGTTGATGTTCATCTCTTCTTGAATTGTCACTTGTGGTTTGAATTGCTTTGGCATTTTTACTATTGGTTGGTTATTTTTCACCAGCTTGTTATATTACATAAAGATATTAGACATAGTATTGTAGAGGCTGCAAATAAATTAAAAATGTGAATTTAAAACAAAGCACTTATTGATCTTTGAATTTAGTAGTCTCAGGAATGTCCAAATCAATATAAAATCTTGTTCCACTTGTTGGCGATACCGGATAACTCCTGCAATGCAAGGGATTCATTGGGAAAAAAAAATACTCAATTATAAAATTTGAGGCCCAGTGTTTTACCATGAGTGGACCCTCCTATCACATGTAATTGTTGAACACTTCTTAAGCAAGGAGGGTATAGACAATGCACAGAACGCATGACAATTTACTTGTTGGTGCATTTATTGGTATAAAAAAATTATAGGTTACTGTGGGTTTTTTTGTGGCAGCTATAAAATTTATGGTATAGATTGCTTATGCATTAAAACCGTTGCATTTAAGTGATAAGTTTACACACACAGTGAGTATTGAACCCACAATCTTATTCACCACCCTTTATTTATGAGTCTCTAACTAATTACAAAAAAAAATATCATCAACCCAAAATAAGAAAAAATGAAAGATAATTTAACTGACAAAATGTGGAATCACAGTTTCATTAATTTATATTTTTTGGAATGTTGAATACCTGCTAATATGATTTTCTTCCATTAATTCCCTCATTTTTATTTTGGGCTGGCCTGCATCCATTTCTAGAAACAATAAAGTTACTGAATAATGTTTCATATAATGTACAATTATTTGACAATTGACATGTTAAGTTTGACAATTGACATGTTAAGTGTGACCATCATGCAGGACCAATCATGAAGAAAAAAAAAATCATTTAATATATCTGGGTGAATTATGCCTATTTTGACTTCCCAAATTGGATTTGTTGTTATTTATGAATATTGCTATTTTTTCTGAAGCTGTTTTTACCTTGAAAGGAAAAATTATATTGTATTTAGACACTACTATTTTAAGAGAATTCTGGAAATGGAATCTGGGCTCTGAATTTGGGAAGGAATATTGACAATAAATTAATAAAAGTACTTCAATTAACTGGGAAAAGAACATGAACAATTCAATGGCAATTATGTTTAAAAGCAGAACTTTTAATCTTAGAAAAAAAGAAAAAATTAATGCTGGAGTTTTACTATTAGAATAATGTTATGTATCATGCACTAATAATTGTAAATTGTTTAAATACTAAAATTTCATTGCTTGTAAATGTTGTTTAGATGATCATTTGAAAGTACTATGCACAAATATTCATCATAAAAATAGCATATCACTGACTCCAACCAGATGTACAACAACCAATTATGCATAATAGAAAATACAAAACCAAGCAAAACCCATCATAAAAAAGTGAAAAGCCTATCTGGATCAATCAAATTTTGATATCATTCCATTTGTGTTGGTAGAATTTGTGATATTAAATTGGAAGCTGGAGTTGTAACTAGTAAATATAGTGCTTAGGCTGGTGCTCATGTCATTGGAATTTTCATTCCTTCTCTCGTTGTTTTGGGATTGGAGAAGTTCAAAGCAAGTGAAAATTTGATGAACATAGATGCAAAATGAGCAATACAAATAACATATGAATCCAACAGCAGCTACAATAAAAAATGAAGTCCTACTTGCTATGAAAATCATTTATCCTCTGAATATTTAGATTCAAGACTTAGTTTGTTAGATAAACCCTTCAGTAGTTCTTTTGATAGATTCAAGTCCTCGAAAGTACTCGCCGATGTATACAAGGTATCATTCACAGTAACCTACATCAAATTAACCCCCTAATATATCAAAACCCAAAATTGAAAATTGAACAAAACATATCTATTAGACTTAACTATCCATGTGTGTTTCTGCATTCATGTTCCAAGTAACATAATAATAGGAATTAAAACTATAGAACACTATATCTCTTACCACATTGTATAAGCATCAAAGCAAAGATTAATATTAGATTCAAAACCATAATTAGGATCTCAAACTATAATCAAAATCAGTACTTTATTATATTTTAACCAAAAGTAGCAGCAAAGAGTTGATCGAAACCCTAATTAGGATCAAGCAAATAAAGAAATTCAAATCTTGGTGATGTGAGATGATAGGCCAAAAACGAATTGACTCCTTGTGATAAATTAACCAATTAATTTAACCAAGTGAGTTAATTAAGTTAATTAACGTGCAAATACATGGTAGCACAAACAAATCACCAATAAACTAATTATGCAGCGGAAAATAAATAACACGGGTGATTTGTTTACGAATGGGGAAAAACCTAATGGCAGAAACCCCATCGGGTGATTTTCAGGTCAACACTCCCGAAACTCCACTATTATCACAACAAGTGGTTACAAGTAAAGGAATTCCAAGTACCTTACCAACCTACAATTGAATCCTTACCCTAATACCTTATTGGACTTGTTCTGTAGTGACAGTTCCCCCTTTTGATGCACGGCTCCCAAGTACGTGACAAACCAATTGCGCGGATCCCAGTACATGACTTCAATCACCTACTAAGAAGGTTGTTGGCTGCAAAGTTCTTCAGTTCATCCGCACGATGAAGATCAAGAAGATGCTTGGTCACAAAACCCTAAGGTGCACATACACAACAACTTCTTTAAGAGAAAGAGATGAACTAGGGCAAGAACTTCATCTTCGGTCACAATTTGCTTGAATAGAGTTTGCTTAATGCTTGTGCAACTTATGAACTGTTTGACAGCCCTTAAAATAATCCTTTTATATGTCTAGAGTTAGGAGAAAAGAAGGCCCAAAGACACATTTACGAATCCGAAGAAAATCATATCAGAATCCTGAAATTCTTAAACTTTGACAGATAGGAGGTGTCGAGAAGGTGTCGAGCACACGAGCTGAACAGCTTCCTTAAACCTTGACACATGCTAGCTGTAGAGCTTTAGTAATTCTGCACTGTCAGCTTATTTTCTTGGATAGACCTAAAAGCTTCAACACTTAATCTTGAAACATAATTTCTTGAATTATTTAAACACATCCTTAATCTACCCAATTACAAGTAAAGTGCGTTTTGTCAAAGGATAAGCCAATTACATAAAATCATGACATATGTTCTTAATATGTAAAACACATATGTCCTAACATGAGAGATTGGTGGTACCGCAGTGATGTGAGCATCCTGGGGTTCATCGAGGTACTTGGTGTCATCGATGGTTAAGGCCTCGACGTTGAGTTCGGCAGTGACTTTGTCCTACTACAAAGTTGACGAAGTAGCTATGTCCTCCAAATGCTCGTCGTCTTCTTCGTTGCCCCAATGTTTTGTCTCCGTCTTTGGAATAGGGATTTCTTGTGGCGACAGCGGTGGAGCAGCAAAAGCAGCCGTGGTGTTTTCCTGAGGCGGTGGTGTTGTCAGTGGTGTCAGCCATTGTGTGAGAGAGAGAGAGGGATTGATAAAAAAACTTAAGGTTGCTTTAAAAAGAGATTATTCATAGACGGAGAGTATATATATTTAATAAAAAGAAAAAAAAAAGATTTAAAAAAAAATTCTGACGTAGAAAATTGTGGAGCTAGCAGAGGTTTCGGTTATATATATATATATATATATATATATAGATTAGTTGGAGAAATTACACTTTTTCCACCTGTGGTTTATCCGAAAAACACTTTGCCTACTGACTAATATGAGATGAATATGATTACTAAACTTGCTAAGTTAAGTTCACATGAAATGCCATATTCTTTCAAAGCAGATTTAACAATTGGGCAAACCTCTTACAAGTACTTTTCTAAAGAAAGCAATTAAAAAAAAAAAATCAAAACCCAAAATCAAGAGCAAAACACCTAGACAAATTTTTTTTTCAAAAATTGAAACTTTACTTTTGTTTTGTGGGAAGAGAGTGGAAAAGGATTTGACTTCGAGCATTCTAAATTCATTCCAAGAAGGGTTGAATTTTTTAATGGTCCAGCGATCGATGTTGGGGTCATCATCTAGCTTCAAAGGTTAGAGAAAAAAGATCTAAACATTAGGTTTTAATTTTTTTCAAAACTTAACTTTTAGATTTTCTTTTCTCTTGAATTGTTTATTTTTTTTATATTTTGAGAGGAGAGAGACATAAAATGGTAGCAAAAATACAAATTTACCCCTATTTTTAACTGAGGCGGGTAACAAGAGAAAAACCGAGCATACCTCAAGTAAATAAAGTGCTATTTTTAAATCACAGGTAGGCAAAATGTTTTTCAGGCAAAGTGTAATTTCTCCTAATTAGTTTGTAACCTTATGCATATACAAGATATACATTTACAAATAAGCATAACTAAATGTGTATTAAAATTTTACCAAATTTATATAATATATATAATGTTTGCATATCTGAAAATATAAAATAACTACTAATAAAATAAATATAAGTTTATTTGAAAAGAATGGAAAAAAATACTTTAAATTGTTATGCAATAAATTCTCAATCTTAGTGTGTCCAAACAATATTTGTAGAATAATAATAATACTATAATTTTCTATCCAAATATATATATATATATAATAATTTTTTGGGTGCCTATAGTACATCTGTTAATGTACTATTTTAACAATTTTTTGATGGATTTTTTAAGGAAAATTTTGATGCCACATTAATAGTGATGGTGTTATAAAATAGACCAACTTCTAAACTCATCCATATGACTCCTCCAAAGGAAAAGTTGAATGGCTGTTCGTCCAAGGATAAGCTCATCCGTCCGTGAAGTTGGTTGGACAAGCACCTTGCGTCCTGAACATGTTCCTCGAAGCGACCTCTGCTTTCCTGTCAGGCTACAAACCGTTCCCCTAATAAACGGTTGTGGAAAACGGACCCCAAATAATGTAAATTCCATGACAGTTATGGAAGTTACCTCCGAATCTTCCGAACTCCACAACGGTAGGAGAAATAACTGCCTCAGACAAGCACTATATAAGGGCTCTTCTACAAGAGGATAAGATATTCAGACACTTCCACACAAATTTGGAATTCCAAAAATACTGACTTTACCATCAGAGAATTCTTGGCCGGTCTTCCCCCAGTCTCCTCTAATTTTATGTTTACTTTTTCAGGACATTCCAAGTAACCTTGAAATCACTAACGCCCGAGACATTCAGCCTACTGATTTCCTTTCGTTCATCAAATAGAAAATATATAAAATAAAAAATAAAATAAAATTGTCAAAAAAATTAATTTTTTCGCATATAGTTTTTAAAAATATTTTGTAGCCCAATTTCTTTAACTTCTCACCGTATACTGATAGAATAGATGGAAGACATAGGCGGCTTTACTTAAAGAAAAAAAGAAAAAAATGACATTTGGGCGACTTGGATAGCCGTTGGGCTTCAAAACAGGGATTCCAATTCCGAAATGGATTTGGAAAACTTTGTAAGATATAAACACTAGCCGTTCGGTATCAAAACATGGGTTGGTATTCAAATTGGAGAACTGGGTTTCCAATTCTAAAACTGATTCGGAAAACTTTTTAAGATATATAAAAACAAAAACAAGGGTTGTGTTTCTGGTTAAGTAGTCTCAAATCTGTGTTTGTGGAATAGAGCATCTTCGCTCTGAGAAAGAAAAGTAGCAAATTGGGCAATCTCAAATTTGTGTTTGAGAAAAGAAGGGTTGGATTTTTTTTTTTCCATTTTTTTTTTTTTTTTGGTTGTGGATGATATATGGAGAAGATGGATATGGGTGTGGAGGTGAATGAGGATTATTTGTTGGGTGGTTCTATAGTGGAGGTGTTGTACATATTTTCATGGAAACAAGGAGAGCTGGGAAAGGCAATATCTGAATCTGATGAGGATGAGGATGACAAAGACTACTTCTTGGTTTGGCTAATTGGTGATGAAGTTGAGAACTTTTCAGTGAAGGATGTGAAAGTACATAAAACCCTTATCAGAAGGTGTACTAGGAAAGTGTCCCGCCTCTCTTTTCTGCAAAGTCTTTATGATCAAAACCTCTTATATGATCGACAATGTTCTACGCTTGTTATCATTACCGCCCGCATTGAGAACATGGGTATGGGACAATGAGATTGAGATTGAGAAGGAGAAGTTGCCTTTTGAATCTTCACAAGAGGAGGAGGCTGGCTTTGCATCTTCTTCTATGGCTAGTTGTTCTGCCTCTACCCCATATGTTCCAACCTGTGGCTGTGTCAAAGACATTGACTTTGAAAGTGAATATTATTTTAGTGATGCTGAATCTGTTTGCGGATGAGGATTATAGATATCTGAACAACTCAACTCATTGTACATGTTCTCATAACATGTCTAATTTCTTTCAGTAGTTACTCGTTAGTAAATCTTGAACCGAAATTGTATTTAGTGAATTTTATTCTTCTTGTTTTTTTGTCCTTTTTCAAGAACATTTCACAGAAGATTGTGCCTTATGGGTTTATGAATTAAAACTACCAGAGACTGAGATAGAATCCATGTTCAGAGCAAAACAGAATATTCGCCTTCAAATTGGTCGCTTTTAAAACGACGGATTTCACTTTAGGAACCTTCAGGTTGCAATAATTAATAATAAGCAATTCATTGCAGGATACATGGCATCAAATAAATGAAACAAAATGTAATCACAAATTTTGGTTTGGCAAAGAAATATTACAAAAAGGTAATGAATTAGATAGGTAGAATAATATATAATATGGAAAAATTGCACACCTTAATGCGTGCAAAAAAATTAAATTAGCTTCAGTCCTAGCTCTTACAAGGGACTTGTATTGATTCCTTATTAACATTGGCATCATTTTGATTAGAACATTTGGCACATTCCAAAATAACTGTTACTTGAACATCTTTCCCTTTGACCATGAGACTCCTTTGTATTTTTGATTCACTCAACTATTCTATTTTCCAATCTAAAGAGAAGAATGGAACGAAAAAAGAAGAAGATGCTAACTCGAAATTAAATTATGACAAATTTTGTTGCAATCAAGATAGATATATTTAAAACTATGATGATTTCTAACTACATTTCTAATCCAAGTATAGCGTTTAGTTTTTCATTTTATTATTTTGTATGATATTGTTAACCATCCATCAATTTCTATTTCCGTTATCATTCTCTTATTAATTATTTTAATTCGAATTAAGAATTTTATTTTAATTCGAGTCCCGAGCGTGAGGCTTCTATAGCCTTTATTAACTTAAAGATATTAGCTCCTCAAGCCATGTTATTTTTATTCTTCTTCTCCTCTATTTTTAATAATGGAAACTGCTGTTTTCTAAGATCAATGTAGATTATTTGTGTTGATAATCTTATAAATCTATTGTCCAATGAGTAAACGTTCGGTCAGGCTGTGGCATAAAACCATTGTTTTACGTGAGCCAATAGAAAGCTACCATGTCATCTTCTTTAATATTTTATTTTTTTTTCTCTCTCATTCTATTCGCTCCCTCACTCTCTTTGAACATCTCTCTGTCCCTCACTCTCTTTGAACTCTCTCAAAGTCCCTCACTCTCTCTTTGTTTCTTAGTCTCTAACTCAACAGGGAACGCCACGAACTCAATTTCAATGATCCAACTCACACCAGATGAAATGGACAACTGGGGTCGAGCCACATATTCAGAGCAAATGCATCTTTAGGACAAGAACTCAGGAGTGGCCAACTTCACTTCCAATTTCTCCTTCATCATCTATTCTCGAGGTAAAGACAAATATTCAGATGGGCTCATGTTTTTCCTCTCAACCCCAAATTTCCTTGATCCTAACCCAACAAATGGCCCTGGCCTTGGCCTTGTGAGCTGCGTACAAATGGGACAACGCAATTTTCTAAATAAATATCAATACGTTGTAGTGGAGTTCACCGAACCTCCACCACACCACACACCGAGTTTGCCAGAGTTCACCGGAGTTGTGTGTGGAGCTTGGAAACATACCAAAACAGAGACTGAATTAAGAAAGACCCATAGCCCTCAGACAAAAGCTTCCTCCCTCTTCCATCTTTGCTTGCCCAAACCTCCACCTCAGACTCTCACCTCTCACAGACCCTAGACAAACCACACAACCACCATCATCCAACCACCATCATCAAGCCACACAACAAAAATCCAAAGATCCAAAACAAAAACAAACCAAACTCATTCTTTTTGTAACCCCAAAAAACCCACAACCATGTCTCCCACTCATTGTCTCCCCCTCCTTCTCCTCATTTCCCTTCTTCTCATCTCAACCTCAACCAGCTCCTTCGACTCGGACCAAGTCTCATAGCTCCAATCCCTCCAATCCCGATCCAAAACCGGCATAATCCACCTCGACGACCACTCCGTCTCTCGCTACCTCACCTCCACAAAAGCCCCAAGACCATACTACTTCCTCATCTTCTTTGATGCCACCGAGCTCCACAACAAGTCGGATTGAGAAGCTTGAGTTAGAGACTGAGAAACGGAGAGAGAGTTCAAGAGAGAGTGAGGGACTTTGAGAGAGTTCAGAGAGAGTGAGGGACAGAGAGATGTTCAGAAAGAGTGAGGGAGTGAGTAGGATGAGAGAGAAAAAAATATTAAAAGAGATGACGTGGCAGTTTTTTATTGGCTAGCATAAAACACTGGTTTTATGTCATAGCCTGATCGAACGTTTACTTTTGTCCAATATGATCCACGTGAGTTAAATTGGGTCGGGTTGGATTGAACCCCTATAATGGGTTGAATTTTTTTTTCAATCTGACTATATCGGGTTAGATTGAAAAAACTCTTTAACCTGATCTATGCACACCTTAGTTAGAATCCACAAAAATGACGATTAAACTTATGCATTTTGGCTAGAAAGTGTGGGACCCACAAACTCTCTTCAGTTTAATGCCCAACATCTTATCCTCTTATTTATTTCCCTATCTTTTTCTTTTCTTCTTTTTATCTCCTTCTTTGCTTTATTTTTCTCCCTTTTCTTCTTCCTATCATTTCTACTTTAGCATCAATAAATCTCTCTCTCTCTCTCTCTTAATGAAGTCCACATCCATATACTATTTTTTTAATAAAAGTAAAACTTTTTACATTTTTTTTTTAATCTAATAGGAGCATGGCAGTAATTTACACAAACTACATTTTTTATTTTCTCATTTTTCTTTTCAACCAAACAAAAACGTTTTTCATCTCGCCACTTTTCCACTCTCTCAACCAAACACAAATGAGGGAAAATAAAATCTCTTCTATCTTCCCAATCTCATGAAATCTTTATTTTTGTGGTTGAACTGTTCTCAATTGTGAATATTTCTTAGACGGTAAATTAGAGATCATAACTCATGTCTTCATATTCTCTACACATTTTGAGGTTTTTTTTTTTTTTTTTTTTTTTTTTAAGAAAATAATTATTTATCATGCAATAGCAAACCGGAAACTTTAGAGAGATTTGTTTAAAATATAAAATGATATACAAACTACAGTGGAAGAATTAGGCTGAACTAACCTTTGAATTTGACCAATTAACTATTTTTGCAGAAATCCCATCGGTGATTGACCCTAAAACTCTTCAATCTTTGATTTTTTTTTATTTTTTTTTATAGAGGAAATGAGGGTTGACAACCAAACAAATTATAGCAATGGGTTAAGCAGTGTTGGTGGCTTGGTGCACAAACTATTTTTAAAAAAAAATTCATGAGGAAAATTTTTACTGGTTTTTATTTGAGTTCATCACTAATATCTCCTTTTTACTTACCAAAAACCATGCACTACATCAGTGGTTTGTAAAAAATCATTTGTGGCTTATTTTCCATTTTTTTAAAAGAGTAATGGTACTATCACAAACTATTTTACAACAAATTTATGAACAACTGATGTGACATTTTTACTGGACTTCATCTGGGTCCACCAATAATATAAATTTTTTTACTTTTTTAATAATCATTCATCACATCAACAATTTGTAAAAAAAAAAAAAAAAAAAAAAAAAAAAATTTGAAATAGTCTATGACTTAAACATTTTTCTTATTGTAAACGATGGATTTGCGTATGAATACTTACGTTAGATGGGCCGAACAAGTACATTTGATATGCCACATGGTAGAACAGGAGGGAGTTGAGGAATTGTCTTTTGCAAATTATATATAACTAGTCGCTAACCCTTGCGATGCACGGGAATGCTACCAATTTTTTTAATTAAAAATAATTGAAAATTAAGATGAACCTCCAAATTATGTGACATTATAATTGTAATAGTCAACAAATAATAACAAAATATACAATTTTTTAAATTAAAAAAAATGACACAAATAGCTTAGTCATTTGCTCATGTGATAGTGTTGCACCACTCCTAAATGGCACATACACCACAGAATCATTTGGTTGCTTGTTTAGCCAATCAAACAGCAAGCCATTCTTGGACGAGTTACTTAATTGTGTTACTATTGGACCAACTGGGTACACTGGTCTTTTTAATACATAACAAAATAGTTTATCATCTCTCAAAGCTGCAATTGTTTTAGGCTAAAGCTCCTCCCAACAATTTTTTATTTGCACATATTGGACAAATGTTCCAATACCATGTCTTTTTGCTATGGCTTTTTATTTTTTATTTTTTTTATTTTTCAATTTCATTTATTTCATGTCTTCCACTAAATATTCAATGTATTCATTATATTAAAAAAAAAAGTTGAAATAAAGCTGTATCCTTAAATAACTAAATATAAGAGTTTAATTCCTCTTTGTTTCAATTTAAAACCAAATTGTATTTTCCATCAGCTTATTATATTTCATAAAGATATTAGACATAGTATTGTAGAGATTGTAAATATATTAAAAATGTGAATCAAGTAAAAAAAGTAACAAATAGATTCCAAAAGTAATGATACCACATAATAATAAAACATACACAACTTATTTTAAAAGGCTAATATATCACAACCCAAAAAACTTGACTATTGCACTTGTCCTTTTAGGAATTACTATGTAAGGTTGAATTTAATCAACCATGTGTTGGCTTTATTCCATGACAAATTTGCTTGTAATACAACACTTAGAAACCTTGTATTTAGGTGGGAATCATGTAAGGGTAGTGTGTGAGAGAGTGTGAAGAAATGCTCAAGACAGTGCAGTGAAGCAGAGACTCGCGGCTAGGACTCGCGGGTGGCTCGCGGCTTGCAAGTCGCCAAAAGTTGCTCACGTGCAGAGCATGCAGGGGAGCTGAACAGTCATGCCACCTGGAGCACTACATGACAAAAATCCAGACTGGCCATTAAGTTAGCTCGCAGCTTGAACTCGCGACTCAGTCAAGTCGCGAGGTTAAGTCGCCAGCCAGCCCTGTTTTTGGAAAAACTGACTCTTCGCATTCCATTCTCATACCAGTCGCGAGGTCAAGTTGCCAGCCAGCCCTGTTTTTGGAAAAACTGACTCGCCCAGTCGTGAAATGCCCAGAAATAGCTTTTTAAAGGGCTTTTTGTGGAAAACTTGTTTTAAACCTCTCCCATCCTCTCTAAAACCCCTCTTTCAATATTTTTACATCAAAACCCAACCAATTTGAATGGTTTTTCATTCGATTAACATTTCTAAGGTAATTATAAATTCTTTTCATTATTTTTGATCCTTGGATTATGTTTTGGAGAGTTTTGTGCTCTTGGTTGGGATTTTTATCTTTGGGGTTGGGAAAACTTAATTTTTGTCAAATTTCTTCATGGGATTGGTTTCTTTTGTTGATATGCATTGGATGTTGGCCCCTTGTGGCAGAAAGAACATGTATTAAGGGTAGATTTCATGATGTTCATGCATTGTTTCACATTATTGTTCATAGTGTGCATGCTAGGTGTTTGATAAAATGCCTCTTAGACATTTTCTCGCTTGTTTGGACTCCGATGAGTACCAAACTTTGGGGTTTCTCATGTTTCCTCATTAGGAACATGTTTGGTTCATTGGTTGTGTATTTAACACACCTTGCCCCACATGTGCATTTTTCATGCATTGGTCATGCATTGCACTTAGCCACCTCTTGCACACACCTTTGCTACCCTTGTCATGCATTGGTCTATACCTTGCTTCTTCTTCCTACATGTCATGTCTGTCTTATGCTTTGTAGCATTTTACTTTGTCATGTTTGAGCTTCATTTTCTCATTTATCTTGCACCCCTCATGCATCATTAGCATTGTTCGTACCTTCATCTCTTGCCCTCGTTTCTTCTTGACCCTTTGTCTATTCCTGACAAAAAGGGGGAGAGTATACTCTAGAGAATATTCTAGAGTATTTTGTCTTTTCTATATGACTTTTGTGCACATCCTTAGGGAGAGAAATTCTATTTCTCATGTACATTTGTAGGGGGAGAGATATTCCATAGGGGAGATGCATATACCAAGGGGGAGAAGACATTGAGATAATAAGAAAACTTTGTTTTGAACAAGCACAGGCTTTATGGTGCTTTGAGTTATGTTTTGTGGTTCTCTTCACATCATGTTTTTGTTTTGGACATGCATACTTCCTTATGCTATTGTGCTTCATTGAATGCATGTTTGGATGATCAATTGCTTTGCTATGTGATCATTGTAGTCATTTCTATATGACTGTTTTGGTGTTTGATCAAGTTGCTCATATGTTTTACATCATGTTTACTTGATCGCAATTTGCTTGTTACACTATACTTGTCCTTTTATTACTTTCTTTACCTTGAGAGTCTAATGTGTTTTGTGCAAGTGTTTCAGGTTACAAGTATATATGTTCCAAGTGCATCACAGCTTCTCATTACTTTGAAGGGGAGAAACTTTAAGCACTTTTAGTTTATATTGTTTAAGTTTATATTCAGTATTTTGTGTTTTGTACCTATGTGCTTTTGTAAGCTTTTAGGGTTTATGTTTTATGCATAGTTTGTAGGCTTTATGGTTTGTACCTTGCTTATTGTAGCCTTTATGCTATGTTGAAATCAGTACTTTAATCTAAATGTCTTGCATTTTGGTTTATGTACTGTCACTCTTGTGCCCTTGTAGGATTGTTCCTAGATGCATATACCTTGTGTATTATGCATTGGTTGAGTGTTGAACATACAAGTGTCTTGCCTTGTGCTTGTTAACTTGTATGTCCTTGTGTTCATTCCAAGTGTGAATGAGCACTGTGATCACTACCTTGTGGTGTTCACTTGGTTGATCAAGCCATGGTTTGTTTCTTAACTCCATCTTTGCTTGATCACATATTGCCTGTTTCATATGCATTTTATAATTTTCTGCTTACAATGATCATGGTGTATTATTGTGTTTCAGGAGTATTATGTTCATATGATTCAAGTGCTTCACAGCTTCTAGATTTAGGTGTGAGTGAGTTTTGCCATTGTTCCCAAACTCACGTTTAAGTCTAGAGTTTGTTTTAGGGTGTTTTGTCACGGAATAGCCAAAGGGGGAGATTGTAAGGTTGAATTTAATCAACCATGTGTTGGCTTTATTCCATGACAAATTTTCTTGTAATACAGCACTTAGAAACCTTGTATTTAGGTGGGAATCATGTAAGGGTAGTGTGTGAGAGAGTGTGAAGAAATGCTCAAGACAGTGCAGTGAAGCAGAGACTCTCGGTTAGGACTCGCGGGTGGCTCGCGGCTTGCAAGCCGCCAAAAGTTGCTCACGTGCAGAGCATGCAGGGGAGCTGAACAGTCATGCCACCTGGAGCACTACACGACAAAAATCCAGTCTGGCCATTAAGTTAGCTCACGGCTTGAACTCGCGACTAAGTCGCCAGCCAGCCCTGTTTTTGGAAAAACAGACTCTTCGCATTCCATTCTCATACCAGTATAAATACCCCTCATTCCCACAAGATATATGTGGCTATTCAGAAAGAAAAACCCTAAGAGAGGTTTCCTCAAAACACCCACCCAATTAGAGAGAGCTACTCATTCTTAGAGAGAAACCTTTGTAGTCTATTCTCATTCCCTCTCTCATTGTCATATCTACTGAGAGGAGATTTCTATCCAAACACTACCCATACCAATTTAGAGTGTTGAGTGTTTTTGGAGCTTTGGGAAGCATTGGAAGATGCCAAGGATGGCGGATGCTACGGTCTAGTAGCAGAATCCGGTAAGCTAGAAAAGAAAAAGGTTTGGCGCAACCTCGTTGGAGCAAGAAGCTTGGAGGGCTTAGGTACATCGGGTAGATTAGGCTTGGAGGGTCTATTGCTGTTCATGTATCCCAACTACATTTTCTTGTGGATTATTGACCGCTTGGAGGGCAGCGGAGAGGTTTTACGCCGAGGGTTTCGGTTTCCTCTTCGATAACACATCGTGTGTTGTCCTTGTATTTGCATCTCTCTTCCCTTTATCTTTGCCTTTTATTTTTTGCTGTGGATGTGATTTATAATTGGCTTAGATTGGTTTCCAATTCTGTTTATAGCTTATGTTCATTTTCCGCACACTAGTTGTTTGTCATAAAGCTTGAATTGGTTATTTTGTATTTGGGGGTCTAAACGTTCAAGGGTGTTTATACACGTTTTTGAACTTTCATACTACATTCTAATTTGCAAGTTGCAAGTTGAACTTCTTTTTGACAGGACCTTATTAAAAAGACTCATTACCGACTCACTGCCAAAACAACCTTCATATCAAACAAACACTTTCCCATATTTTGTGCCACTTATTTTTTACTTTATGCCTTAAAGGACTCCAAAAACTTCCTTAATGTACACTGCTTTATTCTCACATGGGAAGTCTATCACCAGCATCAAATAGTGAAACTAAGATGTGTCAAGACACCAATATTATAGTGTGATCATCCCACACCTTTCAAAGTAATAATAGCCCAAAAAGCATAAAGTTTGTGAGATCTCCAAAAAGAAGTTAAAACAAACAAAAAGGGATAGTGAAGTCCATTCCAAGAAAAAGAACTCCAAAACACATGTTTCAATTTTCAAATGATGTTCCTTTGAGTGCCAATAAATCTAGATCAGAAGGGAAAATAGAAGAAAATGATGGTAAAACTAAGAAGGATTTAGGACTATCAAATGTTGAGAAGAATAGCAATGCCAAGGCCAAGCCTAAGAAAGTTCTGGTGTCCTATAAAGTCAATGAGCATTATATGAATCTTGAGGTGCATATAAATACAATCAATCTTCAGAACAAAGAATTTGATGCTGACATTCTCTTGCATCAGGATACCAGCTTAACCAACATAGCTGACATTGAATTACCTCCTAAAGATGTTCGACATGCATAGAAATTTTTAGAAATTTTTATGCTTCTTTTGGAAAGTTAAGTTAACTTGTTTAACTTTGATTATATGTATTGGTATACTAAAATGCAAAGCAAGCAACTTATTGTTTAATGGCTAAATTAATATTTTTTGCAAAAAAATTAAGATTATCTAAATAGGTAGCCTATTGCTATAAATCATGCTCTTAATTGCATATGGTCTCCCAATCAATTTAAACACTCGTATACTTCTACAATCTCCAAAAACTTGGGTCACACGGCCTACAGAAAATCTACCCCATCCAATTTTCTCACCCCTAATATCTTATTCTTTATTAGAGAGAAGTGTTTTAGTAAGAGGTAATTACCATAAAGCATTCAAACTAAAAAGAATTAGCAACCTCCATCCATGCTTAAAAATCCAAACTAAAAGAAACCTAAGAAATCCAAACTGTTCTAAGTCTGAACTTAAAATAGTCAAAACATAAACCATGAAGCTGTATTTTTTTTTGCAAAAAAACATTCATAGCTTTTTAGTTGGCTGTAAAGAACCTAAAATGAAATAAATTAAGATCCTCCATTTATAAACTACTTTTTGAGCTACTGTGCACTACATTAAATGGATCAAGATCCTCCATTTGCAAAACTGGTATAACTGATTTAGTGATATATGCCAAATGTGTTTCCGCTCATGTTCACTTACTTTTCTAACCAATGAATATTCATAATTGGGAGAAACCCAACATCAGAATCTGTATAGAGAAATTATAATCAACATTAACGTTCAAACTCTCTCATGTTCCTTCAATCAAACTATAAAAAAACAAAATATTGATTTAAAATAGCAACCATATATTTGCTGTGTGTTTAGAAGAGAGCATACCCAAACAACCTTCAAGGATCCTTTGTTGTTTCTTGAAATAATCAGCCACCTAGTTTTCTTTTCCTACAATTAAATGCATACGATGAATGAATGCATCAAAAATCATCAAATTTTTATTTTTTATCGAGTAAATACTAAATAACTACCCAGATAAATAACTAATTGAGTTTAGTTTATTGCATATTTGCATAGTTTATATTGGATATATGTTTAGGAAGACAACATTTAAATCTACTTGTTTTGGGTGAAAAATCCATAATCAAACTAAACCTGAATCTAATGCAAAAATATGAATTTTAAACACTCACAAGTTACAATTACGTTCTATTAACTGAACCATGAATTGGTAAATGATAATTTTCTCAACTGTAGTAAAATAGTGTTTCTTGAAAAAAAAAAAAAAAAAAAAAATCATTGGCAATGGCACCACTCAAATCACCCAATAAAATCTTAATCAAACCCATACTATCAAAATGAAGAATACCCATAGATTTTAGCAAATTTATTTTTTCTAAGATGTATATGAATGTTTTGCAAACATAACTTTTTAAAGAAGATTTAAACAAATTTTTTTCTTCTTCTTGTTTGATTGCACATTAGGATTGCAATCTACAAACCCTTGCGATGCACGGAATTTTTTTAATTAATTAAATAAAAAAATACAAAATATTAAACTAACTCTTTCAATGATGATAACTATAAGGTACAATTGTAATAAGGATAGATATAAATTATTTTATAAACCTGCTTCATATCTGTATATCATCTGAAACTGATTTTTAGAGAACACAAAAAAAAGAAAAAAAAGAAAAAGAGAACATATAATTCAATATGACGTGTTCTCTGTAACTTGAGTCTACTGACTACAGAGCAAAGCGTAGAGACTGGATTGAGAGAGTTGGAAGAAATTGAAACCAAAAAATTAACTACATTAAAATTGAAAAAAAAAATTATACATGATAAGTTACAATTCAAATTGAGTTTCATCAGTTCTTTAAATGTAAAGAGAACACTACAATATTAGAAATTAGATGTACATAGACAAATAGATGCACTAAAAAAAATTCAAAAATTTAGTATAGAGGCAAACGTATACCATACTTAATCAGGAATATTAAATCTAAACAAAAGTGAATTGAAGAACAAAAATTAAGAATGAAACCTATAAATTGCATCACCAACTGGGCTGGGGTTGGTGTGATGGTGCATCGCCGACTAGGCAAATGGGACGGCGTTTGGATGTGGCTGGTTTGTGGCTTACGGTAGTGGTCTTTGCCGTGGGTCTGAGGAAGGAGATATATGTTGGTTTGTGGGAATGGCGGGTATGGTAGGTTTTGATTCTTTGGATGCTTTGTCATGGGTCTAAGGAAGGAGATCTCTACGGTGATTGGTGGTTTGCATTTTGGAGGAAGGAGAAGTGATGCCGGGGGTCTAAGGAAGGAGATCTCTATTGGTTTGTGGGTATGGCGGGTTTTGATTGAGAAATTTGTGGGTATGGTGGGTATGGTTTCTTTGTCATGGGTTTGAGGAAGGAGATCTACCATGGGTTTGCACGTTGGGGGAGTTGGTAGAGTAGGAGCTTTGGGTGAAGGGAGCTGGTAGAAGGAGCTCTTGCGTGAATTTTGGAGAAAGAGAAGGTAGAGTGTATATATCGAGTTCAGGTTTTAGAAAAGCTCGTGCATTTATGTTTGTTTTTTTAAGTTTAAAAAGTTTTTTTTTTGGGTTTATTTATTTTTAATATTGTGTTGACATGAAAAATTGTGAGAACTTCAGATGTTTCGGTTATATATATATATACACACATATAGACTAGTCGCTAACCCATACAATGCACAGGAATGCTACCAATTTTTAAAAATAAATATTATATCCATAATAAGAAGACATAAAATATCATTACTGTCCCAAAAGATGAGCATCAACTATAGTAGAAACATTAACTCGTATTATTCATTCCAGCCATCACTTTTTTTCTTCTGTGCAAAACTACTTACTCAAACAATTAAACTAAATATAAAAACCAAGCTTGAAATAACCCAGAAAGTTAAATTAAATTTAAATACAAGCTAAAAAAGAAAAAAACTAACTGTGCATATCATGAAGACAAGCATGTAGATAAGAAGGGGTTGCCATGTTATGGTCCATAGAATAAGAAGGCTTATGCACCCAATAAGCGCTACCTCAGCTGCGTATAACCATCTTAATTTCCTTGGGCCTTTTTGCTTCAAGAATATATAACTTCCAAATTGTCAGCTTGTGAAATCCTTTACTTTAGAAAAAAACTTTGAAGTAAAGTTGCATCCTCTTATAACTATATATAAGAGTTTCATTCCTTTTTGTTTCAATTTAAAACCAAACTATGCATAAAAGCAAAAAATTTTCCTTTGTTCCAATATGTCTTTAGTACCAAAATCACAAATCCATTAAAACCAAACTGTATAACCATCTAACTACTAAACTTAACATCAACTTACCAACACAAATTTAAAGAACTACTTAATCAATATTTCAAATAAATTGAAAGACAACTTTAAAGTGTTTTTTGTATCTTCTTCCTTGGTTGCTTCATAGTAGTCCCTGAATATGTCCTTTTGTTTTCCTTGAGTACAGATGTTGGTGTGAGTTGCACATTGCTTTGAACATCAACTTTTTGAAATTACCTCACTATCAGAGTCCCACATAATTTTTGTTATTTTACTTATGGTTCTTCTGTTGATGTTCATCTCTTCTTGAATTGTCACTTGTGGTTTGAATTGCTTTGGCATTTTTACTATTGGTTGGTTATTTTTCACCAGTTTGTTATATTACATAAAGATATTAGACATAGTATTCTAGAGGCTACAAATAAATTAAAAATGTGAATCTAAAACAAAGTACTTGCTGATCTTTGAATTTAGTAGTCTTAGGAATGTCCTAATCAATGTAAACTCTTGTTCCACTTGTTGGCGATAACTCCTGCAATGCACGAGATTCATTAAAAAAAAAAGTACAATTATAGTTGTGGTAAAAAGGCCATTCCATTTAGTCCATCAACTACCTAAAAAGATAAAGTATCCACTCCAAGTGGACTACCAGCTACGCAATTACTTCAAACCATCCCACTTGAGCTCAGAGAAGTTTAGGAGAAAATTGTCTTATAAGTTAAAGACATTTGTCATCTATTCAATTATAAAATTTGAAGCTCTATTTATTTACCATGAGTGGACCCTCCTATCACATGTAATTGTTGAACACTTCTTAAGCAAGGAGGGTATAGACAATGCACAGAATGCATGACAATTTACCTGTTGGTGCATCTATTGGTATAAAAAAATCACAAGTTTCTGTGGGTTTTTTTGTGGCAGCTATAAAATTTATGGTATAGATTGCTTATGCATTAAAACCATTGCATTTAAGTGATAAGTTTACACACACAGTGAGTATTGAACCCACAATCTTATTTACGACCCTTTATTTATGAGTCTCTAACTAATTACAAAAAAAAAATATACATATATCATCAACCCGAAATAAGAAAAAATGAAAGATAATTTAACTGAGAAAATGTGGAATCACAGTTTCATTAATTTATATTTTTTTGGAATGCTGAATACCTGCTAATATGATTTTCTTCCATTAATTCCCTCATTTTTATTTTGGGCTAGCCTGCATCCATTTCTTGAAACAATAAAGTTACTGAATAAAGGTTCATATAATGTACAATTATTTGACAATTGACATGTTAAGTGTAACCATCATGCAGGACCAATAATGAAAAAAAAAAAAAAATCATTTGATATATCTGGGTGAATTATGGCTATTTTGACTTCCCAAATTGGATTTGTTGTTATTTATGAATATTGCTATTTTTTTTGAAGCTGTTTTACCCTAAGAGGAAAAATTATATTATATTTAGACACTACTATTTTAAGAGAATTTTTGGAAATAGAATCTGGGCTCTGAATTTGGGAAGGAATATTGACAATAAATTGATAAAAGTACTTCAATTAATTGGGAAAAGAACATGAGCAGTTCAATGGCAATTATGTTGAAAAGTAGAACTTTTAATCTTAGGAAAAAAAAAGTAATGCTGGAGTTTTACTGTTAGACTAATGTTATTTATCATGCGCTAATAATTGTAAATTGTTTAAAGACAACAATTTTATTGCTTGCAAATGTTGTTTAGATGATCATTTGAAAGTACTATGCACAAATATTCATCATAAAAATAGCATATCACTGACTCCAACCAGATGTACAACAGCCAATTATGCATAATACAAAATACAAAACCAAGCAAAACCCATCATAAAAAAGCGAAAAGCCTATCTGGATCAATCAATTCTTGGTATCATTCCATTTGTGCTGGCAGAATTTGTGATATTGAATTGGAAGTTGGAGTTGTAACTGGTAAAGATAGTGCTTAGGCTGGTGCTCATGTCATTGGAATTTTCATTCCTTCTCTCTTTGTTTTGGGATTGGAGAACTTCAAAGCAAGTGAAAATTTGATGAACATAGATGCAAAATGAGCAGTACAAATAACATATGAATCCAACAACAACTACAATCAGAAATGAAGTCCTAGAGAACTTAAAATGACCTCTCCTCTACGTGGGAGCTTTTCCTCTCACTTTGGGTGAGTTTTTCCTCCACTATCTCCATCATAGTAGCAGTGGATTCTAATCTATTACTTCCATTTGTCTCTTAGGATACCATAGAGTCACAAACATGGATCAGGATTTTATTGAAAGAAATGAAGAGAATAAACCTCACAGAAGAGGTGGGTGAAATTGTCCAAGACAGAGGGAAAGATTACTAGAGGAATGTTCAGTTAGTTTGTTTGGAAAATTCCTAACAACTAAACCATTCAATCAGAGAGCGGCAAAGAACTTGTTACGTACAACGTGGATGTTTGGCTCTAACCTCAAAATCATCGATGTGGGAGAAGGGTTATTCCAATTCAAATTCAATATGGAAAGCCAACTGGTGTGGGTACTTAACAATGGGCCATGGAGCTTTGACAACTATTATCTACTACTTCGGCGATGGGAAAAGGGAATGAATCCGAGCACAATCAAGTTTACACACTGCCCGTTGTGGGTGCAAGTGTGGGGACTACCATTTGAATTGTTTAGTGAAGATGTAGCGATGGACATAGGAAAGGGGATTGGAAAGGTGGTCGAGGTGGATTGTAAGGGCGTCGCCGCAGACCAAGCAAAGTTCTTAAGAATCCGAGTAGAGGTGCCGTTGGACAAACCACTCCAGCGGGGAAGCAAAATCAAAGGACCTGATGGGGAAGTTGTATGGGTGGTTTTCAAATACAAAAGGCTGATTAGCTTCTACTTCCACTGCGGAATTCTTCGGTATGAAGCCAAAAATTGTGAGAAGCCACGAGATAGGGCGGAGCAAGAAAATCAGTATGGGGAGTGGACGAAGGCGGGATTTCGGCGACTAGAGGAACCGAGCAAAAACAAGAATCAAAGCCAATCACAGCAGAGAGAGGCGGCGCTGGCAGAACAGGCGCAAGCAGAAACGGTCCAAAACATTAATGACAGCTCCGAAAATTATGGGAGCATAAATGAAAGCTTCGAAAATCGCTGGTTCATGTAGGAAATAACTGACCTGAACATACAAGGAGTAAATACGGCATCAGTTACGGATCGAAATTCTTTTCCTTCTTTTCCTGATTCCGCACCAATGCACCTGGACGTTATTACGGAGAAGGGGAAAAACAAACGGATGGATACAGAGAAGCAGACCGAATTTAATGGAATGCATTTATTCTCGGTCCCAATTGGCATTGACGTGGCCACAGAAAACACTCCGAACCCTAAACCCAATGCCCCACTTACCATGCCAAAGTCACGTGAGCAATTAAGTGACACAAACACAGCCACCAAGCTGACCACGACAGTGAGAAAGGAGAGGGCAAAGGCGCACTCATGCAGGAGGCTACTACTAAAGAAAAATACACAGGTATCCACGTGTCCAACAATAGGGAAGGTGAGTGGCAAGAAGAGAGGATTGGAAGTGGAGGAAAAAGTAGAGATAAGTGAGAAGAACGCAGATTTAGAGAGTAGGAAGAGACAGAAGTACCAAGATGTCAGTGATAACTTGCAAACACTAACGGCGACGGCTGCCTCTCAGCTCCGTCTAGAGCAATGATTGTCCTAAGTTAGAACTGCCGGGAGCTTGGGAACCAACGTGCACTGAACATGCTCTCTCATTTGGTGAGGGAAAAGTTCCCAATGTTTTGTTTCTAATGGAGACAAAGCAAACCATTGAGGAGATGAGATGGATACAAGGTGAGTTGCATTATGATTCTATGTTGGCTGTTCCATGCCTAAAAAGAAGAGGAGGCCTAGCAGTGCTCTGGAAGAATGAAGTGGACTTGCATATCTAAACCTACACACAAAACCATATAGATGCCCTTATTATGTCGAATCAAAATTCACTGATGAGGATAAAAGGAGAGCTTAAACCACACGGACATAAAGCCGACGGTTAAATACTTTTTCTTTGGGCGTAGCGGACGGTGCTCATGCTGACGGTCATAGGATCAGCTGACTCCGTGGTTGACGGCTCAAATGCTGACGGTATAATAAAGGTGACTGAGGTAAATTGAGGCTGACGGACCGGGCACAAGTTTACTTGCTTCCCACGCGAGATAATATTTAAAGGATCCCCATAAGGAAAAGATCCCGTAAAATACGCTCAAAAGGACTCCTATAAGGAAAGGACTTCTACTCCAAGGTAAAGAGGTCAACCTTCTACTAGTATAAAAGCCCAAGCATCCTCACAAACTAAGGTACGCATAATTTACCCTCTCTAGCACTCTAGAGCAGTGAGAATAGTTCTAACTTGACCTTCGGAGGGTGTTTGGCCGGTACCACACCGGTACTCTCTGCTAGGTTATTCCTTTTCGTTGTGCAGGTGCCGTTTGATCGTACGAGGAACGTGTGACTCACTGGTGATACTATTTTCGGCATCATCAGTTGGCGCCGTCTGTGGGAAGCCGTAGCACGTTCTCGCTTCCTAGACAAAAGAGTTACATGGTACTCACTCGCTCAATGGCGACTACCAACGACGCTCAAGAAGAAGCCCCTACGACTGCTCTTGAAAGACAGGTGAGGACACTCGCCGCTGCCGTAGAGCGCCTCACCAAACAAAATCACGACCTAGAAGAGCAACTGAGACAGAAGAATGCAGCCCCCAACAACCAAGGAGCAGATCAAGAGGGAACTAGCGCCGACAGGAGAAATCAGGAAGGGCCCCAGGCCAGCAACGCCCCGAGCAAACCAGAACGGCAGAACACGAGCATCCCCTCCCTCGCAGAGATTGCTCCGCCACTTGTTATCGCGGAGATGCAGGCCATGAAGGAACAAATGGAGGTTATGATGAATGCTCTCAAGGGACGAGTATCAAGCGACCTGGACGACCTTGTCAACCGAACTGACTCGTCGTTCACCGCCACCGTCAACTCCTACCCTTTACCAAGCAAATTCCGCATGCCACAGATAGACAGTTATGACGGGGTCAAGGACCCACTGGACCACCTTGAGACCTTCAAGACCCTAATGCACCTTCAGGGAGTAGCGGACGTCATCATGTGTAGGGCCTTCCCTACAACACTGAAGGGCGCAGCGAGAATTTGGTTCAGCCGACTGGCACCAAACTCCATCGGCACCTTCAAAGAGCTCAGCGCTCAGTTTACCGCACACTTCATTGGAGGCCATCGATACAAGAAGTCTACAGCGTGCTTGATGAGCATGAAACAGCGAGAAGATGAAACTTTAAGGGCTTACATCTCCCGCTTCAACAAAGAGGCACTCTCAGTCGACGAAGCCGACGATAAGATCCTTGTTGCGGCATTCACGAATGGCTTGAAGAAGGGAAATTTTTTGTTTTCCCTATACAAAAACGACCGTAAGACCATGTCGGAAGTGCTTTACCGCGCCACGAAGTATATGAACGCTGAAGATGCCCTATTAGCTCGGGAAGAGAAGCCCAGGAAAAGAGAACGACAGGAAGACAATCGGCAGGACCAAGGCCGCAAGAAGACAAGAACAGGAGACCGGAAGGAAGAAAGACGCCCTAGACCAATGGGGGGAAGGTTCACGAGCTTCACTCCGCTAACAGCCCCGGTGGATCAAGTCCTTATGCAAATCAAGGATGAAGAGGCTCTGACGTTCCCAGGAAAACTAAAAAGCGACCCCAACAAACGTTCCAGGGATAAGTATTGTCGTTTCCACCGCGACCACGGCCACGACACGGCTGATTACTATGACCTCAAGCAGCAGATTGAGGCCCTTATCAGACAAGGAAAGCTGCAGAGATTCGTTAGCAAGGAGAGAGCGGATCCCCCCGCACAAGACCAGCACCCCCGACGGGACAATGAGCGACCGAGGCCTCCGATCGGGGATATCAGGATGATCGTAGGAGGAACGGCTGCCGCCGGGTCATCCAAGAAAGCCCGCAAGACCTATCTTCGGATGGTACAAAATGTTCAGCTGACGGGAGTCGTGCCGAAGATAGCACGGAGAGAAGGTCCCATAATCGGATTCTCAGAGGAAGACGCGCGACGCCTTCACCATCCACATGACGATGCGCTCGTCGTCAGCCTGCGTGTGGGGGATTACAACATGCACCGGGTGCTGGTCGACAATGGCAGTTCAGCGGATATTCTATACTATACAGCGTTCCAGCAGATGAGGATCGATAGAGAGCGGTTGATCCCAACCAACGCCCCGCTTGTTGGCTTCGGCGGGAGCCGGGTATTCCCATTAGGCGCAGTCACATTATCCGTCATTGTAGGCGATTACCCTCAACAAATAGCCAGGGACGTGACATTCTTGGTGGTCGATTGCTCATCAGCCTACAACGCTATCCTCGGGCGACCCACGCTCAACTCATGGAAGGCAGTAACTTCCACCTATCACCTAATGATCAAGTTCCCGACTGATTACGGAGTAGGCGAACTGCGCGGGAGTCAGATGGCCGCACGCGAATGCTACATAGCCATGATGGAAATGGAGGATCAGGTTCAGGCTTTAAGCATAGAAGAGCGCCGGACGGTAACAGAGCCGGTCGAGAAGTTGGAAGAGATACCCCTTGACAATTCTGATCCTAGTCGAACGACCAAAATTGGAACGCTCGCTAACACCACGATTCGTCAGGAGCTCATAACCTTCCTCAGACGCAATAGGGACGTATTCGCGTGGGATCATGAAGATATGCCGGGAATAGATCCTTCAGTCATGGTGCATAGGTTGAACGTATCGCCCGCCTTTCCACCTATCAGACAGAAGAAGAGAGTGTTTGCCCCCGAGCGAGACCGAGCCATAGCAGAAGAAGTCAGAAAGTTACGGGAAGCAAGTTTTATTAGAGAAGTATACTATCCCGACTGGTTAGCAAATGTGGTGATGGTCAAGAAGGCGAGCGGGAAATGGCGGATGTGCGTGGACTTCACCGATCTCAATAAGGCCTGCCCCAAGGATAGCTACCCCCTCCCGAGGGTCGATATCCTAGTAGACTCCACAGCTCGACACCGGCTGCTGAGCTTTATGGACGCCTTCTCGGGGTACAACCAAATCCGAATGCATGAAGCCGACCAAGAGAAAACGTCGTTCGTAACCAGCCAAGGCCTCTTCTGTTACAAGGTGATGCCCTTCGGCCTAAAGAACGCAGGCGCAACGTACCAGAGACTCATGAACAAAATGTTCGCGCAGCAGATTGGGAGGAATGTCCAAGTCTATGTGGACGACATGTTGGTGAAAAGCCGAAGGGAGGAAGATCATCTAGGAGATCTCAAAGAAACATTCGACACACTTCGCTCCTACGATATGAAGCTCAATCCAGAAAAGTGTGCCTTTGGAGTAACGGCAGGAAAATTCTTAGGATTCATGGTGTCTCAGAGGGGCATTGAAGCAAATCCGGACAAGATCCAGGCCATCCTGGATATGGCACCACCAAGAAATGTGAAGGAGGTACAAAGCCTCAACGGAAAGATAGCGGCACTAAACAGGTTCGTGTCAAGGGCTACGGACAAGTGTTTACCCTTCTTCCGAACATTGAAGAAATCCTTCGAGTGGACTGACGAATGCCAGCAAGCGTTCGAAGAACTGAAGGTTTACCTTTCCTCCCCACCATTACTAAGCCCGTCGCAGCCAGGAGAGGAGCTTTTTCTCTATCTAGCCGTCTCCCCCGCGGCAGTTAGCGCGGCCCTGATCAGAGAAGAGGAGAAAGTACAAAAGCCCGTGTACTACGCAAGCCGAGCGCTTCATGGGGCCGAAGAAAGATACCCGCCCATGGAAAAACTTGCCCTGGCATTGATCACGGCAGCCCGCAAGCTCAAACCGTACTTCCAAGCCCATACGGTGAACGTTTTGACTGATAAGCCTTTAAGGCGGGCAATGAGCAGTCCCGAGGCCGCGGGACGATTGGCATTATGGGCTATAGAACTGAGCGAATTTGATATTCAGTACCGCCCGCGGACTGCCATCAAGGGACAGGTCGTCGCCGACTTTATAGCTGAGTTCACTCATGATGAAGACAAGGGGGCAGCAGAGTCCCCTCAATGGAGTATATATACGGACGGGTCATCCAACAGGCAAGCCGCAGGGGCCGGCATTGTGCTATTATCGCCCGAAGGGGACACCATCGAATGTATGGTCCGTCTCGACTTCCCTGCCACCAACAATGAATCAGAGTATGAGGCTCTGATAGCAGGGCTCGACCTCGCCAAAGCGGCAGGAGCCGCGAGGGTAGTCATCTACTGCGATTCACAGGTCGTCACTAACCAAATCAATGGAGACTATGAATGCAAGGGCGAAAAGATGAAGAAGTACCTTGGTGAAGTAAAAGCGAGAGTGGCTGACCTAGAAGCTAAAGTTGTCCAAATCCCTAGAGAAGAAAACGAGCGGGCCGATCGCCTAGCGAAAGCCGCCTCAGCAGAACAAATGGTCATCCCTGGTAATGTACTCTCCTTCATACAGCTTTCTCCGCTAATAGACCCCAGCAACATGCAGGAAATATGCTCCGACAGAAGCTGGACGACGCCGTTAGTTTCATACTTGAGGGACGGGGTCTTACCAGACGAAAAGGAAGCCGCAAGAAGACTTAAGGTCCAGGCAGCAAGGTTCGTCCTGATAAAAGATGTCCTTTACAAAAGAGGTTTCTCCCGACCGTATCTAAGATGCTTGGGTGTGGAAGAGGCAGACTATGTCATGAGAGAGGTGCATGAAGGAATCTGCGGAAACCACTCAGGGACCAGATCGTTGGTACACAAGCTTGTGCGAGCAGGGTACTATTGGCCCACTATGCAGAAGGACGCCGAAGCCTATGTCAGGGCCTGCGACAAGTGCCAAAGGTTCAGCAACATTATTAGGCAACCAACCGAAGAGCTGACCCCAATGACGGCCCCATGGCCGTTCGCACAGTGGGGCTTAGATATCATGGGACCCTTCCCTACAGCAGCACGACAGCTAAAGTTCCTGGTGGTAGGCATCGACTATTTCACAAAATGGGTGGAAGCTGAAGCATTGGCCACAATCACGGAGAAAAACGTACGAAGCTTTGTTTGGAGATGTATCATATGCAGGTTTGGCATCCCTAGAGTCTTCGTCTCGGACAACGGACGGCAATTCGACAACGACCCCTTTCGAGATTTCTGCTCACAACTAGGAATAAAGAACCACTATTCCTCCCCCGCCCACCCTCAAGCTAATGGCCAAGTCGAAGTAACGAACCGATCCTTGCTCAAAATTATCAAGACTCGGCTCGAGGGGGCAAAGGGTATATGGCCCGATGAATTGCCAAGCATATTATGGGCTTACAGGACGACAGCAAGGACACCCACAGGAGAAACACCATTCTGACTGACGTATGGAGGTGAAGCGGTCATTCCAGCAGAAGTTGGGCTCACAAGCTACAGGGTGCACAACCACGACGAAAACAAAAATGATGAGGCTATGCGACTACAGCTAGACCTAATAGACGAAATCAGGGCAATAGCAGAACAAAGGCTCGCTCGGTACCAGGACCGTATGGCTAAACATTACAACTCCCGGGTTCGACACAGGGACTTCCAAGTTGGAGACCTTGTTCTTAGAAAGGTCATGGGCGCTGCTAGAGACCCTACCCAAGGGAAACTCGGCCCCAATTGGGAAGGACCCTACAGAGTCACGTCGTGGCAAAGGAAAGGCACATACCATCTAGAGACATTGGAAGGAAAGAAACTGCCGCACCCGTGGAACACCGAGCACCTACGAAAATACTACCAGTAGGAGCGGCAGCACGAAGTTCAATTTTTCTTATTTTACATTCCAGCAAAACTTTAGTCTCACTCCTCAAAACTATCATTTACTTTAATCTTTTGCAACAATTCTTCTTTTTTAGCCCAAGGGGCAGGATTTGGTTTTAATTACTTTCATTTGAATGCATGACAATAAGAGGAGTTTTTCAGAAATTACTGAAGTGTATTTCTTCTACGGTCTACTAGGTTCACGGCCAAAACCGCTAAGTCCATAACATACGGACCAAAAAGATGTCAAAGACATCAAGGCTAAGGCCGGCGGTCCAAAAGATGAAACAATCATCGTATGGACGAAGTCCTAAAAACTAAGGGCTAATGAAGGTGTTAAATACACCAAAGCTTAAAAAGCTGACGGGCCAAAAAAGATGTCAGAGACATCAAGGCTAAGGCCGACGGTCCGGGAAATCAAAAAGCCGACGGTCCAAAAGATGAAACAATCATCAAATAGACGAGGTCCTAAAAACTAAGGATTAATGAAGGTGTTAAATACACCAAGGCTTAAAAAGCTGACGGGCCAAAAAAGATGTCAAAGACATCGAGGTTAAGGGACTAATGAAGGCTAAAAAGCTGACGGTCTAATGGATGAAACTATCATCATATGGACCAGGCCCTAAAAACTGACGGACTAATAAAGGTGTCAAAAACGTCAAGGCTAGGCCAAGAAAACGACGGTCCGGAAAAACCAAAATTAAAAAAAAAAAAAAGTGACGGTCCAAAAAAGTCAACGATCCAATACATGAAAATATCATCATATGGACCAGGTCCTAGAACTAACGGACCTATAAGGCAGACGGTCCAATAGATGACGGTCTAACAAAAAAGTAAGACCCTACTTACAAACATGGTTCTCAAACCAAAAAGCCCGTAGAAATAAAAAAAAAGGGGGCTAAAAAATCAAAAAGTAACGATCTCATCAAATAAATGGGACCATAAGAAGTTAGAATCAGTATACATGTTCAAAGCAACGGATTCCAAGTGCCATGAAAAGGAGCAAATAGAGTTACAAGTAAAAAGCCCAATAAACAAAAGGGCATTTAAAAACATTGTTCAAAAATTACAATAGAAAGGCTAGGGTTAAGTGGCAGGAACATCCTTGGAGACCCCGTCAGCTCTATCCTTGGCAATTTGTGCCGCATCTGAAGACTCGGCAGGGATAGTGACGGCTGGCTGGGCCAAAATAACTCCGACGTCATTAAGCAAAGAGTCCAAATTAAGGGGTCCGTCACCTTTGTCAGCAACAGTTTCACGAGCAGGAGTCATCGGCACGGAAGCATCCATGGTAATTCCGGATAGGTCCAACTCTGGATAAGCTGACGCCACCTGCTTCAGACAATCGTCAAAACCAGTGCCATAATAATCAGCGCAGGAATCAATAAATGACTGGGTTGTCTTGAATTTTTGGACCGCGTCAGCCCCAGCCGTCTCTACTTGTGCACGTAAGGATGAAACCTCCTCCTCAAGCTTCTTTTGCTGACCCTCAGCCTCTCCCAACTTTTCCTTTACATCCTTCAGCTCTGCGTTTAAGAGACGGACGGCCTCCTTATATTGCGCTTGCTAATCCATCAGATTGGCATTATGCCTCCTAACCCGAGAAACGACGCCTTCTTTGGCCATGCACCGATCTTGAAGTGCCTTTACACGAACCAAGGCCTGAATGAAGTACAACCGTCAGCCATAAAGCAAGGCAAACATTAAATTAATCGAAGTAAAAAGCATACCCGTGCTATGTCAAAGAAAGCTGACGCGCCCAGGTCTTCCGTCCCTAGCTGAGCACAAGGATCCAGATCCGTCTGTTTTATGAGGGATTCTACCCCCTCAACAGCATAATCCTTGTGGGTCAGCAAGCAACGGGGTCCCTCAATGACGGGACCAGAAGAGGTCATCACTCCTTTCCCAGCACCGTGACCGGACTTGGGAGGCGACTTCGTGGTAGGCACATCCCCTGCACTGACGGCTACCTTCTTAGAAGAAGGATCGTCCTTTCCGTCAGCCTTCCTCTTAACTGAACTCTTCAAAGAGGAATGAGGGGTTGACGCTCCTTCTTTTCCCTTAGCTTTCTCCTCCTCCTTCTTACGGGCAGCAGCGGCCCTCACCCTTTGCTTCGCAGCTTCCATCTCTACACAAAATAAACTGACGAATCAGTAATAGCCGACGAAAGAAATAAACCGACGGGTCATGTAAGGCATCGACTTACGTTTACGAGAAAATTCTTCCAACTTCCGAGCTTCAACTGTCGGCTCTGGACCCCCACAATACAAATGGAGAGTGTCTAGGGTGATCAAGTCCCTACACTTCCGTTGCTCAAGCGGTATGCCAAGTATCCGACGGATAAATTCCCTTTGTTCGTCAGATATCTACGGACGAGCGCTAGCTGAAATAAAAAGGAGCAGACGGTGTTAAAGGAGACGGTCTTAAGAAAACTCCCTGATAAATGAAAAGAGACGGTAAGAAGAAAGACAAGGGGGCAACCTGACTCCCTAATATAGGCCCAAGTGTTATCAAAATAACCGCCGGGCAGTGTATCCCACTCACCTGGACGGCACACCCAGTCCGTCCCTTTAACAAAGAAAAATCTATTCTTCCAATTTCTATTGGAGTCTGGCATATCAAACACTAATCTTAAGCTCTTCTCACGTGGAGCAAAATGGTAGGTCCCCTTGGCAGATACTTTATGCTGAGGTCTGTAGCAATAAAAGAACTCGTCTAGCGAAAGGTGACGGTTCCCCCCGCTCAAGCGACCCCAAAGGATCTCAGCACCAATAAAAATCCTCCAGGCATTCGGAGCAATTTGGCTGACGGACAATCCCAAGAAATCCGCTAGCCGACGGTGTAAAGCCGTCAGTGGTAATCTAAGGCCAGCAGCAAACATGGCATCGTACATCCCCACATCAGCAGTCCTCCCTGTATAACACTTCTCATTTTTTCTAGGGAGACGGATAGGAATGTGGTCTGGGATTTGGAAACGGGTACGCAACTCGTTAAAAACTCTGTTGCTCATCTTGGGAAGGAATTTATTGACGGCCCACTCCTCCGGGAGGATGAAGGGACGGTTACCTCCAGAACTCCCTGAAGTTCCATCACAGGACTCGTCGTAACCTTCATCCTCATTTCCGTCACTACTAACCTCGTTACCCTCGTCCCTACTCCTGTCACTATCCGACTCCTCGTCGCCTTCATCCCCGTTCCCGTCAACACAAATTTCCTCGTCTCTCCTCTCGACCCCAACCTCACTTAACACTTTATCCCTAACTTCCTCAACATGGCCTTCTACATCAATACTAAAGGACTGGGCTGACGTTTCCTTTCCTGACGATTCAGAAAAACCGTCGGACTCTTGACCTGAGCCAAAGAATTCGTCGTAGCCCGCTCCATCGCGGACTGACGACTGATCACTCGACGCGTCACTCGACATCTGACTACCTACAAGTGACGGATATGCTCTAAGTTCCTAGACTGACTTTGTTTTTTCAGGCAAAAATAAAAAAGGGAGAAAAAAGCGAAGAAAAGGAGAGAAGAACTTACAGGTGAAGCAGATCTTGAATGGATGGAACGACCTTAAAAGTGACGGTGTTGATAACAGCTGACGGATCAAATTGGAAGTAAGGGTGACGGATTCTCTCTTGAAAAACCAGCGAGGTTGAAATAATGAAATGAGTCAAGGGGCGTGGTATTTATACAAGAGAAAAAACGCACGGAAGACGAGGCGACGCCCGCGCCCAGAAACGAGGCCAACGACTGAATGCCACGTGACCTTGCATTTAATAGCTCGAAGATCGAGGAGTCGTTCATATTTAATTTTTCTCTAATCATCTTCTAACTCCACATGCTGACGGTCTTACTCGTCGAACATGTAGAGTAGGGGGCAACTGATGAGGATAAAAGGAGAGCTTAAACCACACGGACATAAAGCCGACGGTTAAATACTTTTTCTTTGGGCGTAGCGGACGGTGCTCATGCTGACGGTCATAGGATCAGCTGACTCCGTGGTTGACGGCTCAAATGCTGACGGTATAATAAAGGTGACTGAGGTAAATTGAGGCTGACGGACCGGGCACAAGTTTACTTGCTTCCCACGCGAGATAATATTTAAAGGATCCCCATAAGGAAAAGATCCCGTAAAATACGCTCAAAAGGACTCCTATAAGGAAAGGACTTCTACTCCAAGGTAAAGAGGTCAACCTTCTACTAGTATAAAAGCCCAAGCATCCTCACAAACTAAGGTACGCATAATTTACCCTCTCTAGCACTCTAGAGCAGTGAGAATAGTTCTAACTTGACCTTCGGAGGGTGTTTGGCCGGTACCACACCGGTACTCTCTGCTAGGTTATTCCTTTTCGTTGTGCAGGTGCCGTTTGATCGTACGAGGAACGTGTGACTCACTGGTGATACTATTTTCGGCATCATCATTCACCATGGCGAATTACGGGTTTTTATGGTAAGCCAGAAGAACAACTACGGCATGAAACTTGATCTTTGCTCAAGCATCTGAAATCAAGGAGTTCAGCCCCATGGTTGTGTATTGGGGACTATAATGAGATTTTGGCATCAAGGGAAAAGGAAGGGCGAAGGCCTAAATCACTACAACTTATGAATAATTTTCGCAACACACTACTACACTGCGATTTGCTTGATTTGGGGTATAGCGGAAACATTTTTACATGGAATAATGGAAGGGAGGGTGATGCTTTTGTTCAGTTAAGGCTTGACAGGGCATGTGCAACAATGGAGTGGAAATAATTATTCCCACAAGCTAGGGTCTCTCATCTTCAAGCTTCTTACTCTGATCATGTCCCTATCCTCCTCACCACACATCCTCTAAGCCAACAAAATCGAGTTAAAAAAATCCCACGAAGATTTGAGAAGAAGTGGGTGACACATGCTGATTGTGAAGCTGTTATCCAATAGGTTTGGAGTAATACGGTGACTACAGGTAGCCTTATGTATTGTTTATTTGAAAAAAAATAAACAATGCAGGAGTGCTTTAGTGGGGTGGAGTTGGGTCACTTTTGGTGAATCAAAAAGTAAAATCCAAGAGAAGTAAAGGCTATTGGAGGAATTGACTAGGGACAATACAGTAGGGCACTTGGAGGAAATTAGGAGGGCGAAGAAGGAAATTAATACAATATTGTACCATGAGGAGATCCATTGGAGACAAAGATCCAAATCTATATGGTTGCAGGCAGGAGATAGGAATACAAAGTTCTTCCATTAGAAAGCAAGCCAAAGACGCCGAAAAAATAACATTTTAGGAATATTTGATAGAGATGGTGTGTGGCAGGAAACTGATGGGGGTATAGCATTAGCTGCTGAAAATTATTTTCATGAGTTGTTCACTTCGACAATCCCCTCAGAAATGGATCAAGTGTTGAGTTCGGTGGATAGGGTGGTCACTCCGGAGATGAACCAAAGCCTTCTCCAACCCTATACAGCAGAGGAGGTCCAAAGAGCTCTTTTTCAGATGCATCCATCAAAATCTCTAGGTCCTGATGGTATGTCCCCTTTTTTCTTCCAAAAATTTTGGCATATTGTTCGAGTTGATGTCACAAATGCTGTTCTATTTGTCCTCCATTTGGGTCATATGCTATGTAAAATGAATTATACACATATTGTATTGATTCCAAAAAATAATGAACCACTGCATATGATTGATTTTTGGCCTATTAGCTTAGAGAATGTGATAGCTAGAATTATATTAAAAGTTATTGCAAATAGGCTGAAATTAATTTTGCCAAATGTAATATCTGATGCCCAAAGTGCCTTTATGCCTGATAGATTGATTACTGACAATACCACTGTAGCTTTTGAAGTGTTACACAAGATGCGAAATAAGAGGAGTGGAAAAAAGGGACAAATGGCAGTGAAGCTAGATATCAGTAAAGCATATGATAGGGTGGAATGGGGGTTCCTTAGACAAGTGATGCAGAAATTGGGATTTGATGAGAAATGGGTCCAATTGGCAATGGAGATGGTGAGTACGTCTTCATACTCAATCTTGATAAATGGGGAGCCGAAAGGTTTTATCCAACCATCAAGGGGTATTAAGCAAGGAGGACCCTTATCACCATACCTATTCTTACTTTGTGCTGAAGGTCTAACGGTTGGGGATAGAGGAATGGAGAAGCTGGAATGTTTATTTTATTTGGAGACCAAATGATTGGGAAATGGGTGGTGTGGAAAAATTTCTCCGTACTTTGGGTTCTAATCTTCCTCCTACTGAGAATGGAGATTGTATGCGATGGAAGTTGACGAAGAATGGGGATTTTGATATCCGTTCGTTTTACAATAAGTTGAGAAGCCCCTTGCCCATTATTTTTCCTTGGAAAGGTGTTTGGAAGGTTAAGGCTCCTCGGCGTGTTTGCTTCTTTATGTGTACTGTTGTATGGGATAGGATCCTTACATGTGACAATTTGAGGGGTAGAGGGATGGTTTTTGTTGACTATTGTATCATGTGTTGTTGTAATGGGGAGACTGTGGATCATTTGTTACTTCATTGTGGTAAGGCTTATCGGTTGTAGAGTTTGGTGTTTAGATCTTTTGGGATTTCTTGGGTCTTGTCAAGATCAGTTGTGGATACTTTATTTGGTTGGTGGAATTGGCTTAGAAAGCATGTGTCTAGCATTTGGAATTTAGCTCCATTATGCTTGATGTGGTGCCTTTGGAGGGACCGAAATAGGAGGACGTTTGAGGACATGGAAAGTTTGGATGACCAGCTATTGGCTTCTTTCAGTGGCTTTCTATTTGACTGGTCTAGGGCTTGGGGGCTCACCTCTAGTGATTCTCTCACTTTGTTCCTTAGCTCCCTCCTATGTAATTAGTATCTTTTCCTTTCTTTTTTCTTTTTTCTCTTTCTTTCCCTTTGTACTTTTCTCTCTACCTTATGTTTTTCTGCATAAGGTAGTATTCTAGAATATATATATCTTTATTACTTATCAAAAAAAAAAAAAAAAAGATCCAAAGGTTGAAGTTCTTGGAGGCTTTGGAGTTTAATTACGATAGAATTTCGAGACTTTTGAGTGTGTTTGTGTTAGGTTCTAAAGACCTAGGAACTAATGTATTTAGAACTTTAATGTGTAATGTTGGCAAACCATGATCAAAATAGTTATTAGTCTTGTTTATACTTGATCAAAGTGTGTGCATTATATGTAAAGTTGGAATTGAGTGGCTGCAGAAGTATTAGTAACTTTCGGCCTCGCTCGATTGATCGAATCTTGGGCAGAATGTTTTTTCTGTAGATTTTTCCAACTCAGCCCTAGCCTATTAAAATGTGTAGGGTTTTATGTTTTGCCGTAAGTATAAAAAGGCAAATCCTAACCACGTTTTTGAGGTTGCTCTTTTTGCTGTGTGCATTAATCTCTTGTGAGATTTAGAGGTGGTTGCCTTCACACATACTTAGGATTATCAAGAAAGAGATTTCATTGAGAGCTTGATGATCATTCAGTTACTGCAATAAAAGCTTAAAAAAACATAAGTGGGTGTGCTTGTACTTGCTGGAGAATTCAAGAAAGAAGGAGTTCGTGGTCTTGGAGCTTGCACGTGATCGTGTCAGTAAGTTTTCTACTGGTGGGTAACAATAGGATGTTAGTGGTCTAAGTCCTATTGTAAAACTTCGATTCTTTCATAGTGGATTCAAGTTTACCTTGAGGATAACTAGGTTAAATCCTTCCCATATTTTTACCGGTTTGGTTTTCTAGGTCATCATATCATTGTGTTATTTATATTTCCACTGCTATGCATGATATGATTGTTTGATTGTGATAACCTAGATCTGGAATTTGGACTAAGTAATAACTTGACTAATTAATTAGGTTAATCCAATTGTGTTTTAAGGGGTCTAAACACTCACAATCTAAATCTTCCCTACAAGACTAAGAAGGGTCTCTATTTATAAGAGTCTTGAAGAGATTTCAAGGTACGTGATTGGCTCATATTCATGACACATGTATTGATTTGAATGGAGGGATTTTATGTCTTGTTCTCCAAAGAACACATGACATTATGTGATTAGCCAAAGTATTCTAATTTAAAATAACACATGGCAATATTTAATTTGACTAATTATATTATTTTAAATTAAATATCAACACGTGTTGATGTGTGATTGGCCCTTATTTATTTTTTGCAATTTTTTTATTTGTAAACACTCGAAATATTTCCATTGGTCTCTAAATAATGTCCACAGGACCCACTAAATAGCATGTAGCACATTGTAATTTGTTGCAAAATTTCTACTTCTTCAAAGAAATCAATGGTCTACAAACACAACATAATACGAAAGACATATATGGTCACCAGTCACCACTTTCCTTCTTTATTTGGCTAAAGGAAGCAGTTAATAAGAATTAACCTAATCAAGCTAAAGAGCTTTAGCAAAAATATTACTTCTCCCACAAGCAGAGTTGGCAGGTGAGGTCATGCGTTAAAAAACCATTAGTATAGCGTGTAACTTACCAATCAAAATTTAAGAAACTTAATCAATCACTACTAGGTTTCTTCCTCATTTTCCATAAAATGCTATCTTCTATCCAAATAAAAATGAAATCCATGAGACATTTTTTTTTAATAAATAAACCATTTTTAAAAAAGTCTCTTGAGAGTTATTTACTAAGCATGCAAAAATTGAAAAAGAGACCAATTGATTGAGATGATATTCATAACTTATAAACAACTCTACAAAAAGAAAAGATACTAAGTATGTGTTTGGATCTGCGTCCACGTCTACTGCGTTTGCATTTTCATCTTTTTTTTTTTAATTTTTTAAAATTTTTTTTATTAAGCCGTAAAGTTTGAATTTTTCACTCATGCATTATTTACGCACTGTTCATGAGATCCACAAGCACTCTATTTAAAAATATATATATATATTAAAAATGGGTCCCACGATACTGTTCACACATTTAAAAATCATTTTGCTACAGTATTTTCAATCTTCAGTTTTCAGTTTTTAGCAAAATAAATTGTATCCAAATAGACCCTAATTGAAGGAAATCAAGATCTGATAATCTTAGATTGAAAGCAAGGAAACCCCCAAATCCCAGAAATGTAGAATGGTAACTGTTATGTCAACAACATATTATCTCATCATCAATTTCAACAGGAGAGACAAAAATGACTTTTTGGAAGAACAACCAAGATTGATGGAAGAAATAAGAGCACCTCCTCTTGTTGTTGTTTTTTTGACCCAAAGAACGGAGCACCTCGTAGGAACCAAAATTTTGCCTTTATAAATCTATGAGGATTTGAAAAATAGATGCGAACTAAATTATAACACCATGGCTAATTGAAGACCCACGTCAAACAAGAAATATATGCCATGATTTACAGGAATATGTTTACTCAATAAGAAACATGTTTCAAATCACAAATTTTATCATGTACGAAGACCAGGGATTTAAAGAAGTACAAGCTATCACTTCGTAATAAAAACTTCAGAAGGACTCCTAGAGTTTATATGAATCATGACTGCAGTATCCAATGCTTCTCTACATCATCAATTACTATATTCTTCCCTAAACATCTTGATTAAACCATGTTTTTCATTGAAAACTTTTCTGGGTATTTTCCCATGGTGGCAAACAGAGCTTAGCAAGCACTTGCAGCACCCAAACTCACATATTAATTGAGACCCAGATAATAAGATTAAAAACCCATATCAAATATCAAATTTAATTTCAAAATCCAAGCCAATTAATGATAAAGGTTCAAGCTTTCAAACTCATTGACGATAAAAAACCAAACACAAAAATGAAACCTAGACATATAGGAGAAGAAGTGAAGAACGACATGAGTAAAGAGTGATTCACGACTTGAAAAAATAATTTTATTTATTTTTTAAAATTGGTTATATTTGGCCAAACGACGATGGGCAAAGTGAGAAAGTTGTTGAAGACGGCCATGGAAGTGTTGTACTTGATTTGAATTGGGAGGACCGGAACTCTGGAATTTTTTTTTGGGATAGGAAACTGAAAACTTTATTCAAAGAACTCAAGAAAGAACATCATGTGAAAGAGCTTGCTCAAGAAAGCAAGGATTCTCTTCCATCCATACAATAAAATCATCTATACCTACTGCATACTTAGCTAATAAATGGGCTGGTCTATTGCCCTTTCTTTTCACATGAGAAAATTCAAGCTGCCCAAACGCCTAAGCTACTGATGAAGGTGCATGGTAAGGAAGCTTCACAAAGAGCATTGTAAATAACCAATGAATCACCCTCCAAAATAACATCTTGGATTCCAATGTCCCTTGCAAGGAGCAATCCAGCTTCAAACGCTTTGGCCTCTGCCTCCAACGCACCCAAAGGAGCCAAAACCTTCTTGCTCATCGCTGCCTCTACTCGTCCTCTATCATCCCTAATTATAACTCCCAAGCCCGCTGCTTTCTGAGATGTAAACACAGCCCCATCCACATTGATCTTAAACCAATTTGCCCGAGGAGGAAGCCAAGACAAAATCCTCTCCAACACTACTGGTACAGACCTCTCACTCTCATTCGCTGCCCAGTACTCCTCCAAATATTGCGTCGCCCACCTCACCACATCCTTGCCAGCCTTCCTTGCACCTCCGAGCCTGATCTCATTCCGATGAAACCACAAGGCCCAAGCTATGGTGACCTTCCTAGCCACCTTTTCCTCTTCAACCCGATCAATAATAACCATCTTCCACAGCAGGTCCATGAAAGAAAAACACTCATACTGATCAACCAAACCCACCAACTTTGAACATGACCACGCCTCTTGTGCCTTGACACAACCCCATAACACGTGACCTTTAGACTCAGCCATCAACCCACATGCTTCACAAGTGTCATCCAGCACCACTTTCCGTCGAGCAAGATTGACCTTTGTAGGAAGAGCCTCACGGCAAGCCCTCCATACAAAATGACGTGTCTTATGTGGAACCGGTAAACTCCAAACTTTCTTCCAAAACCTCCGAACCAAACCTGCATCCGAGCTAGCACCTCTATCTACGGCATGGGAGAGGGACACAGCCAGCGCTACGAACACTGAATTGACCATTAGGAGACAAGGCCCAGATCAGTTTGTCCTCGGGCAGCCTAGAACTTAACGGAATGCTCTTTGTCAATTCAGCTTCATGAAACAAGAACAAAACATCAATGACAGAGGCTTTCCAACTAGCGCTTGATGAATCAATGAGTTCACTAACCCGAGTATCCGCATGCAGAAACAAATTAGGAGACACCACCTTATACTAAGTGTTAACTGATAAGGTGATTTGAAAAAGAAAAAGGAAAAGAAAAAGGCTCGGCCCAATTTACTTAGCAGTCCTAGAAATTAGGCCTACCAATTTGCATAACAGAAACATTAGGCCCAACAATTTTCATATGATATTGATTCGTTGATGTTTTTTTCCTCTGAACTCCAATTCAAAGTCCAAATTGCAATACTCATAGCTTTTACTTTTAAACTCAATTTGATATAATTTTATGCTAATTATCATTTCATACTCTTCGATGTGAAGTGTTACAAACAATGACCCTATTTTTATGCATGATGTGAAAGAGTGTAAATACTATTAAAGGTAAAACAATCAAAGCTCATAATTTTATAGTTCTTAAATTTGGCTGGAGCTTTTTTATTTTCTTTGATAAATTCAATAGTTGGCTAGTAGTCTTAGTCGTCCACTATAATAAAATAGAGATTATAATGATCAAGTGTTTCAATGTTGTGCCTAATAAAGAATGCTAGCTGCCTACCTTAATTCCTAAGTGCAATGGCACCCGTGGTTGCAAAATAGAAAAGTGAAAAATTTTACACAATTTTGTTTAAAAACTACCCACGTCAGTGTGTGTGTATATATATATATATATATATATATATATATATTCATTTTTACTACAGTAACTATGTATATTTACATGATTATTGTAGCTTTGTATTTTATTTTTTTAATATTTCTCTCTCTTCACTTGTCTCATTAGATTCTCTCTCTTCATCTCTCCCAGTTGATTCTCTCTCTTTCATGACTCTATTCCTTTGTCAAACCCATCCTAAATCTAAATCCCAAACCCATAAAGAATCATCAAACCCATATAGCAAAGTCTACAAATCCACGAAGAATCATCAAACCCATATTATAGCGAAGAAGAAGAAGAAGATGAAGAAAAAGCAGTAGCGGTGAAGAGAGAAGTGAAGAATCAGAAGTAGTAGCAACATCAAATTATTGGACTAACCCAAATGTTGGGATAAATCCCTGTCTATAAGTGAATCAAATTAAATACAACTTAATTAAATTAAAAACAACTTAAGTAACAGAGAAAATAGAAATCTACGGAAGCGATAAAAAAATCAACCAACAAGAACACCAAGAAATTACGTGGAAAACCCTCCAGTGTAGAGGGAAAAACCACGAGGCAAATCCAATCAATCCACTATAATAAAATAGAAATTACAACACTCAAGTTATACCCAAAACTTGAGTTCACAATAAATTAGGAAAATACAGTAATATCTTTAGGAACAAATACAATCTCACCACAAAACCCGATAACAAGATCTTCTGCTCTAAATACTTCTACTCTCTGTGATTGTAGCACTAAAATAATCATTCTAGACTGAGCAAAAGAAAAATCACCTTTTTCTTTTTTCCCTTAATGCTGCACAAAGGACTATTCTTTTTCCTTCAGTCGGCTTCAAATTTGTGTTTCACTCTCTAGTCTCTCTGAATCTCTCTCTATTCATGAAACCCACATGCACAAGCTTTATATAAAAGCTTTGCCGCCTGACACTCCTAATTAGGAATAGAAGTCTTCGACTTCTTGTGCAATCGGTACACCTATTTCTATATGTAATAGGATTCCATGTGGGCTGGACTTCTAGATGCCGTGCACCTCAACAATCTCCCCCTCCAGCCCATCGAGAAAAGAGATCTCCATCCCAACTCTTCAGTTAGAATTCATGCCGGTTATTTTGGCACAGAGGTCAAGCTTCTCATTGGTTACAACCTTAGTCAACATGTCAACTGGATTCTTCTCAGTATGAATCTTTCTCAGTTGCATCAATCGTTTTTCAATAACTAGTCTTATCCAATGGTATCTCACTTCAATGTGTTTTGAGTGAGAATGAAACGTAGCATTCTTGCTTAAGTCTATTGCACTTTGACTATCACAATGAACTACATGCTTGTCTTTCATCAAACCCAATTCTTGGAAAAATAGTTTCATCCAAAGCATTTCTTTACTTACTTCATTCGCTGCAATATACTCAGTCTCAGTTGTAGATAAGGCAACACACTTCTGCAATCTTGACTGCCATGATACAGCTCCCCCCTACAAAAGTAAATAAATACCTAGAAGTAGATTTTCTACCATTAAAGTCACCAGCGATGTCTACATTTGTCTAACCCTCCAAAACTAGTTTAGAGCTACCAAAACTTAAGCAAGACTTATAGATACCTCTCAAATATCTAAAGATCCACTTCACTGCTTCCTAGTGATCTTTACCAGGATTAACAATAAACTTGCTGACAACACCAACTGCATGAGCAATATTTGGTTGTGTGCAAACCATAGCATACATCAAACTCCCAACTGTAGAGGAATAAGGAACTGATGCCATGTTCTCTTTCTCTTTCATGGATGACAGACAAGATTTCTTACTTAGCTTGAAATGACCACCAAGAGGTGTACCGACTGGTTTGGCATGCTTCTTGTTGAACTTTTCAAGTATTCACTCAATAGATTTTTCTTGTGACAACCATAACTTCTTGGCTTTCCTATCACGTGTAATTTTCATGCCTAGAATTTGTTGTGCTGGACCTAAGTCTTTCATATCAAAGGCCTTGAACAAATCCTTCTTCAAATCACCAATCATACTAGCATCTTGCCTTACTATCAACATATCATCTACATATAACAAAAGAATAAGAAATTTACCATCAGGAAACTTTTTGACATACACACAATGATCTGCATTTGTCTTTGTGTACCTGTGACCCACCATGAATGAGTCACACTTCTTGTACCATTGTTTTAGAGCTTGCTTCGAGCCATACAAACTATTCTTCAATTTGCACACCATGTGTTCTTTTCTTTCACTTTAAATCCCTCTGGCTGTACCATATAGATCTCTTCCTCCAAATCATCATGGAGGAAAGCAGTCTTCACATCTAATTGCTCAAGCTCAAGATCCAAGCTAGTTACTAATCCCAGAAATATTTGAATGGAACTCATCTTTACTACTAGAGAGAATATTTCATCAAAATCAACCCCATGTTTCTGACTGAAACCCTTGACCACCAATCAAGCTTTGTACTTCACTAACTTTTCATTATCTTTCTTTAGCTTGAACACCCATTTATTTCTCAATGCCTTCTTATCTTTAGGAAGTTCAACCAACTCATAAATTTTATTCTTGTGCAAAGAATTCATCTCTTCTTGCATAGCCTTCATCTAGCTTTGCTTGTTCTTATAAGACTCTACTTCTTGAAAGCATTCTGGCTCCCCCTCATCAATAAGCAAAATATACTTAGAAAAGGGATATCTAGTCGATGGACGACGCTCTCTAGTAGACCTCCTCACTTGAGGTTCTTTAATCTTAGGTGGAACAGGTTGCTACCCTTGTTCATCATCTTCAATATCTTGAGCATCATCACCATCAACTCCTACTGGCTCATCACTATCAATTGCTATTGGATTATCACCAAGATTCTCATCTTACACCTCTTCCCTATTTGTGGCACGATTGGAAGAAGAAGAGGTAGGTGTAAAGTAAAGAACACCTACAACGGTATCCTTTGTCTTTTCAATTTTCTCAAGGTCTGCTGAATTTTCATTCTTATGAAAAATTACATCTCGACTTCTGATCATCTTCTTTTTCTCAGGATCCCATAACTTGTAGCCAAATTCTGCATCTCCATATCCAACAAATATATAAGGAGTGGCTTTGCTATTAAGCTTCAATCTTTGTTCCTTAGGCACATGTGTAAATGCCTTGCACCCAAAAACCTTTAAGTGAAAGTAGGAAACATCTTTTCCAGTCCATACTCTTTTTGGAATATCAAACTACAATGGAACTAAGGGAGACTAATTAATTAGGTAGCATGCAGTTTGAACAGCTTTATACCAGAATGACTTAGGCATATTAGCCATTCTCAACATACATTTGACCTCTCAACAATAGTGCGGTTCATCCTCTCTACCACACCATTTTGTTGTGGGGTAATAGGAACCGTCTTCTCATGTCTAATACCTTTATTGGAGTAGAAACTCTTGAACTCATTAAACGTATATTCACCTCCATTGTCTGTATAGAGACACTTCAAAGTCTTCCCTTTCTCTCCTTCCGCCATGGCATGGAATTTCTTAAAGTGCTCAAATACCTGGTCTTTAGTTTTCAAAAAAATACACCCATAACTTTTGTGAAGCATCATCAATAAAAGTAACAAAATACTTATTACCACCTAAGGACTCCACATCAATGGGACTACATACATCAGAATAACTGAGATCTAACACATTGGTCTTTCTAGTAGAAGGAATGTGAAAAGACACTCTATGTTGTTTTCCAAATAAACAATAATCACAAGGTTTAAGTCACATACCTTTGGCAAAAGAAATGAGAGACTTCTTTGCCAAAATTTGCAACCTCTTTTCACTTATGTGAGCCAGTTGCCTATGCCACAAGTTAGGTGTAGAATCTTCCTAAGTTGCACTAACAACATCTTTGCACACCTTTACTTGTGTTTTGTAAAGTGTACAACAAATCTTCCCTCTAGCAAGCACCAATGATCCTTTGGAGAGTCTCCATTTACCATCTCCAAAATAGTTTCCATAGCCTTCTTTATCCAGAATATGAGTAGAAATTAGATTCAAATGCATATTAGGCACATGTCGCACATTCTTCAATGACAAGGTGTATCCAGTGTTAGTCTCAACACAAATATCTCCAATTCCCACAATGTCAGCACAATTGTTATTGCCCATTTTCACTCTCCCAAAGTCTCCTGCTTTGTATGAAGTAAAGAGCTCCTTTCTTTGAGTGACATGATAGGAAGATGCTAAGTCAATCACCTATTCAACATAAGGATGTGAAACATTGCAACATTCATCTTCTCCTACAGAGAGCACCACCTCTTCAATTGTCGAGACAGCAGTGGTATTCTGTTCTTTTGCTTTATTATAATTTTTCTCATCTTTCTATTTATTCTTCCAAGCCTTGTAGTTTCTTCTTATGTGACCTTCTTTGTCACAGTAGAAACACTGGAATTTTCCTTTCGATTCTGACTGACTTCTGGATTTACCATGCCCCTTAGAATTTTTAATCTTATTCCTCCCCTTGTTCTCTATGACAAGAGCCTGTGCATTATCCTTGCCCATGTCTTTTCTTCTTGTTTCTTCATTGAACAAGCTATCTCTGACCATTGAAAGTTGTAACACACCGTTTGGAGTAGAGTTACTAAGTAACACCACCAAAGTCTCCCAACTGTCAGGTAAGGAACATAGAAGTAATAAAGCTTGAAGCTCATCATCAATTATCAACTTCATTGTAACCATCTGATTCACCAAGTCTTGGAACTCACTCAAATGCTTGACAATGGATTTCCCTTCCTTAAGCTTTAAATTCACAAGCTTTCTAGCCACAAAAGCTTTATTTTGAGCTGTCTTTCTTTCATAGAGACCCGTCAATTTTTCCCAAAGAGCTTTTGCATTAGTCTCTTGAGATACATGATGAAACACACTCATATTGATGCATTGTCTAATATATCCAATGGTTTTTTTATTTAACTTCTCCCAATCTTTATCAGACATCTTACTTGGCTTAGCACTATCACCCTCAATAGGGTCATGCAAATCCTTACAGTACATCCTCCATCATCAGCTTCCAAATTGAATAATTGGACGCTGTGAGTTTAATCATAGTGCTCATATTCATATTCATATTTTTCATGTAATTCAACACAAACAATCACATCCAAAAACCAAAGCTCTAATACCACTTGTTGGGATAAATGTGTGAATTAAATTAAATACAACCCTAGCAACAGAGAAAATAGAAATCTACGGAAGCAATAAAAAAAATCAACCAGCAAGAACACAAAGAAATTACGTGGAAAATCCTCCAGTGTAGAGGGAAAAACCACTAGGCAAATTCGATCAATCCATTATAATAAAACAGAGATTACAACACTCAAGTTATACCCAAAACCTAAGTTCACAATAAATTGGGAAAATACAATATCTCTAGGAACAAATACTACCTCACCATAAAACCCAGTAGCATGATCTTCCACTCTAAATACTTCATCTCTCTGTAATTGTAGCACCCAAATAATTGCCCTAGAGAAAACCCCCAATTTATCTTCCTTGTGTGTCTTGAGCAAAAGAAAAATTACATTTTCTTTTTTCCCTCAGTGCTGCACAAAGCACTATTCTTTTTCCTTCAATTAGCTTCAAATTTGTGCTTCATTCTCCGGTCTCCGAATCTCTATCTCTATTCATGAAACCCACATGCACAAGCTTTATATAAAAGCTTTGCCGCACACTCCTTATTCAATTAGAAAAAGAAGCCTTTTGACTTCTTGATGCCGTGCACCTCACCAAATATTTAGAAAAGAAAGAATGCCTCTATTTTTGTAGTTAAATATTTAAAGATTTTAAGCCCAGCTGTTGTTCCGCGGATGGAATTAGTAATAAGCTTCAAACTCAAATACTTGAAATAGTGTTCCCCTTATTTTTTAGTAAAAAAGACAGCCCTCTATAAAAGGTAGTCTCCACCGAGAGACATGAACCTTTGGATGCCAACATTCAAATGGAACCCTCATGAACTATGAGTTCAAGCAATTGATGTGATGGCATTAACTATGAGCTCAAGTAATCCTCATGAAAGATTTAACAATCTTCTAACGTTAAAAATGCAAATTGGTAGCTGCACAATAACATTGACCTCTGCTTTCGTTCACGTCACAGATAATGCTATGTTCCCTCTATAATTTTGGTTATGGACTAGCATTTTAAACAACTTTACAAAAAGAAAAGATACTAAAAGTGAAGGAAAGCAAGATCAGACAATCATAGACTAAGAGCAGACAAACCCCGAAATCCAAACCTAATAAAAATTAAATACCTGAAATGAAGAATGGTAACTGTTATGTCAACAACATATCAGCTCACCATCAATTTCCACAAAAAGAGAGACAACAATGACAATTTATATTAGAAATTGTTGTTGTACTTAAGATACTTGACTAGAAGCAATATCAAATTAACCAACACAAATTATTTCATTAATCCTTCAAATTAAGTTCAAAATAACACAAATAATAGTACCACTATAAACAAATTATCAAATCAAATGACATTTTATTTAGTTAATAAGATATCAAATAATTTTATTTCAACTCAGTAGAAAAACAAAATGATCCACATCCAGCCTAGCCCACCGTAAGAAAAAAAAAAGAAAGAAAAGGAAAATGACAATCCAACCCAACCAGGGTTGATCGGCTGCACAACCCCACTATACCAACGCTTTTCCTTTTTCTTTTTCAGCTGACTTTTTGAAGAATCTTCCTTTTTTTGACAGTTTGCAGAATCTTCCTTAAATCACTAAGGAAGTGTGTAATGCCAGTAATGGTACAGTATGGCTTACAACTTCTGTAGTCATAGGTGTGGAGCCCGAAAAATTCTTGTGCCACACCAAAAGGCACAACATTGGCCACAACTCGCTTATGTGGTGAGTTGTGGTGGGTAGAAGAGTGTCCTCACATGGACATACCATAATCTCTCTACCAATCACAACTCGCGTGAGTTGTGACCAAAGTTATGCCGTTTGGTGTGGCACAAGAATTACTCGTGGAGCCCAGATAAATGTCTGCATGGTTCATGTAACTTAACAAAAATGATAGGCATATCTAACGGGAGATTCAACAAATCTTTTCGACATACTATATAATGACATTATACATAGAGCGTAATGCATTACTTAAGTGTTCCTAGCCATTAAAGAGTTTTCTTATTCAGTCTGCTTTTAGATTCATTATCAGTTCGTTTTTGAGAAATGGAAAGAGTTAGGAAAATGAAACCCGTATTGAAGAACAGTGATAATAGTAATACTTCCGAGTGAGTTTCCAGCTGGAATGAGAGTTTTGATTATAGATGGTAGTCAAGAAAGTCTCCACTGGTTGGAAATGATGCTTGAGGAATGTGATTATGAAGGTATGATTTAAAGTCGTCACTATTTATTTATTTATTTTTTCCTTCCTTAGTAGGGCCAATCCTAGACATTTTGGGGTTTTAAACGAAAACTAAAATTGGACCTTTTCCAACTCTACTTAAAATCCTTATAAAATAGGAAACTTTCCTATACTAATACATGTCTTCAAAACAAACTTATTCAATTTTTTTTTTTTTTTTTTAAGAAAAATTATGACACTATTCTATTAAAAAAAAAAAAAAAAAAACCTCACCGCATGTGCAAAGCGTCTCTAGTGAGGCTAGTTTATATATATATTAGAGTAATTAATATTACTTTTTTCTATAATAGATAAATTATATAGATTAATTAATATAATGTTTTAATTATATATATAAAAAATAGTTTTTTAAAATAAGTTGTCAGATTTTTTTTTTTTTTTTTCTTAAAGAACAATTTTGGTTAAGTAAAACTACATTCCTAGAACCATCATTTCAAATCATTTTCTCATTCCCAAGCTCTCACTTGCGTGGCCACCTTTGCTCAATTTTTCCATTGCATTTATTCTCTAATATACAGTTTAGTAAGTTTACAATGATTCAAACACAATATATATAAAATCCAATAGAAAAAAATTAGGTACAATACCTGAGGTACTGTTCCTTAGGTTCCATTCTTAAGATTTAGTCATGTGGATTTTTTCTCATGGGATGGAAGTATGTTTTTTAGTTAAGTAGCCACACGGTTGAATCTTAAAAGAGGAACTTAAAGAACAGTACCTAAGTACTGTACTTAAGTCTTGCCCAAATCCAACATTGCTTTAAGCAAGATTCAACATCAAGCTAGGCCAGCTGTTTCAGTAATTGTTTTTATTATTACAGTTTTTTAAAATCAGATATTGACCTTATCTCTAATTAATTTGTGCTACCGCTTATATTGTATGTGCAACTTTTTCACCTAACAGTGTTTAGTCCTAAATCTATAAGCACCATGTCAGCGCTAGCATCATGAGTTTAAAAAGTTATTTTATTTATTTTAGCGTATCACTTTACAACATATTCTATATAGTATATTATATTGTTTTACCACTTTATTTAAATATTTTTTATTATTTTTAATTAATAAATATCTTTATATGGCAAAGAAATATGTTTTGTATGGAAGAGAGAGAAAGTTTAAATTAAAAGAAAAATAGCACATCTATTAGTTCTGTCCTATTGTGAACATCGGTAGCAAATGCCAAATTTACTAGGCAATTGACACATTTCATGAAGATGATATTTTTAATGTTTGATTTTAGTATTTATCACACTTGATGCTAGTACTTAGTGCTTAGTTTGATATTGAACTTTAGTCTATAGACTAAAATGGGAACTTATTTGTACTAATTCAAACCAAAAAAAAAAAAAATTCTTTTTGTACTCTTTCAAAAATATATTTCTTAACTCCTATCCTATTACTCTTAAAGTGAGCATAAATAATTGCAATCAAGGGAATGATGCTTTGAATTGTTCATCTTTGTCTCTAATGTGCTACTTTATCACCTACTTTTGAGCATTCATATTGATGAAGTCATAAACTTAGCAATTTAGCAACACAAAAAGCTACTTTATCCATTCTACAACCTTACTTTACAAAACATCTAACATCAGTAGTTTTATTTTAGTTTTCAACCAAGGGAGTCAAATTCGTAATGAAAACTGTTTCGGTTTGGTTGGAGAAACGATATATTTTGGTACCGGTTAGTACTGATGTACGAAATTACCACTATTTATATATATATATATATATATATATATATATAATAAAATATAATACTAATAGTTATTTGATCACCTTCTTTAATTTTCTTTTCTTTTTCTTTTTCTAATCCACATTGAATGTTCAAATAGTATATAAAACACCTTGAACGTTTAGACCCACAATTCACAAATTACCAATTTAAGCTTATTATCAAACAATATATGTGCGGAAAATAAACATAAGCTTATAACAGAATTGATAAACAATCTAAACCAAATAAAATCACATCCATAACAGAAATTAAATGGTAAAGATTAAGGGAAGAGAGATGCAAACACAAGGACAACTCAACGATGTGTTATCGAAGAGGAAACCAAAGCCCTTGGCATAAAATCTCTCTGCTGCCCTCCAAGCGGTAAATAATCCACTAAAGAATGAAGTTGGGATACATGAACAACAGAAGATCATCCAAGCCTAATCTACCCAGTGTACCTAAGCTGTCCAAGTTTTTGCTCCAACGAGGTTACACCGAAACCTTTGTCTTCTTTAGCTTACCGGATTCCGCTATAACTTATAGCATCAACCAATATCAATTGATCCCTTCCTAACTACTTCCCAAGCACCAAATAGCCTTTTTCACAGATATGGGTATGGTGAGAAAAGGTTTTAGCTAATGTACCTTTCAAGGATGTAACAATGGAGAGGGTGAGAGTTGAGGAATTTGAAGAGTCACTATGTAAAGATTGTGGATGAGTCAATCTTGTTTTTCTCTAGGGTTTCTCTCTCAAAATTCTCTCTGGAAGCTCTTAATATTTCGTGGGTATAAGGGGTATCTATACTGGAGTGAGAAAAGAATGCAAAAAGTCAATTTTTCAAAACAGAGCTGGCTGGTGACTTGGCCTTGCGACTCGACTAAGTTGCGAGTCCAAGCCGCGAGCTAACTGAATGGCCAGTCTAGACTTTTTGTCCTGTAGTGCTACAGCTGGCATGACGGTTCAACTTCTCTACATGCTTCACTCGTGTGCATCCTCTGGCGGCTTGCCAGTCACGAGCCACCTATGAGATCTAGTTGCGAGTCTCTACTTCTATCACGCCTCAAACCCAAAAAGGTCCAAAGCCTGAAACATCGAGCCTTCAAGAGGTATTGTAGTGATTTTTTATTTTTTTATTTATTTTTTCCATTTGATAAAATAAATAAATATATTGATCTCTCCACAATACAAGTCAGAGCTCTATGACACATTTACAAGCAATACAAACTACAAATCATGTGTCTCCAAATACACTTAACAATCCAAGGTTCGAAATAAAATAAACACGAAGCCATGATCCTCTCTAAGGTATGCAACCTCAACAGAAAATCTAGGCCTATCACACCCAAGGCTAACAGACCTCAAGTATCCAACTTCCAATAGAATTGATTATGATCTCATTGAACTTTGCAAGATTGAGTCATCAACTATTAATGGCCCAAGTCTCCCAATTTAATGTAGCACTCCAATCACAACCAATAAATTAAGCTCCATACCCGACGTGTAGCTAATTTATATGAAAAATTGTTGGAGATTGGGATGAGCTAAAGCCCAGTAAGTAGCATAATTAATAGGGTGGGGGAAATGCAAGTTACATGATAATAAACATTTTACAAAATATGTTATAATTTGGGAATTTCCATGAAAATCTAGCAAATCCATTTTTCTTAATAAAATGACAAGAATGATTAAAAGAATGTAGCACCAAGCTTTTTCAAAGTATTCCAACATGTAACTATGTTCTGTTTACTGTGAGCTATCAAAACACCCCTTTTAAAACCTGAAATCCAACCCAAGGCCATGTGATAAGCCGCCACAAAGACGTTAGGTATGCCACAAAGACATCAAATTATGCCACAAAGACATCAGTTATGCCACGAAGGTATCAGTTATGCCATGAAGGCATCAATTATGCCACGAAGACATCAGTTATGCCACAAAGACATCAATATGCCACAAAGACGAGGTGCCAAGATACCAATGTCACAAAGACTACGACATTTGGCTGGGTAATCACCGGATAGTCATATATTATAGCCCAAGGGTAAAAGCATAAAGAGCTCACAGTTTACATGAAATTAAAACACTGTTCAATTTCAAGTAGTTTCACAAAAACCCTTGAAATACCCAATATATTCACAAGGTTCTCAAATTTTCCAAAATCATTTCTTGTCAATAACATTTTCTATCAATTTCCCAAGTATAACAAGTCTAGATAAAACATCTTTAGAATTTGCAAATAATGCAACAAATCCATAAAAGCCATTCCCAAGAATTATATCAAAGATGTTTATCTCTTCTATACTAACAAATCATACATTTCCCCATATGCAATATTAAACATGATGCGCTTTTCATATATATAATCATATATAATAGGGTCACAACACAATACTTTTTAAGAAAAACATAGTTCCACAAATAATTTTCCGAAATGTTTTTGGCCCAAACAAAGTTTATGCAACATGATTATTTTCCAAAAATCCCATTAAAAAGCTACTTACCTTAGCAATCCATTCCAAATTTACCTCAACCGGGCACCGCATTCAACCAATCAAGTTACTAGTTCCATCACCAAGTACTTTAGAACCTAGAAACACAAGTATCAAGCCTATTAAAACGAGGCCTGCAACAAAATTACACTATCAAATTTGTCTCCATAAATCCGAGAAGGTTCCCTCAAAAATCAAACCTAAGACCCTAAAACCTAGTTTGACCACCAAGACAAGTACCCCTACCCAAAGAGGAACCAAACAAGCATCCACGAAACTCATAGTGCTGACACAACCAAAACATTTTAAATTCATTGCCGCAATAATGTGCATCATAAGATAATATAGCATATTCATGAATCTCTTTGGGTACTAAATAATATATATAAGCTAAAGATAAGATCAACCAAGGTTTGGGATTAATTCCACAATTTCTCAACGTTTTAGTCTTACCTTCAGATTCAGTAAATAGCAGGGCAGCCATTTTGTAAAAATTGTTTGGTCAATGAAAAGTTATTCGATTACTTCAAAACTTTAAGGGAACATTCCCCTATATGTATACTAAGTACCACAGAAAATTCTGCCCAAAATGATTTTTCTGCAATTTATTAAAAATCATGCATTGCGGCTGACTCAAATCTGTCTTGACAGCTTTAGAAAATTGCTAAAGTTGTAAGACTAGTCCAAATTATTTGAGAATTCACTCACATTAAAACCACCAGATTTAAAGTATATTAAAAACAAGGAATCAAACCCAAAAATCTCATATAAACAACTTATCAAACACTTGGTATGCAAAAGCACATGCTCAAACTTAACTTGCATAAATTCGTATTTATCACCCCACTCACACCCACATTTGCCAAAGTCATTTAAAATGCAAAGAACACACTTCCAAAAGTCACCCAAACTTCCACAAAATCAATCCACATGATGGCTCAAGGAACCCAAATTTTAACCATGGAGAAACCCCAAATGATCACCATTTGTAAAAACCCTTAACCATTTAACAATTAAGCCCACCAAATCAAAAACCCATATACATAATTACAAGAACATCACCCAAGAAGCTCATAAATCTAATGAACATCATTATCAAAGCTTAAATTAAAATAACCTTGGGCAAAAGTATAAAACCCACTAAAAGATTAGATATTTTTACCTTAAATCAAAAGAGATGAATATGCCTTAGAGGTTCCTAGAGAGCTTTACGGTGATCATGTCGAAAAAGATGGTGGAGATGGTGGGGAAGGAGGTACACGGTGGGAGAGAGTGAGTGAGGAGTGCTTGTTATGTTTGTGAGGAAAAATGAACAAAAGAAAAGTGTAGAGGGACACTAACTTTGACTGGCCAAAGAGGGAGAGAGCGAGATATTTTGAGAGAATGTGTGGTGGTAAGTGGGGTCACACGTGTGGCTCCTTAAAAATCTGATTCCTTTTTTTTTTTTTTTTTTTTTTTTTTTTTTTTTGGGCTGGGCTGGGCTGGGCTGTTACAGCTTCAGTGCACAATCTTGAGCATTTCTTCACACTCTCTCACACACTACCCTTACATGATTCTCACCTAAATTCAGGGTTTCTAAGTGTTAAATTACAAGCAAATTGGCACGGAATAAAGACAACAAAATTGTTGATTAAATTCAACCTTACACACATCACACGCCTAAGACCTACAAGTACAACCTACATGTCATTATAATTTCCAACAAGCCCTCATCTTCACACGATTAAACTTATCACTTCACTATCAAACATTTCTCATTTCTATCACATCTCTCTCTCTCTATATTTCACCTTAGACTCTCTCTTTCTCTTATATCTTCAGACCTTCAGCCCATTCTCTTTCTCTCTTTCTCTTATGGTCCGTTTAGATTGAGGGGGAGGGAGGGGAGTAGAGTAGAATAGAGTAGATTTAGTTTAAAATTAGTCTATTTTTAGCCAATTCTACTCTATTCCCCCTCCTTCCCTCTTCATTCAAACAGGCCATTAAAGCTTGGGTTGGTGGCAAGTAGAGGAAGTGGAGCTTGCAATGGAAGAAATGAAGATAGTGAGGAGGGAGGAGCAACGGGAAGAAATGAGAAAGGAGGAGAAAAAGAAAATATTTAAACAATCTGACCAATGTGAATGCTATATATATATATATATATATATATATATATATATATTTTTTTTTTTTCCCTTCTTCATTTGAGTTACAGTACACAGCCAAAGATAGCTGATCGGTGCAAAACTGCAAGTGCACAGTATCGTAGTTTTATAGTAAAGTAATGAGAAGAGTATCATTCTCAGGGATTGGTAACTTACTTTTGACAAATACCAAAATTATTCTAATCTTGATTTTATCTAGAGTAGTCACTAAGGCTTTTGTAATTGGAATTCAAAATAAAATCAATTTAAATAAAAGATATGCAGAGGAAAAGAAAGATGTTACTTGAAAATCAACTTAATGAGAAAGAAACTTCTAGGAAATCGATTTCACCTAATCCCTCACTATGCTTTACTCATCTAGCTAATTGAATTTAATTCACTGTGTTTGTTAGCAATCTCCAAACTCTTTCAAAAGCCCCTTTAGACAGTCAATTGGAAACATTCTTATTCATCATTTTACACAAGAGTATGCAATTTAATAAAGCAAAAAAGCATTAAGACCAACGATTTTCACATAGGTTCATACAAGTCTTTTGATCTCTATATTTACCTATGCTGAAATATTCAAGATCTATCCTATAATTCCCTTTTTCAACAGCAAATCACAAGATCAAAATTATCTAATTAATGACCAGTTAATTAGAAGCAATAAGCTCAGAATAAATTAGACAAATATGAAGAGAATTAATTCAAATTACCAAAGAAAAGCAAGCATAGTTCGAAATTAGATTACATCGTTTTCCTAGAATAAAGAAAATTTAGTTCATGCTAGCCAAATAAAAATATTGGACTTTCATTAAACTATTTAAGCTGATAAATTTAAAATGAATCAAAACTAACACATTTAATGTGATATTTTTTTCCCCCCCTAAAATACTAATAGCATAGATTGGGTTGAATTACTTGAGTTGAAAATTTTGTTAATCTGATGACTGAAAGTTCGTTTAGACTCCTTTAACAGATTGTTTAACCTAATATATTAATCAACTGATTACTTGGGGCACGTTTGGTATACTGTAATGATTATTACATGAGAATATGAATAAGTATTACAAGAAATACATTAAGTTGGAATGTAATAAGTATTACTATTCATTAGTTTGGTAACCATTTAAGAATAGAATCTTGAATATGTATCCGCAATTTAGTAGAGTACAAAAAGAAGGTGTAATTAAATCATTTTTAAGTCAAATTTCATAAAATACACTTATTTTAGGGTATTCAAAATAGAGCTAATAATTAACAACAAGGAAAATTTATTTTCTTTCTTTTTGAAGATGTGGCAACTAATGGGTCTTTAGGATTATTTTTTTAAGAAGTTATTACATACGGTGAAGGAATAGATATTCAGTACTTTTGATAAGGAATAGTTATTCCTCATTTTGAAGAATAACTATTCATAAGGAATAACTATTCATTGTAATAAAAACATAACCAAACAATCGAATAGTTATGCCATAGGAATATCTATTACATTATAGTGTCTATTACAGTTTACCAAATGTGCCTTTAGATTAATTATTCAGACCTAGGTTAAACACATATAAAACATATCATGCTAAGTTGCGGAAAAGTAAATAACACTGCGATATGATTACCTAGGAAAACCAATGAAACTAACTCGTTTCAAGGTAAAAACCTGAGGAGGATTTGACCTATCTATTCTCAAGGTAAACCAAATCCACTATAAGAGAATTGAAGTTTTTACAAAAGATTTAACCCTAAATATATTACTACCTCATGTAGTAACTTACTGACACGAACATGTACAAGCTCCAAATTTACGGACTCTTTCTCTTCTTGGATTAACAGTAACACAAGCACACCCTTGCTTGTGATTTTGAGATCCCACTCAAAGGTTTTAGATCACCTTTTCTTGTTGATCTTAAGTAACTAGTTCTACCAATCCTTGATTGTAAGTTCTGGTAGAATATTGTGTAGTTAGAAGGTACAGAACCTCTCCAATCTCACAAAAAGTAACACACATGTCTTCCAAAAAAGTCTTCAGAACTTAGCTAGGGTTTCCCTTTTACATTTGGAGAAGTTTAAGTGAAACCCTACACATTTTCGTAGAGACTGGATTGAAATAAACTTCTCCCGAAGACTGTCTGTGATTTTCGATCGATTGGGTCTAATTCTCGATCGATGGAGAAAGGCAGAACTTGACTTCTCCTTTTCTTCATTCAGTTGGACTTCAAATCTTGAAACACATTTATTTAAGCATTGCCTAAACACTTCGTGACTTGGCTAACCCACAAGTGACCTGTGAAACTCTCTGCTTGGATGATTTTAAGTGTGACTCTTATACTCTTTACCTATACTGTATATACATTCATTACTCACAAGATTCTAAAGAAAACCCTGGAAAGGTTTCTACAACACAACTACCTTGTTAGAGAGAGCTACACATCCTCAAGAGAGAAATCCTTGTAGTCTCTTCTCCTCCCCTCTCCCATTGTTATACCTTGAGATGAGATTTATATCCAAACACAACCCACGCCTATTCAGAGTGTAAAGAGTGCTTTGAAACTTGGAAAGCATTGGGTATCTACTAAAATAAGTCGAAGAGGCTTAGCAATGCAATCGGGTGGTATTGCGAGATACAGATAACTAGTGAAGACAAGACTTAAAGAAGTTTGCTAGTAGCTGGAGCTTAGAGGGCTCAAGTACTTTGGGTAGACTAGGCTTGGAGGGTCTTTTTAGTAGATCATTGTACTCCAACTTATTTACTAGTGGATCATTTTGACTTGAGGGGTCGCAAAAAGATTTTTTGCTAAGTTCTTTAGTTTCCTCTTCGATAACATATCACTGTGTTATTTTGGGATTGCTATTCTTTTACCCACTGTCCTTTCCATTTTAACATTGCACTTGTTCATCCATGCAATTGTTGAGTGCTTCGATTAATTAATTTGCTAATCATGTATATTCCACATCTAGTGTGCTTAGATTGAAATTGATCAAGCCGTAATTAAGAATTGGAGGTCTAGATAAGTTATATTGTTTTAACATTATTTGAGCTTTCAATCCTTAACTTTGTTAATAGAAATTCCTATGACTTTATCTTTTAATAACAACAAAAAATGTTGCTTACTTAATATTAAAAGGAAAATGCTGGAGGCAATAATAAATTAAAAAGTTCTTATATATTTTTTAAAAATAAATAAAGGTGTCAATTATCTAAAATTTTTAAACTTTTAACGTTAAAAGAGAGGGAATGGGGCATTTCGGGAAATCAGTGGCCATTTACTATAACCAGGGATGGACCTACGTTAGGGCAGGGGGGGCCCATTGCCCCCCCCCCCCCCCACCCACCCCCCAAAAAAAAAAAAAAAAAACCTAGTGTGTGTATATATATATATATATATATATATATATGGGTTGAAATTTTAAATTTTCGTCCTAATAGCCCCCCCCCCCCAATTAAAAAAAAAAAACTGGTATACCCGAATGCAATCTGAAAAAATAACCCACAAACTCTCATCCAAAAAAATATAAATAAATAACCGACAAACTAAAAAATAAATATTGACTGAAAACCAGAATTACAATTCTCAAATTTTTATCCCAACCTCACTCTTCCTCCACTTAGTCTCATCAACGCCGCCAATCTTCACTACTGCTGCTGCTGTCCTGCTTCTCCTCAAATCAGATCTGGACTCTTGCTACTGCTGCTCCTCCTCAGATCCGGACTGTTCCTGCTACCTCCTCAGATCCTTTGCTCTATTGCTCTGCCTTAGCCGGTTAGCCCTTTGCCCTCTGAGTTTTTTTATGAACTGTGGTGTTTGACTGCTGTGTTTGTGAGTTGTGGCTTTTTAATTGATGTGTTGTGTCTCTCAACCACTTTGTAATTGTGGCTTTTGTGTGGACCGGTTTCAGTGTTTGTAAATTGTAACTTTTTTTTTTTTTGGTTTTTTTTGTTGTTTAGGTTTTACTTTTATCTATAAAGAAATAAAGGGGGACCACTAGTACAAGGACAAGGACATGACTAGCTTTGTGAATCAATGAGACTAGTGTTTGGTAAGTCATTAGTGACTTTTTTGTGAGATGAATTAACCAAAGTATTTGGTCTGATTGTTTTGATTTTATTAAAAATTTTGTCATTGTGATTTTGTCATTTTGTGTATGTGATTTATATTAGTAATATATAATATATAGTGAACTTTGTTTTTGTCACTTTGTGTGATGTGGCTAATATTAGTAATATATATAAATTTGTGCTTCTCTGTTTGTGATTATTTTAGTTTTAGAATCAATCATAGACGACTTTAGAGACTTAAAAGAGCGTTGAGTTCCATTTTGATAAATGTGTTAAAATGTTTAAAAAATACCTATTTTGTATGTTATACTTTGTCGACATTTTTATAATGTCAAATGTTTAAGAAACACTTATTTTATATGTAGTATTTTGTTAAATATGAAATAGATGTTAGTTTTTATTTTTATAAAAAAAAAAAGAAAAAGTTTTAAGCTTTGGCCCCCCCCAAGTTCAAATCCTGGTTCCGTCCCTGACTATAACCATGCACCTATGATAGTTTGATAACTTTGATTAAAATTTTAAAAAAAAAAAAAAAAATGTCCTATCTCCCGATGTATTCCTAGACAATAGTTGCGGACCAGTATGTTGGCCAAAATGGTTTGAAGTAAAAAAACACTGTTTCGAATCTATATAGGGAAATACCACTTTTTATGGTACTTGAGTTTCTTAAACTCGAGTTCCTAGAAGTTTTGCCATTGTAGCACTACTGAGGTGGAAATTGGGCAATTAAAAAAAATTATGTGATACTTGAGCATTGTAAACTCGAGTACCATGCAACACAATACTCGAGTATACTAGGCTCGAGTACCATTTTATAATAAAATGTTGTTGAACTCGAGTATCTTGTAATTTTTTTTTTTTTTGGGATTATCGACAAGTAAACATAAACATAAAATGGTGTTTATTTTATTTATAGAGTACTAGAGTTCACCAAGCTCGAGTACCCAATAATTTTTTTTTTTTTTGGGATTATCGACAAATAAACATAAACATAAAAATAAGTAGCTCTTTTTTACGTTTTTCTTTATTTAAATAGAAGCATTGTAAAATATAGAGATTTTAATTTCAAAATATGAATTTAATTTCTAAATTAAGTAAAACTGTTCACTGTTTTCTCACAAAAATTGTTCACTGTTTTTTGCATAAACTATTTCTAGTATTTTGCATAAAATTATTTTCGGTTTAGCATTATTTAAAAAATTGTTCACTCTCTTTTCTGCGTAAACTATTTTCTATTCACTATTTAAAAAATCGTTTACTATTTTTTCATAAAACACCTAGTGAAATCGTTTTTTCTAAATCTAAACGCCAAATCTGAATGCTTTTTCATGTTTGAATTTCACAATAATCGAATCTATTTTTCTGCATTGATAAAATCTGTTTCTACATTAATAACATGGCACTCTGCCCATCATATTTACTGTATATTTGAATCTACTTTTAGCATTCATAAAATCTGTTTTTTGCATTAAGTAGAATTGTTCACTGTTTTCTCATAAAAATAGTTCACTGTTTTCTGTATAAACTATTTCTAGCATTTCGCTTAAAATTATTTTCTGTTCATCATTATTTAAAAAATTGTTCACTCTCTTTTCTGCGTAAATTATTTTCTGTTCATTATTTAAAAAATTGTTCCCTGTTTTCTCATAAACCATCTAATGAAATCTTGTTTTCTAATTTTAAAAGCCAAATCTGAATGCTTTTTCATGTTTAAATTTCAAAATGAATGAATTTGTTTTTCTACATTGATAAAACCTATTTCTACATTAATAAAATTTGCTCTTTGTACATCATGTTTACTGTATATTCGAATCTGCTTACTGCATTCATAAAATTTGTTTTTCGCATTAAGTAAAGCTGTTCACTGTTTTCTCATAAAAATTGTTCACTGTTTTCTCATAAAAATTGTTAACTATTTTCTGCATAATCTATTTCTAGCATTTTGGATAAAATTATCTTCTGATTAGCATTATTTACAAAATTGTTCACTCTCTTTTCTGCTTAAATTATTTTCTGTACACTAGTTAAAAAATTGTCCACTGTTTTCTCATAAATCACATAGTGAAATCGTTTTTTCTAAATCTAAATGCCAAATTTGAATGCTTTTTCATGTTTGAATTTCATAATAATCGAATCTATTTTTCTTCATTAATAAAATCTGTTTCTACATTAATAAAATTTGCAATCTACCCATCATGTTTATTGTATATTCGAATTTGCTTACTACATTCATAAAATCTGTTTTTTGTATTAAGTAAAATTGTTCATTGTTTTTTGCATAAAATTATTTTCTGTTCACTATTTAAAAAATTGTTCACTGTTTTCTCATAAAACACCTAGTGAAATCGTTTTTTTCTAAATCTAAACACCAAATCTGAGTGTTTTTCATGTTTGAATTTCATAATAATCAAATCTATTTTTCTGCATTAATAAAATCTGTTTCTACATTAATAAAATTTGCACCCTGCCCATCATGTTTATTGTATATTCGAATCTGCTTACTACATTCATAAAATCTATTTTTTGTATTAAGTAAAACTGTTCACTATTTTCTCATAAAAATTGTTCACTGTTTTCTGCATAAACTATTTCTAGCATTCTGCATAAAATTATTTTCTGTTCAGCATTATTTAAAAAATTGTTCACTCTCTTTTCTGCGTAAATTATTTTCTGTTCACTATTTAAAAAATTATTCCCTGTTTTCTCATACAGAGGGATATAGAGGTGCCATATAGCTTTAGTGATAATTTATTCTTCTTTAATATTTTAATTTATAAGGAAAATCTTGTTACACACTTGTTATTGCAAATTTTGTGCACATTATTTTTAGAATTATGTTTTAAAAACAAGGTTTTAGTTAAAATTGTAAAACCATGTTTTAAAACATGATTTCAAACACAATTTCAACTTATGTAGCAATGTGCACAAAATAAGTATATAAAATAGAGCGATAATTATTCTCATATTCTTTAAAGTGCAAATATTCTTTATTTATTTATTTTTTTTTTGGAGAAGGTGCACGTATTCTTTCAGTTGACGAAGATGACAGTGAAGTGAAGCACGGGTGGTCTGTGTCCATGTTTTTTCAATTTGATGAGAATAGATGCAAATTTGTTTGGTGTATTATAATTAGAAAAAAAATAACAAAATTCACAAATATATAAGAAGTTTATAAATATTAAGTATCAGATTAACAATACATAATAACAAAGTTGTACTAAGGTTCATTTATTATTTTATTTATATAATGATTATATATATATTCTTTACTTATATAATATGTTAGTATTTTTTTACCTTAGGATGGCAATTTATATTTATTTCTTTAAAATGAATAGAATAAAGTCATAATTGTCTATTTATACGAAATTGCTGTCTCTCTCAAGACTCATCTCTCTTTAAAACATTCAAACAAAGGGGAACCATATTTATTCTCCTTGCCCCTACTTAATTTTTGAAACATTTAAATAAGGTGAAAGGGTAACCATTTTCCTCTAGTCTCATTTACTCTACTTTCCTTTCTCTTATTACTCCTTGCTCTCCTCTCCCTCCAAACATTCACATATAATCTTAGGGAGAGAAGAAAGAAAGAAAAGGAGGGATATTCATGAGAGAGAGGGAGAGGGGGAGAGAGAGAGAGAGAGAGAGAGAGAGAATGTGTTTTAAGATATGGTAATGTGTAGAAACATAAAATTATAAATAAGATATGTATTAACAAGATGAACTTATATATAGAAATATTTTAATTTATATATCAATAAAGACATATATATACACACACGCTAAAAACCCATCCCCACCACGTTACCTCCTTGAGGTGGGGAAAACCTAGTTGAGAATTGTTAGGGTCATTTTAGTGTTGGCTAATTTAGTGTCAAAATTTTTATGTAATCAAAATAATTTCCATATTTTCATTTTATTTTACTTGAACTGTAATTGGGTTGGCTGTTAAATGGAGAGATGTCAGGAATTGCATTAATTTTTGAGAATCTTGGTTAAGCGAGATATTTGGTCAAGCTAGATCATTAGTATGTACTTTTAGAGAGGTTCGCCCGACACTTGCCTAAAACTAAGGTAAGCAAGATTACAATAAGGAAGAGGCTTGCCTACATTTGGCAGTCATTAGGATGAGCGAGTTTTGTCGAAAGCCACCGATATAGGCTTCTTCAAGGACTTTTACTAGCCAGTTAAACCCCAAATCTTACACATATAGACATGGTTTTGTAGCCTTAATTTAGAGAAGAGGAAGATGGCCAAAGAGCAAAGAAATACTATATCTGAGAATTCTTAAGAGTCTTCCTACCTCTTCCGTTGAATATCGTTGAGACCTATATTGTTCTATACAACAAGATCAAAAAAAGTGTTGGATATCTATTATACAAGAGGCAAATTGACTCGGTTCCAAAATCTAATCTTAATTCTACCTGGTTCCAAATCAAAACCCCACTTGCACCTTAGATTCTGAAATGAGAGAGATAGTGATTAAATGGATCTTACGCACATCCAATTTAGTCAGCCCAAAAATTGGATCCCACAGGGCAATTCTCAGTGCCGATTGACTCAATTTGAGATGGGGATAGGCATTTTGAATTACTGTGTCTTTAGTCTTTACAGTGCAGTAATTCTAAATGATCCCAAGCAATAAAAATAAATAAAGAAAAAGTTTGGCTTGCAATTCAATTATATAGTGATCAAGAAAGAAAACAATAGATAGAGTAGGAATATAGATCCAGATTCCAACAATCTTCAAATGACTAAGAAGCAGAATTAAATAATCAACAATTAAGGCAATTTTACCTCCCCCCCCCCCCAAAAAAAAAAAAAAAAAAAAAATCAAAGTACATGTTATACGAGATAATAACAAGGTACAATGTCGTTGATCTCTTAGAGAAAGAAAGAGAGAAATCCTTGGACCACCGTTTTTGTGTGGCGTTAGTTAGAGGAGCAAGGAGAAAGTGCACTACCAGCCAATGAAGGAGCCCATCAAATATGTAAAACTAACTGAGCAACATGGCAGATTCTTAAGAAGGGAATCTAAAGAACAGTATCTAATGTACTGTACATAAATTTTGTCCTTATTTTAAAAGGTTAAACGCTTTATAATTTTATTGATGACACACATTTTAAGTTGCCCAGTGGGTCTACCACAATTTTAACCCCACACTCTCACCAATTCAAACTAGATCACTCACTCCCAACATTATCAAACCCTTGATCCTCCAACTACCTTCCACTCCCACCTAACTGTTAACCACAAATCTACTGCTCCTTGGTATTCCAACCTAGCATATGAATCCCTTGGAACCTAGCAAAAATAACCCATTGTAAATTTTTAAATTTGTATTAGTGCAAGCCCAAAGAAATAACAAAATAACAACCAAAAAATATGCACTAAACAGGATCAAATTCACAAAACTAAATCAAGATTATCCATTTAACATAACTAAATGCTGAAACTTCCTTCTAACTATTATCATTTTCAAGCTTAGTCTCTTATGAAGGCTATAAGGTTGAATTTAATCCACTATTTTGTTGGCTTTATTCTGTGCCAAATTTGCTTGTATTTCAACAATTAGTAACCCTGTATTTAGGTGAGTTTGTTGTAAGGGTAGTGAGTGAGATAGAGTGTTGAATGCTCAAGAGTGTGCAAGAAAACAGAGTCTTGCGGCTGGATCTCGTGGGTGACTTGCGGCTGCAAGCCGCAAGAAGCAGCACACGTGTCAAGCATACCAGAAGTTGAAGCATCATACTAGCTGGAGTACTATAGGATAAAATAGGACAACTGGCCGTTCTGTTATCTCGCGGCTGGATCTCACGACTCAGTTAAGTCGCGAGACCAAGCCGTGAGCCAGCCCTGTTTTGAAAAACCTAACGTTTCACATTCCATTCTCACCCTAGTATAAATACCCCTTATACCCAGGAAAGAAAGAGAGCTTCCAGAGAGAATTTTGAGAGAGAAACCCCAGAATAAAACAAGATTGATTCATCCACAATCTTTACATAAGAGACTCTTTAAATTCCTCAACTCTCTTCCTCTCCATTATTAAATTCTTGAGAGGCATTTTACCAAAACCTTTTTTTCGCCATATCCATTACTGTGAGAGGGCTGTTTGGTGTTCTGGGAAGCAATTAGGAAGGAACCAATTTACATTGTTTGATGCTATGGTCAAGTAGCGGAATCCGAGAAGCTAAAAAAGAAATAGGTTTGGCGCAACCTCGTTAGAGCAAGAAGCTTGGAGGGCTTAGGTGCACTGGGTAGATTAGGCTTGGAGGGTCTATTGCTGTTTATGTATCCCAACTACATTTTCTAGTGGATTGTTTACCACTTGAAGGGTGCGGAGAGGTTTTACGCCGAGGGCTTCTGTTTCCTCTTCGATAACACATCGTGTGTTGTCTTTGTGTTTGCATCTCTCTTCCTTTTATCTTTGCCTTTTATTTTCTGCTGTGGATGTGATTTTAATTGGCATAGATTGTTTTCCAATTCTGTATTAAGCTTTTGTTCATGTTTCGCACATTAATTGTTTGATATAAAACTTGAATTGGTAATTTGTAAATTGGGGGTCTAAATGTTCAAGGGTGTTTTTACACTATTTGAACTTTCAAAGGCTAAGGCTATGAAGGCTAAGGCTACCAAGCTTTGGAATGATTGTTGGGGCTTGTGATTTTTTCAAGTCTTTGGATTTTGGGGATGCATAGGCTAATTGTGGTATTCACTGGGATCTGAAAGTGGGGTCTGTGACAATGGCAATCGAACGTGATGGTGGGAGATTAACTCCACAGTGGTCGTTTGGTTTTTGGGTATTCATAGATACTATCAAAGTAGGTAGTAGATTGATGGCTGTTGATTGCTAGTCGTTATTGTTAAAGTTAAACAACCATCTAAAAAATTAATATATTTTTTTAAAATAAAATAGTGTTGATGTGAAAAACTATGGAGCTTCCAAAACTTAGATGACACAATATAATAAGGTTAACAACAAGTTAAAGGATTTGATTATATAATATTTACAAATCAGTAAATCAGGCACGATCTATTTTTAAATGTCACATACAAGTCATTAGTACATATATGGCCAAAAAAAAAAAAATTGCTAGCCATTTGATTAGCTTTGATATTGAAGGATCTTAGCAGCATGCCTAAAAGTAATGTCTTTATTTTATTATTTTGAAAGTTAGCAACTACGTATCCAAAATGGATCTATAAAATCTAGTGCCTAAGGTAAAGGCCCCCAAACTAGATGTCATGTCTCCCACATACGTTATAAAAACCCCAACCTTTACTACCTGCCTTTCTATCTCTCTCATCCTGGCTTTCTTAGTGAATTGAACATGAGTTCTAATTATCAAAAGTCGCCTTTAGGTAAAATATTTAGTTTGTTTGTTTAACCTTTTTCTTCTTGGGAATAATGCTATGCATACAATATTTTTACAATAATTTTATAATAAATTTTAAGTGGTAAGTTGTTATTGGTTGTTATGAGTGAGTAAAAAGGTAATTTAAGTTGTGAATTCAATTTAGAACCAACAACAACTCTTTTTGGTAATAGAATAAAAAACTTTTTTTTTTGAAAATAAAACTAATAACAACTTACCATTTATAATTTACTATAAAAGTATTATGAAAATATTGTGTACAAGGTTATTGGACCGTACAATTGTGACTAAGATTGAAAATTTAAAAATTTCCTCATTGACCATTATATGTGTATTACATTATTGCAAATGTTTGAGTTTGTGCAGAGGCAAAGCCTAATCAAACGAAGAAACTAAGCCCTTCAAACAGTTCAAAGTAGGTTACGGAAAACCCTCCTATGGCTGTAGACCACGATACCTCTTCTACTTTAGCCCTCAATCACACTTCTCCTGCTTTAGAGATATTTGTTGGTGATCAAACTAGTTTCTACAAAATATGGCTAAAGAGCCTTAGATCCTAAACAATGTAGTCAAATGTTTATTGAAAAGAGAAAAAAAGAAAAACTATATAGTCAATTAATCTACTTTTAAACTATTTATTAAAATGCCACTCTTTACAATAAATGAATAAAGTAACACTAATTGCAAGTTCAATTGTTTCTAAAAAAAAAAAGAAAATAATAAAAAAGAAGTTCATATTGAATTTCTGTCACGAGCATATGTTAATTTAATAAGTCTTGCATGTATTAGATAGCTAGCAAATTTAAATTTTAAATCATTCGTTATCCCATTGCAAATTGTCTTTCATATGTAAGGAAATTTTTTTTTTTTTTTTTGGTTTGATGATGATTTTGTTCTTAGAGTGTTGGCATTGGTGTGTGTGTCAACATATTAAAATTTTAGCACTTGGCACAGTAATAACCAAATACTAAAAAACCACCTACATCACATGTTCCAAGTGCTAAAAAATTTGGTATTGATCTACAATACCGTTCTTATTTACATTTCATCTTTTGTTTTTCTCAAAAAGAAAAATAAAAACTCAAGTTCCTTTCTTACCAATGGTTGTCAACATACCAGTACAAATTTATGTCCAAGAAGGGAGAACACCTCTACATTTAGTTGCAGCCAATAATTACATTGAGGGCATTCAGTTCATTTTAACAAAATTCAGACAACATGCCCTTGTAAAGAGCCTAAAGGGTGACCTTCCTATCCATATATCAAGCAAAAAGGGACACATTAAGGCTGTTGAAATATTTCTTGAACAGCAATGGCACGATCCATCTAAATTATTTAACAGTTTAGGTCAAAATATATTGCACGTTGTGGCAAAGCATGGGCAAGACATGTTGGTGAAAAACATATTGTCAAATCCAAGGTTTGAGAAGCTTCTAAATGAAAGGGACAAGAATGGACAGACTTGCATTTGGCCTCTATGACTTTTCATTCAAATGTTGTGTGTACTCTCACGTGGGACAGGAGAGTTAACTTGAATCAGCTAAGTAAAAAAGGTTTGACCACTTTGGATATTGTTAGACGAGATAGGTATGACCTTATCATTGAATGTTTATCTTATTTTATTTTAGGAGTTTGTCTCACAATATTTCAAATGCATAACACACCCGTTAATGTCATTGTCTCTTACATTCTACATATTAAGTTGTAGTATTACTACTATCAACATGTGCTCTTCTAGTTCAATATCAACTTCCTTTAAATTTTAACAATCTTTCAAAAAGCTTAGTAAAACTTTCCTCCGAAATTTTCCATTTTGAGAAGCCTAAAGATTTTGATCTAGATGAAATACAAAATCAATTTTGAAATAAATTTTCCATTCTAAATTTTAATTAAATAAATTTTAAATTTATTAGAAAACTCAATTGTTCTAGGTTGTTAGAGGCATAAAATAAATTGTAGTAAAAAATTTTAAGGTCGTGTTTTACATTTTTGCCAAATTAATATTACCACTGCATGTCAAGTCAACTCAAATAACTTTTTGGTTTTTCCTCAATTAGTGAGTTACATATATTTATATATTGTCTAACTTTCCTCGCAGATATTGACTGATTGGGCTTTAACGATAGCTGGCACACCCATGAGCATTAAGGGATCTAAAATTCTTTCAAGAAAACCAAGAACGCGATCAAGATATTGCATGATTAAGCATTGGTTCGATATTCTTTTTTTGAGGTCATGTACGTGTCACTCAAACTAGTAATTTTTAAAATTCTTAATAATTAAACTTTAATCAATACTTATAAATTTATTATGTGTGTATATATACTAAATTAGTGAATACACAACGATACATGTATATAAATATTAATGTACCGATAATTCCAAAACAATACATTGCTATTAATTATTTGGCATTGAAATATGTCATCTTTGAACAAATTAAAATGATATAGTAATTGATGGTGTAGGAAACTATTTGTGTTTGTAAGAATTAAGAGGGAAAGGAAAGTGCTTTTAGAGTATGCTCAAGAAAACTCATTCTTGAATTCTTTAGTATTTTCCTTGTCCTCTGTGAATCCAAACTTTTAAAAAATAAAAACTAACACATTTAATGTAATTTTTTTAAGGAGTTAGGATGAGAAGTAGGGAGTAAACAACAAGATTAGGAGGAGAGAGAAATAATTGTTTCTTTTATTCAATTGGGAATTTTTTAGGAGAAAAAATGAAAAATTTGGCTGCTCTAAAAATACTTAGATGTAATATTTATTGAAAGTAGTTTTATGGAAAAAGCTATCTAAGAGCATTTGCGTTAGTCTTTTGCAAAATTTCTGTAAATATTAGTATAAGAATCTACTTTTTCTATTTTACACGGTTACTTTTACAAAACACACACATTAGATTATCTATTATACACTCTAATTTATTTAAATAATCATTTTTTTTTATTTCACTCTCAGATAACTCTCACTTCTCACATTGATCCTCTCACCTCTCTCTCCTCTGAAACCTCCCTTTTAGCTGTCGTTGCTGCTCTTCATCGGTGCCACCATTGCTGCTTTTTCTTCTTCTCTTATCCCAAACCAAAACCACATCATCATCATCATCTTCTTCTTCCTCTATAAACTACCCAGCAAAATAACACAAATCATTCCAAAATCTTCTTCTTCTTCTTCTTCTTTTTCTATAAGAGAAAGTGAACTTATCAAGTTATTGTCCTGCAAATACAGTGTGTACAATCATTGGACTTTGAGTAGTGAGGTTGGAATCTAACCATAGATCTAGTTTCTGGTGAGGACGATGATTTTTAAGCAGTGGAGACTGGAGATTGAGTCAGGGAAGTTTTCAAAGAAGTTGATGTTGTTAAGGAAGAGAGATTTGAGGTTGAGGAGGCCAATGAGGTTTGGGATTTGGCTAGAGAGAGATTTTCCTTTGAGGTTGAGGACTCTAAAAAGAAGAAAAGAAAATTAAGGAAGAAGGTCAGTAACGAAGTGAGAGGAGAAAAGAATTAAAAAATTATTTGCAAATGAACAGTAAGTGTGAATATATGCACAATTACTGTAGTAATTTTGGATATATACAAACTTATGCACCCATTGATGTGGGTTTTTTTTGGTTAAAATGTGTAAAACTAACATCTTTTTCTATTTTACAAACTTATGCAAGCATTGATGTGGTTGCTCTAAAAGTCAATGCATTCCATCCAATTCAATGTGAAAAGCTTCTCAATGAATCGAATTTAAACTAGGGACATATTAATTGCTTCTATGTTACATAGTTTTAATTTGACCTCACCAACAAAAATATTTTTTCCCTCTAGTAACAATCAATAACAACTTAGTACTTAAAATTTGTTGTGAAAATGATATGGATATAACATTTATCTTTATTTTATGATAACAACACTAATGCTTACTATATTTTGACTTCCCAACATCATCTTATTTTACAATAACAACCCTGGTGCTTAGTATGTTTTGAGTTTCCAACATCATAGTTGTTAGTATACTATGATACATAGATGTATCGTAAATGCTCGTTAATTTACGGTATTGTATGAATCAAATATATTGTACCATATATAGACAAATACTTTAAAATGAGATTTTTTTTTTTAATTGAACTTTTAGTTGAATCTAACAAGTTTTTAGATTTATTTTTAATACAAAATTATTAGGTTACTTAATTTAGTCTAATAAAATAACATATTCATAAGTTTTTGTTTCTCTCTTTCTTTATCCTACAAAATTTGGACTACATGCTTATACTTTACTTTCATATTTACTAATTTCTTTTCTATACTTCAAATAAGGTATTAACTGATAATATGATTATTTTTTTAAATTTTTTTCATTATTATTATAAGTCCAAGAAACTAGAATGCCAAGAAGAAATTTTTTTCTAAAAAAAATTATTAAAATAAAAAGAACAAGAAGAGATAGTAAATGTTGAAGATGAAGAAGAAATAAATTTGCAAAATGATGAACATGATGATAGTAATGAGTTAGAAGGAGTTGATTAGGCAATATGATGAATATGATGAAAACTAAGAATTGTTTTTGGTAATTTTTAATGTATTTTCACTTTTGAATTTAATCAAGGGTCACACCACCTGTAGAAGAAGAGGGAGCAGAGGTGGATGGAGCTAAAGAAGTGGGAGGAGCTGCCATCTCGAACCACCTCGAACGTAGCTGCGCCTCACTCTGCTTAATGGTAGTGGTGTCAATGGCACACATAACATGGAAGTGGTTGGAAACGGGAAAGGGAATAGAAAAATAGCGTAAATCCTCATGATAGTTGAAGGGAAGAGGAACTAATCATGGGTTGTTGTATCCCTATATACATCTATGATGGAAAAAATGAAATGAGAGAAAAAATCTGTAGTATGATGCTCTAATGGGTTCTTTTGTATGATATAAATTAGGAATTAACCTATGATTTCTTTCTTTTTTATTCTTTTTTCTTTCCACCATTACAAGTGTATGTGACTTCCTTCTCCTATTTTATACCATTTTATAGAACAACTTTTTTCTGTTATTATTTTAGGACTAAACTTAGGTATAGTACCATAGGTGTTGTTCATTAGGTTCTCTTCTTAAGATTCAGTCATATGGCTATTCAACTAAAAAAATACATTTTCATCCCATGAGAAAAAATCCACATGGTAGAATCTTAAGAGGGGAATATATGGAACAACACCTAAGCCATGAAATAGTTGTGAAGTTATAAAATATTTATGAAATGTTTGAATAATGATGGTGCAGATGCAAGATGTACCTTGATATGAGCTACTTAGAGAAGACCAACACCGAGACCTTTATTGTAGGTGTTGCTCCCTAGAAAATGTACATATTGCTATTGTAGCTTTGATCATGGGGATTAGGTGAGATGAGCTATGTCTAACTAGTGGGGAATGGGGATGGGTGGTTGAGAAGTTGGTCACCTACGGGTCATGTTGGACTAAAAGAGGTTGGAAGCTGATAGGGTATGGCCATTTAAGCCATGTAAGATGAGTGGATAATATTTTCCTTTAATTCTTGCCACACGTGAGTCCATTTGCCACTTAGGTAGATTTTGTTAGTGTAGGGACTAAATTGATTGCGATTTAAAAATAATAGGGATTAAATTGATTGCTTTCAAAATGTGGAGACCAAATCGATAGTGACTCCAAAATGTAGAAACTAAAATGGTGTTTTTGCCTTGAATATATTCAAAATTTATAATGAATATACCCTTTATATATGTATATTTATCATTTTTTTATAAATTTTGTAAAGTTTTTGTGTATCATAAGATACATGATACAATATGATACAGGACACAAAAAAAAAAAAAATAATAATAATAATAAAATAAAATAAAAATTGATTCACAATACAACTATGCCCAACATATTTACACAATATCTCAATATGGTCCATAATTTTTTAATTGTGTCAATTTGGTTCCTAACCTTTTCGGTGTCATGTTAATTTAGTCCTTACCGTTATCCCTAGAATGGAAAAAGTTAATATATCAAACAATATATTAATTAGTATATGTAATTAATTTATTAAGTTTTAAAATAGAAACTTAAAACACCAAGACATCGAAATCCCCAATTTAAGCCGGCTCTTCATCTCCTTCCTTTCCTCACAATCAACATAATTTCGAGCTCTATTCTCCAATCACCTATACACTTGGGCGAGCCCTAGAGAAAGAAGGCACTATGTGGTTGGTGCTGACTAACGAGAGAGAGAGGGAGAGCAGGTGGAGATGCGTTAAGGGGTTTAGGGATTTTGGTAGTCACGTGACTGAGTTTTTTTATTTTCTTATTTTTTTTAACCAACGTGGCGGTACAATTAGCAGATGATGTGAGGACATGGATATTGCTTTAGCTTTGAGGACATTGGTATTCCCTACAGGAAATTGATATAACACAAAGTACTCTTATAAGAAGGATGGAACCAAGCCCCAGGAGTGGATTGCTAACCTTCAAACTGGTAATCCTGATGATGAACAACAAGAATTTCAGAACAAAGTTGCTGATCTTAATCAAGCCATTGTCTTGGCAAATATGCTTTTCTTGATAAATGAGGTTCAGTTTTAGCTGTGCCAATATAGGTGTTCATTTCGGCTGAGTTTTAACTAGAATATCAATAATTTTGGACTTTTTACCGTTTAATTAGAATTTTGATAGAGGTATTTGAGTGAATTATGATGTTTCCATTTCAAGTTCAGCTAGTCTTTGGATTTTTAATTTGTTGAAAATTGGTTAAAATATAATTTTATTAAATATATAAAACTTTAAAAAGTTGTACATAAATAATAAACTAAAAATCTAAAGAAAATGTAGACAGGAATCAAGGATATAATAAAGTGAAAAACAGCACAGAAAATGTAAACATCTTGCAATGTGTCAAACATGGTGGAAATGATCAAGGTCCAAAGTTCATCCAATGTGTAAAAGGCAATGTAGCAATAGGGCAGGAAGATTTAGGCCATGTTTAGTACATGATCTTAAACACATGTTTTCAGTTTTTAAACAATATTACATGTATTTTCATACATTTTTTCATCTACACGTATTTCCAAAAAAACTGAAAATTGTTATTTAAACACACGTACCAAACAGGCCCTTAATATCTTGTAAGTGTCAAACACGGTGGAAAGTTATCAACTCCTAATATTTAGTGTGAAACTAATATAACCATCCAAGGCTCCATCCAAATTCAAAAGTGAAATTATTAAGACCATTAATTAAGAGCCCTCCAACAATTAAAACTAATTAAGCCTAAACAAAAACAACAAGTCAAAAAAAAAAATCTTAGTTCCAAAATCTAGGATCGGTTCAGGATCCTCAATTGATTAGATTGGGTTGGCTATTTGAATTCTTTTTCTCAATTTTATCCTATCTGAATTTCTGCTCTTTATTACTTCCCTAATTAACATGTCTTCTTTTATTACTACGTTTGCTGGCTGTGTAACCATGATTCTATTGTTTGGAATTATTTAATAGTTATCTCAATTGTTGTTTTTGCCATGTTTTTTGATTTAGCCACACAAAACACGCATGATGATCCATCAAGCAAGGAATGACTGGAGGGTGGAAAGAGTTGCTTTCTTCAAACGCTATGGATTGAAATATATATTGAATAAAAACAGGTGACATAATTTTTTTAAATGAGTCACGCAATCCATCATTCGTTTCTTTGCTGCATGATTACGTATTTGTTTGTTGCAAAAGTTGAAATTTTTGATATAAACATTTTGTGGGCACTGTGCAGATAATAACAAAGATCCCCTTCTTGCACATAAACTGCTGGGCTAACTAATCGAAGCGGACTCCATTATCTCAACTGCAACAAAAAAATTCAAGAAGGGTTAGAAGTTTCCATACCTAATCTTTCATAATTGGGAACTTTGAGGATTTCATTTTCTAGATTGAAATCTCCCCTAATGAAAACTTTGGCGACACATGCTTTCTTTTTTATTTGTTTCTTTTTGGTTAAGAGGGTTTTCATAAAAAAATTAATTAGACAAAGTATGAATACAAATTTCACTAAAAAAAAATTAACATGACTATATAATTTTAAAAACTAACCATCAAATTACATGTTCATTAAGTTTTTAATACATATATCAAATTTCAATACCAATAAGATGTAATTTCTATTCAATTTATAAGATTTTTTTAATGCATAATTTTAGATTGCAATAACATAAAATTTAAATATTTGATTAATAACATAGCTATTGGTCTTTGATCATTTAGAAGATTTTTAATTATGAAGGACATAAAAATAAAATGTGTTGTAATAGTAGATTTGTCAAAATTTATATCCAATAAAAAGATATTGAATGAAATTGTAACTTTACATTACAACCAAATTTGTTACCAAAATTAGTCAAAATATATATATATATATATATATATATATTTTTTTTTTTTTTTGTAGTAAAGAAATAGGACAAGAGTGACGCACGTTTTAGGAGAAAACTTGACAATATCTGCATGACCCATCCGTGTTACAAATGACAACAGGGATTTCATGTAGGCTAATATGGCAACAAAATTTGGTCAACATTTAATGCCAAAATGTTTTGATTCCAAGTGTAGTCTTATAATTAAATACCGATGGTTTTTGTAGAATTTTACTTCATTATAAATACGTCACAAAAATTGTACTTACCACATTTCCTCATACTGTATTCATAGTTCTTTACTCACATTTCCTCGTAGTTCCTATATACATTTCATCTTTTGTTTTTCTCAAAAATAAAAATAAAAATTCAAGTTCCTTTCTTACCAATGGCTATCATCATACCAGTGCAAATTTATGCCCAAAAAATTCCCAATGAAAGGTTGAAATCTTTAAAGTCAAAAAAGTTTCCAAACCTCCACCAATCCACAAACACCACCAACTTTGTCTTTGATTTTGCTTCCTTTCATCAACCTTTAGCCAATGATGATGTAATTGGTTTTGTTGACATGTTGGAACACATGTCAAGCAACAACCAACTCCCATTATTAACCATTTTTTCCCAAAAGAGCCCATCAGGGAATTCCTTGCTCCATGAGGTAGCAAGTTTTGGAAGTACTAAGATCACAAAATTCATTGTTGATAACTTCCCTTTCCTTCTTACCAAGAAAAATATTCTTGGGGACAGTGAAATTCACGTGGCCACAAAAAATAAACATCTAAAAGTTTTAGAAGTCCTCATTAATAGTACTACTGTGGAGTTGCAAATATAGAACAGTATAGGAAACACCACTTTACATGAAGCTATGTTTTTTCCTATTTGTTATAAAGCCATCAATCTTTTATTTTTGGGAGATCCCAACGCGGCATATATTTTGAATGAAGACGGAAAATCTCCATTGTGCCTAGCTACTCACGTTAAGCAAATTGTTGGGCTTCTATTACTAGCGCCATATGGGAATCGTGGTCTTATTGGAAGGCATCGACTTGAATTACCATTTTATGATGTTGTAAGGATGGAAAGATTAGGTATATTCCTTACTTTTATTTTATCAATTTTTTATTGTCATCCTATTTAATTCTTTTTAATCTTATAAACAATTGAGCATAATGTATATTTGGTAGGTTCAATAATAAATAGGTGCCATCTAAAATTATTTCAAATTTGCATAATTTTGTGTGATAAAATAAAACATAATGCATTGCATGTTTTGTATCACACTTACTTTGTATTTTCCACTTTTTTTTTTTTTTTTGAATTCTCAAAAAAAAAAAAAAAAAAAAATTCCACATTGATTGTAACAAACATATTGCATGTCATGCATGTTCTAAATTAATATATTATAGTTAATTCTTTCAAATGTCATTCATGTTTTAAAATATTTGTTTTTTTTCTTTTTTTGGTTAACTTAGATATATTAGAAGAGGTTTTTAGCGAGAACCCATTACTCTTCCACAAAAGAGACCAAAAAGGGAAGAGACCTCTACATTTAGCCGCATCCAATAATTACATTGAGGGCATTCAGTTCATTTTAACAAAATTCAGACATGTCCTTGTGAAGAGCCTAAAAGGTGACATTTCTATCCATATATCAACCAAGAAGGGACACATTAAGGCTATCGAAATATTTCTTGAATAGCAATGGCATGATCCATCTAAATTATTAAACAATTTAGGTCAAAATATATTGCATGTTGCGGCGGGCAAGACAAGTTGGTGAAAAACATATTGTCAAACCCAAGGTTTGAGAAGCTTCTAAATGAAAGGGTCAAGATTGGACACACAACCTTGCATTTGGCCTCTATGAATTTTCATTCAAATGTTGTGTGTATTCTCACGTGGGATAGGAGAGCTAACTTGAATCAGCTAAATAAAAAAGGTTTGACAGCTTCGGATATTGTCAGACAAAATGAACGGACAACGAGACATGTATAACTTATCATTGAATATTTATCTTATTTTATTTTAGGAGTTTGTCTCATAATATATCAAATGCATAACACACCCTTTAATAGATAAATACATGTGAATGACAGTAGCATATTGATGTGATTGTCTCTGACATTCTATATATGAAGTTGTAGTACTACTAGTGTCAATATGTGCTCTTCTAGTTCAATATCAACTTCCTTTAAATTTTAACAATCTTCCAAAAAGCTTAACAAAACTTTCCTCAGAAATTTTCCATTTTGAGAAGCCTAAAGATTTTGATCTAGGTGAAATACAAAATCAATTTTGGGGTTGGTGTACCAGTAGAGAGAGAGAGAGACACGTTGTTTTTCCAAAAATGATTCTTTAAGAAGTTCCAAAACTGTTTTTTAATCACTTTTCTTACTTATAAAAATTAATACCATAATTGGGACTTTATTAATAGTATTTCTAAGTTTTAATTAAATAAATTTGAAATTTATTAGAAAACTCAATTGTACAAGGTAGTTAATTAGAGGCATAAAATAAATTGTTGTAAAAAATTTTAAGGGCGTGTTTTACATTTTTGCCAAATTAATATTACTATTGCACTTGAAGTTAACTCAAATTACTTTATGGTTTTCCCTCAATTTGTGAGTTACATATATTTATATATTGTTTTACTTTCCTTGCAGATATTGACCGATTGGGCTTTAACGACAGTTGGCACAACAATGAGCATTAAGGGATCTAAAATTCTGTCAAGAAAACCAAGAACGCGATCAAGATATCGCATGATTAAGCACTGGTTCGATATTCTTTTAATGATATCAATTTTAGTTTCATGTGCTTTTCGTGATATATATTTGTCTTATTTAATTTTTTTACTTTTTTTTTTTTTTTTGGTACAGAATGAGGGCGGGATCGATGCAGACAGAGATAGTCAAATAGTTCATTATATCAATTTGATTTTCTTTTTCTTTTTTTAGAAACTTATTAAATTATTAGTATTGTACATAGGACTCTGAACTGGACCAAGTATTTCTTGTAATTTTTAATTTATGTAGCAATATAATATTTCTTTCTTGTAATTGTTAATCTGTGTCAAAATTTAATATTTCTTATGAGTTTTGTGCAAAGTCGAGTCCAACTTTAGTAACTACTAGTATTGGCAGCATGTGCTTGGTTTATTGGAGGATTTTATTCTACTAAAATATAAGCAAATCACATAGTTATATACTGTAAATCTTTTACAGTTTCCTAAACCTATTTAAGAGTCACAAAAATGCGATTTTTTATTTTTTATTTTAGTTCTTATACGTGCAACGTTAAGTGATTGTGTTAGGACATATGTGTTTTACTTGTTAGGAACATATGTCACTACTTTATGTAATTGACTTATCCTTTGACAAAACGCACTTTACTTATATTTGGATAGATTTAGGATGTGTTTAAATACTTCAAGAAATCATGTTTCAAGATCAAGTGTTGAAGCCTTTAAGTCTGTCCAAGAAAACAAGCTAATAGTGCAGATTCATTAAAGCTCAACAACTGGCTCGATAGCTACATCTATCGAGATTAAGAAAGCTGTTCAAAGTCTGGTGTGCTCGACATCTACTCGACACCTCCTATCTGTCGAGGTTTAAGAATTTCAGAATTCTAATATGATTTTCTTGGGATCCGTGAATATGTCTTTGGGTTTCTTTTCTCCTAACCCTAGATATATAAAATGATTGTTTTAAAGGCCGTCAAACAGTTCACAAGTTTCACAAGCATTGAGCAAACTCTGTTCAAGCAAATTGTGACCGGAGACGAAGTTCTTGTCCTAGTTCATCTATTTCTCTTGAAGAAGTTGCTGTGTATGTGCAACGTAGGGTTTTGTGACCAAGCATCTTCTTGATCTTTATTGTGTGGATGAACTGAAGAACTTTGCAACCAACAACCTTCTTAGTTGGTGATTGAAGGATCTGCGCAATTGGTTAGTCACGTACTTGAGAGTTGTGCATTTGAAAGGGGAACTATCACTACAGAACAAGTCCAATTTGATATTGGGGTAAGGCTTCAACTGTAGGTTGGTAAGGTACGTGGGATTCAATTACTTGTAACCGCTTGTTGTGATAATAGTGAAGTTTCGGGAGTGGTGACCTAAAAAAAATCATCCGGTGGGGTTTTTGCCGTTAGGTTTTCCCCATTCGTAAACAAATTACCGAGTTATTTATTTTTCGCTGCATAATTAGTTTATTGGTGATTTGCTTGTGCTACCACGCGTTTGCATGATAAATTGATTAATTAATAACTTGACTAATTAATTTATTTATTTCTATCACAAGGGATCATTCAGTTTGTGGCCTATCAGATTGAACTATTAATTATCAATCGAAGTTACACTTCTTAAGATCATTTGATTGAGGAGGCAGAGTCCTTTACTATGCTTAACAAAAGTTATAGTTTTCTTTTAAAACAAATAAAAATAACAATTTTTATTCTAAACTATTATTGAAAAACACTAAGTAAAAAAGAAAAAGAAAAATTAAACACAAATTTTCAAAAATTAACCTCATTGGCCATTGCCCACAACCAATAAATAATGATCAGGAATTTGCATTGCAACCTAATGGGTTCTTCCACAGTGCTTCTACAGAACCTTGTGAAAGCCGGGTATGATTAAAATTTTCCCAAATTAACAGAGAAAACCAGCATGAGACCCTTTTCTTTTTTTTGAAATATTTATTATGTTGAAAAAATAGGGACAGGACCTTGTAGAATTCAATTATAATCTTGAAAATTTTTGTGACTAAAATATTCATAAGCACAAAATGGTTAACCATTAATTCGAAATATATTAACTGAGGTCCATATATATATTCTCTGGAGTCTAACTCACCATTTGGCATGTTTTAGGTGTGACGTGACATTTTCCATGCTTGTTGATCCTGAAAATGCAATGTGTATGTTTCATTTAGATTCTACGTAAATTGCACTGCTGGCCTAGTATGCCAACTTATTGCTGTTGTTTATTAGGTGGGGGTTGCTTGTAATGTGGGAAGAATGGGGCTGCAAGTGGAGAAAAAGGGTACTACCTCTTAGTCTTAGTGTTCCCTTGATCATGATAATATGTTTTACATGTAAGGGTGTGACTTTTATTGTCGTAGCATATTTATGAAATTCGAGGGTTTAACCTTCTAAAACAAAAAAATTAGGGTTTAAAATTTGTCCCATTTAAAAGTATGGGGATTGGTGGTTTAACATGTTTCAATCATAAAAGTAAAACAATAACGTATTTTTGGTACTTTCCTCTAATTAACTACATGTTAAAATTTAACGTCTCATTGCTCTTTAGGTAATCTGTAATTGACAAAATTTACATCCAATAAAAATATATTGAATAAAATTGTAACCTTACGCTACAACCCAATTTATTACCAAAATTAGTCAAATAAAAATTTGTTCAGTAGTAGAGAAATAGGACAACAATGATATATTAGAAGAGGTTTTTAGCGAGAACCCATTATTCTTCCACGTAAGAGACCAAAAAGGGAAGACACCTCAACATTTAGCCGCATCCAATAATTACATTGAGGGCATTCAGTTTGTTTTAACAAAATTCGGACAACATGTCCTTGTAAAGAGCCTAAAAGGTGACCTTCCCATCCATATAACAAGCAAGAAGGGACACATTAAGGCTGTCGAAATATTTCTTGAACAACAATGGCACGATCCATCTAAATTCTTGAACAATTTAGGTCAAAATATATTGCACGTTGCGGCAAAGCATGGGCAAGACAAGTTGGTGAAAAACATATTGTCAAACCCAAGGTTTGAGAAGCTTCTAAATGAAAGGGACAAGCAGAATGGACACACAGCCTTGCATTTGGCCTCTATGAATTTTCACTCAAATGTTTTGTGTACTCTCACGTGGGATAGGAGAGCTAACTTGAATCAGCTAAATAAAAAAGGTTTGACATCTTCGGATATTGTTAGACAAAATGAACGGACAACGAGATAGGTATAACTTATCATTGAATATTTATCTTATTTTATTTTAGGAGTTTGTCTCATAATATATCAAATGCATAACACACCCTTTAATAGATAAATGCATGTGAATGACAGTAGCATATTGATGTGATTGTCTCTTACATTCTATATATGAATTTGTAGTACTACTAGTGTCAATATGTGCTCTTCTAGTTCAATATGAACTTCCTATAAATTTTAACATTCTTCCAAAAAGCTTAATAAAACTTTCCTCAGAAATTTTCCATTTTGAGAAGCCTAAAGATTTTGATCTAGGTGAAATACAAAATCAATTTTGAAGTTGGTGTACCAGTAGAGAGAGAGAGACGATGTTTTTCCAAAAATGATTTTTTAAGAAGTTCCAAAACTGTTTTTTAATTACTTTTCTTACTTATAAAAATTAATACCATAATTGGGACTTTATTAATAGTATTTCTAAGTTTTAATTAAATAAATTTGAAATTTATTTGAAAACTCAATTGTACAAGGTAGTTAGAGGCATAAAATAAATTGTAGCAAAAAATTTTAAGGGCGTGTTTTACATTTTTGCCAAATTAATATTACTATTGCACGTCAAGTTAACTCAAATTACTTTATGGTTAAAGTTTTTCTCTCCCGTGTAGGGGTCTCTCTCTCTCTCTCTCCCTGTAAGAGAACTTTTCTCCTCTCCCTTTGGTAGAGAACTTAGCTCCCCTGTGTGGGGTTTTTCCTACCCTCTCAGTACACCCGTTTCTCAATGGAGCAAGAAATCATTGAGGAGCTACAACACCTCTGCCTGATTAAGGAGGAAACAGTGGAGATTCTAATTTCTACGCAAAGTTGGGATGATCTTTTGGAAGAATGCTCATTAAGCTTGTTTGGAAGACTACTTTCAGATAGGCAGCAAAACTTGAGAGCTTTGAAAAACACATTGAGGACAGCATGGAAGATGGGATCAGAGCTGAGAATCGTAGATGTTGGGAACAATACTTTGCAATTTAAATTTGGCTCCAGTTATCAGTGTGATTGGGTTGAAAACAGTGGGCCATGGAACTTTGAGAAAAATTTGTTTCTTCTCTATAGATGGAAGAAAGGCCTCACTACTGCAAATATTGTATTCACTCACTCTCCCTTTTGGGTTCAACTATGGGGCTTACCATTTGAGCTCATGTCGGAGGAAGTTGGACAGGATATTGGAAGGAGTCTAGGGCGTTTGATAGAGGTTGATAAAAGGGCCAGTCAATCGGATCAAGCCAAATTCCTATGCATTAGAGTGGATCTCCCAATAGAAAAGCCACTCTGTAGAGGTGGGCATGTAGTAAACAAGAGTGGTGAAAATTTTTGGATTAATTTTAGATACGAAAGGCTTCCCACATTCTGCTATCTATGTGGTCTGCTTGGCCATGATGACAAGCACTGTAGAGTTCATGCAGATTGGCAAAACACTCTAAAGCAATATATGGAGAATGGTTAAAAGCAATGGAGCTTTCAATGGCGGAAGTGCAAAGCAAATGAACTTCAGCAGCAAAAACTTCGGTGCAAGAAATGATGTTAATGGTGGTGAAGGCCAGGCTGCTGTTGAAAATTTTCTGCATGTTACACCGACGGGTTGCAGAGAAGGAAATGTCAATGGTGGGTGTTTTCAAAATTCAAAAATAGTGGACAAGTCAGTTCAAAAGCAGAGCTGTAGCATGTTAGATACTCAAGCTTGGCAGGTGGCGGAAGACAGGTTTGAGGGAGACATAAAGGAAAATGAAATGTGGGATATAAGTCAAAAAACTAAGGCAAGTACAAAGAGTCCCATTCCCACTCAACTTGATACGCCTGATCTAGTTACAAGGTTTGGAAAGAGAAGCACGTCACAAAGTAGTTGTCAATCAACTATGAACGTTGAAAGTAATGTTGAAGTCACAAGCCCACAAAAGCCACGATATTGGGCCCAAATGCAAGAAGCAAAAACAGACCACGCAGTAGCCTAGGAAGTCACTAAAAACCAAAAAGGAAAGGGCCAAATCAAAAGAATAGCACGGGAGAAAGGCCAAAATCAAAGAAAGGAGAAGTAAGCTCTTGGCCCAATCTTAGGTACAAAACGTCAAATTACTTTGCTATTTACAGAAGGGAAAGTAGAAAATTTAGATAATTCAGTCAGGAAAAGAAAATGTGAAGGTTTGACTTACGTTGATCATGGTGTTCATGGTAGTATTATTACTGGTGTTGCTCGTGGTGTTCATGATAGTATTACTCATGGTGTTAATAATGACGATGCTAATGGTGTTCAGAATGATGTTGCTCTCGGTGTTCAAAGTGTTGCTCATGGTATTTATGACGAATCTGATATATCGGCGGTGGCTACAGAGCAGCACAGCCAGGAACCAAGAATTCCTTAGGTTGGAACTGCCGGGGGTTTGGGAACCCCCGGTCAATTCCAGCATTGCACGATTTGGTGCGATGCTGGGATCCTAAAATAGTCTTCCTCTCGGAGACTAAGGTAAGGAAAAAATGAATAAAGAGTATCAAGGAAAGAGTTGGGTTTGCAAATGGGCTATTTGTCCCTTGTCAAGGTAATAATGTGGGGTTGGCTCTCCTGTGGGCAAGAGAAATTAACCTGGAGATCAAAAGTTTTAGCAGCCACCACATTGATGCTGTTATCACAGAGGAGACCTCAAATTTTTAATGGCGATTCACTGGCTTCTACAATCACCCCCAAACTCATATGAGATAGCAGTCTTGGGATTTGCTGGAGTTTTTAAAGAATCAATCTCAGCTCCCTTGGTTTTGTTTTGGAGATTTTAATGAGATTTTATCAATGGACGAAAAATCAGGTGGGGCTATAAGGTCGCAGAGCCAGATGGATAAATTTCGAGATGTGGTTAATGCTTGCGGCTTCAAAGACTTAGGATTCTTGGGGTCGGATTTTAAATGGTGTAACATGCAGTTTGGTGACAGCAAGGTGTATTTAAGGTTGGATAGGGCTTTTCCAACCAGTGATTGGATTGACAAGTTTGGCAAGGTTAGAGGTAATCACTTCATTGATTCAACTTCTAATCATTGTGCATTATATGTAGTGGATCCTAAAGCACCTAAACAACCCCGTACTCGCCGCTTTCATTTTGAGGCTGTGTGGGCTAAAAGTGATGAATATAGAAACATTATTGAGACTGCTTGGAGCAATGTAGGCAATGTGAATTCGGCGGAAGTTATGGCTACTGCCTTTGTAGGCTTGTGCCATGGATCTAAAGGCTTGGAGCTTTGCCACTTTAGGGCAAATCCCAAAGAAAATACAAGAGAAAAGGAAAAGGCTTAGCAGTATGGTTCAGTTGGATAAGGATGGCCAGTTAGGCGAGGAAATAAATCAGGTGAGGAAAGACATTAATGATCTTATTGATAGTGAAGAAATCTATTGGTGTCAACTGTCAAAAGCTCATTGGCTCCGAGAGGGAGATAGGAATACGATGTTTTTCCATGCTCAGGCTTCGAAAAGAAGGAAGCAAAATACTATCTTGGGTATATGGGATAAATTTAATGGTTGATATGGTGATCAAGATATTATAGCTAAGGCAGCTATATCCTATTTTGAGGAAATCTACACTACTTCTTGGCCGAATCAGATTGAACATGGAGCTGTCTAGAAGTTTCACCAAAGAAGAAGTCATTGCAACTCTTAAGTAGCTTCACCCAACTAAGTCTCCAGGCCCTGATGGTATGTCTGCACTTTTCTTCCAAAAATATTGGAACATTGTAGGCAATAATATAACTAATTTAGTTCTGAATGTACTTAATTCCGATATGCCTATGGTTAAAATAAATAAAACTAATATAGCCCTTGTGCCGAAAAACAAGAATCCTCATAGAATGACTGATTTTAGACCTATCAAACTTTGTAATGTTGTTTATAAGCTTATTTCTAAAACTTTGGCTAACCGTCTTAAAACTATTCTTCCATATATCATTTCAGTGAATCAAAGTGCTTTTGTGGCTAACAGACTCATCACTGACAATGTCTTGGTGGCCTATGAGATTATGCACTATATAAAACACAAAAGGGATGGGATAGATAGCTTTATGGCTGCAAAGTTGGATATGAGCAAAGCTTTTGACAGGGTGGAATGGTCCTTTATTGATAAGGTAATGAGGAGGATGGGCTTTAATGAGTCTTGGATTGGCTTGGTGATGAAGTGCATAACCTCGGTAACCTACTCAATCATAATAAATGGTTTGGTTCATGGATGCATTGTGCCTTCTAGCAACCCACTGTCTCCTTATTTGTTCTTGCTTTGTGTTGAAGGCTTTTCAGCTCTTATTAATGAAGCGACAAGATGCCAGCAGTTGAATGGAATATCCATCAGTAGGGGGGCTCCAAAAATCAACCACCTTTTCTTTGTCGATGACAGCCTCCTGTTTTGTAATGCTAATGGTGTTGAATTAAACAAGTTGAAGGAAATTCTAAGAATATATGAATCTGCTTCGGGGCAAAAGATCAACACCAAGAAATCCTCAATATTTTTCAGCCCAAACACTTCTCAAGAGAGAAAGGATGAAATCCTTAGTATTTTGGGGCCTATGAATGACTCTCGACATACAAAGTATCTTGGTCTCCCATCCATAATTGGTCGATCAAAAAAGCAAATTTTTGCGGAGATAAAAGAGAAGGTTGGTAAGAAGCTGGCTGGCTGGAAAGGCAAGCTTCTCTCATTGGGAGACAAGGAAATTCTAATCAAAGCGGTGGCTCAAGCCATCCCCTCTTATACTATAAGTTGTTTCCTTCTCCCAATGAGCCTATGTGAAGACCTTGAAAGGGATATGAGAAGCTTTTGGTGGGGTCAGAAGTAGCAGGAAGCTAAGATTGCTTGGGTCGGTTGGAAGAAAATGTGCTAGCCTAAATCCCTCGGTGGTATAGGTTTCCACAACTTGCATGCGTTTAATTTGGCCTTGCTTGCAAAACAAGCTTGGCGGATTCTTACAAACCCATGCTCCTTAGTAGCCCTTCTTTTAAAGGCAAAGTATTTTCCATATAAGGACATTATGAATGCAAGCCTTGGCAATAGCCCCTCATACACTTGGTGAAGTATTTTTCAAAGTCTTGAAGTCATTAAGAGCGGAACCCGTTGGAGAGTTGGAGATGGGCGTTTAATTCACATTTGTGAGGACAAGTGGCTCCCTACTCCTTCCACATTCAAAGTTATCTCCCCTCCAAAAGAATTTGGAGATTTCCCCATGGTTTCTTCTCTCATTGACCAAGAGACTACGTGGTGGCAGCCCAATGTGTAAGGACGCTCTTCTTGCCTTTTGAAGCGGACAATATTCTTAAAATACCCCTAAGTCAAAATCTGCCAGCGGATTCCCTTATTTGGATTGGGAACAAAAGAGGGGTGTTCACTATCAAAAGTGCGTACTTCATTGCTGCTAAGCTTCAGACCGATAAGGATTTGGGGGAATGCTCCTCAGGGGATTCAAATAGTATCATTTGGAAGAATCTGTGGAAATTGAAACTCCCTCCAAAGGTCAAGATTTTTTCTTGGAGAGCTTGGGTAAATGGCCTTCCTGTGTATGTGAAAATGGAGGAAAGAGGAATTCATTTGGGCTGTGACTGTCCTGCCTGTGGGGAAGAAGTTGAAAGTCTCACCCATGCCTTAATTTTGTGTGATTTTGCTCTCTCTATATGGTCTCTATGGCAAGATTGCCCCCTGAAGTTGCTTGTAAATGCTACGGATTTCATCGATGTTGTGCATAAGCTCTGTTCAAGCCCTAATGTTGAGCACTTAGAATATTTTTTTGCAACTACTTGGGCAATTTGGCACAATCGGAATTTGCTAGTGCATAATGATATGGGTCTCTCTCCTCTGCAAGTCTGGGATTTGGTGAGAAGTGTTTTAGAAGATTTTCATGAAGCCAACGATGTTCTTTGTTCTACAAAGCAAAGTTTAAACGATAGCTAGATGGCCCCTCTGCCTGGGTTTTCAAGGTGAATGTAGATAGCGCGTCGCCTTTAGATGGCAAAGGCATCTCCGGGGTTGGTGCAATTGTTCGTAACGATGAAGGCATGGTTGTTGTGGCGCTGTGCAAGGCTCTGCCTTTGTGTTTCCCAGAAGTGTGGGCCGAGCTCTTTGCCTTGGAGCAAGGCATCCTTTTGGCTCAACAATTGGCCATTCCAATGTCGTATTTGAATCAGATGCTGCTTATGTGATTCAAGCTATTTCGCAGGATCTTTGTGGAGGTGAAGCTGGCCATATAATTCAGGGAATACAAAGAGCAAAATCTCCTTTCGCTAGCAGCTCTTTTAGACACGTGAAAAGGGCTCAAAAAGGGGCTGCTCATGAGTTCGCCCAGTTTGCAAAATGGAATAATGCTAGTCATGTATGGAAAGATGATTTTCCGTTGTTTTTAGAATCCCTGCTTCAGTCAGGCTCTGGTTGATGGTTGTATTGTTTCAGCTCTAATGTATTCCTTTCTTTTCGTTGATGATATCTCATTTCCTCATCCCAAAAAAAAAAAAAAATACTTTATGGTTTTTCTTCAATTAGTGAGTTGCATATATTTATATATTGTTTTACTCGCATGATTAAGCACTGGTTGGATATTCTTTTAATGATATCAATTTTAGTTTCATGTGCTTTTCGTGATATACTAATTATTTGTCTTATTTAATTTTTCTACTTTTATTTTTATTTTTTTTATTTTTGTACAGAATGAGGGCTCAAATAGTTCATTATGTCAATTTGATTTTTTTTTCTTTTTTTAGAAACTTATTAAATTATTAGTATTTTACATAGGACTCTGAACTGGACCAAGTATTTCTTGTAATTTTTAATTTGTGTAGCAATATAATATTTCTTTCTTGTAATTGTTAATCTGTGTCAAAATTTAATATTTCTTATGAGTGTTGTACAAAGTCGTGTCCAACTTTAGTAACTACTAGTATTGGCAGCATGTGCTTGGTTTATTGGAGGATTTTATTCTACTAATATATGAGCAAATCACATGGTTATATATTGTAAAATCTTTTACAGTTTCCTAAACCTATTTAAGAGTCACAAAAATGCAATTTTCATTTTTATAGTTCTTATACGTGCAACGTTAAGTGATTGAACTATTAATTATCAATCAAAGTTACACTTCTTAAGGTCATTTGATTGAGGAGGCAAAGTCCTTTACTATACTTAACAAAAGTTACAGTTTTCTTTTAAAACAAATAAAAATAACAATTTTTATTCTAAGCTATTATTGAAAAACATTAAATAACCAAAAAAAAAAATTAAACACAAATTTTCAAAAATTAACCTCATTGGCCATTGCCCACAACCAATAAATAATGATCAGGAATTTGCATTGCAACCTAATGGGCTCTTCCACAGTCCTCCGACAGAACCTTGTGAAAGCCGGATATGATTAAAATTTTCCCAAATTAACAGAGAAAACCAGCATGAGACCTTACACAGCCCCCACACCACCCACCACCCCCCCCCCCCCCCCCCCCCCCCCCCACTTTTGAAATATTTATTATGTTGAAAAAATAGGGACAGGACCTTGTAGAATTCAATTATAATCTTGAAAATTTTTGTGACTGAAATATTCATAAGCACAAAATGGTTAACCATTAATTCGAGATATATTAACTGAGGTCCATATATATATATATATTCTCTGGAGTCTAACTCACTATTTGGCATGTTTTAGGTGTGACGTGACATTTTCCATGCTTGTTGACCCTGAAAATGCAATGTGCATATTTCATTTAGATTCCACGTAAATTGCACTGCTGGCCTAGTATGGCAACTTATTGGGGTTGTTTATTAGGTGGGGGTTGCTTGTAATGTGGGAAGAATGGGGCTGCAAGTGGAGAAAAAGGGTGCTACCTCTTAGTCTTAGTGTTCCCTTGATCAGGATAATATGTTTTACATGTAAGGGTGTGACTTTTTTTTGTTGTTGCATATTTATGAAATTTGAGGTTTAACATGTTTCAATCATAAAAGTAAAACAATAAGGTATTTTTGGTACTTTCCTCCAATTAACTACATGTTAAAATTTAATGTCTCATTGCTCTTGAGGTAATCTATAATTGTCAAAATTTACATCCAATAAAAAGATATTGAAATTGTAACCTTACACTACAACCAAATTTGTTACCAAAATTAGTCAAAAAAAAAATTTTCAATAGTAGAGAAATAGGACAAGAGTGATCTACGCTTTCGGAGAAAGCTTAACAAAATCTACATGACCCATTACAAATGACAACGTGGATTTCAAGTGGGCTAATATGGGAACAAAATTTTGTCAACATTTAATGCCAAAATGTTTTGATTCCAAGTGTAGTCTTCTAATTAAATACCAATGGTTTCTACAGAATTTTACTTCAATATAAATATGTCACAAAAATTGTACTTACCATTTCTCTTAGTGTATTCATGGTCCTTCACTCACATTTCCTCGTAGTTCTTATTTACATTTCATCCTTTGTTTTTCTCAAAAAGAAAAAGAAAAATTCAAGTTCCTTTTATAATGAATCGACTTTTTCAATGTATAACATTGAATCGATTCAATGCACGAGACCCTTATTGTAGGTGTTGTTCCCTAGAGATATTCAAGAATCGATTCAATGTTAGTCACGTGTGGTTTGTGTCCATGTTCTTTTCATGTTATATTTTTTTAGAGGAGAATTATTAGAACGGTACTATAGATCAATACCAAATTTTTTAGCAATTGGAACATGTTATGTAGGTGGTTTTTTAGTATTTGGTTATCACTATGCCAAGTGCTAAAATTTTAATATGTTGACACACACACTAATGCCAATACTCTAAGAACAAAATCATCATCAAACCAAAAAAAAAAAAATTCCTTAGATATGAATGATAATTTGCAATGGGATAACGAATGATTTAAAATTTACATTTTCTAGCTTTCTAATACATGCAGGACTTATCTAATTAACATATGCTCGTTACAAAAATTCAATAAGAACTTCTTTTTTGTTATTTTCATTTTTTTTTTTTTGAAACAATTGAACTTGTAATTAGTGTTACTTTATTCATTTATGGTAAAGAGTGGCATTTTATTAAATAGTTTAAAAGTAGACTATTTGACTATATAGTTTTTCTTTTTTCTCTTTTCGATAAACATTTGACTACATTGTTTAGGACCCAAGGCTCTCTAGCCATATTTTGTGGAAACTAGTTTGATCACCAACAAATATCTCTAATGTAGGAGAAGAGTGGAAACTAGACCTCAATTATCATGCTTATCCTGCTTTAGAGACATCTTTTGGTCATCAAGCTAGTTTCCACAAAATATGGCGAGAGAGCCTTGGATCCTAAACAATGTAGTCAAATGTTTATCGAAAAGAGAAAAAAGAAAAACTATATAGTCAAATAGTCTACTTTTAAACTATTTAATAAAATGCCACTCTTTTACCATAAATGAATAAAGTAACACTAATTACAAGTTCAACTGTTTCTAAAAAAATGAAAATAACAAAAAAGAAGTTCTTAATGAATTTCTGTAAGGAGCATATGTTAATTAGATTAGTCCTGCATGTATTAGAAAGCTAGCAAATGTAAATTTTAATCCATTCGTTATCCCATTGCAAATTGTCTTTCAAATAAAAGGAAATTTTGTTTTTGTTTGATGATGATTTTGTTCTTAGAGCATTGGTATCGGTGTGTCAACATATTAAAATTTAGCACTTGACACAATAATAACCAAACACAAAAAGGCCATTTGCATCACATGCTCCAAATGTTAAAAAATTTGATATTGATCTACAATACCGTTCTATTAATTCTCCTCTAAAAAAATATAATATTGAGCTGGCTAAAATGTTACTTTTCTTATTTTAAGATATCATCTATACTACTATTTAAAGGGCTTCCTCTATTTGGAATGGATTTTTTGGTGATTCAAAAATACCCATACATTCCTATGTTTAAGTAGAGACAATCTAAAAGAATCCAATAAAAATACATTTCTAACTTCCATGTAAAATATTACCTACAAAATAGGACTATTTTCCATTGGTTTTTAAATTGTTTTTAAATTCAATCTAAATTTCAAATTTATTTAGTCAACAATTTTAAAATCTTTTTTATTATTTTATTTTACAATTTGTTTAGCAAAGGATTCTAATAGCCCACTGCCCACTATCCACAACTTCTCCTAAACTCTAATTACGGTTTTATTTTTTCTTTCAAAAAAAAAAAATCCACTTTTTTTTATACAATTTGTTTAGTATAGGATTCTAATAACCCACTAACCAAGTTTCAAAACAAAATAATATCCCACTAACCACAAGTTCTCCTAAACTCACTATCTCTAATTTATATGTATCTCGCACAATTTTTAAAACGAAAAATATATCTCATACACATTTGACACATTTTTCTTTTCCAAATATTAGCATGCATTATTTCTATTTAAAAATATCTTACACGTTAGTTTCTAATAGCATTTAAACATGCACAAAACTCTTTTATTTTTTAAGGGAATTATTGATACCACTAAAAAAATTACTTCTACAATGGGGAAATAGAATGTAAAAATGATTAATTAAAAGAGAATTTTATTTTATTTTATTTCTAAGAAGCAAACTTGATAACCAAAAAAGAAATATATTTCAAAATTAAATGAAATATGTGTGGCAAATTAACAATTAATATACAAAAGAGCATCTTAATTATGCATGATAGGCCAAAAATGTATTTACCCCTTGTGATGAGTTAATTAATTATTATTAATTAATCACATTAACATGCAAAACGCCTAGCAGCACCACCAATTAAAATAAGTGTGCAGTGGAAATTAAATTGACACGGTGATTTTTTTATGAATAGGGAAAACCTACATGGTGAAAACCCCATCGGATGATTTTAAGGTCACCACTCCCGAGAATCCATTATTATCAAAACAAGCGGTTACAAGTAAAGGAATCCCAATACCTTGTACCAACCTACAGTTGAACCCTTACCCCAATACCCAATTGACCTGTTCTGTAGTGACAATCTCTTCTTTTCAATGCACGGCTCCTAGTATGTGACTAACTAATTATGCAGATGTCAGTACGCGACTTGATCACCAACTTGAGAAGGATGTTGGCTGTAAAGTTCTTCAGTTCATCACACAATGAAGATCATGAAGTTGCTTGGTCACAAAACCCTATGGTGTACAAACTCTGCAGCTTCTTCAAGAATTAGGGCAAACTAGATTTCCGGTCACACTTTTCTTCACACTTGGAATTGTGCTCTTGTGAAACTTGTGTCACCTTTTACAGCCCTTAAAATAATCCTTATATATGTTTATGGTTGTGAGAAAAGAAAGCCCAAGCATACATTCATGGATTGGATGAAAATCAGAACATAAAATCTGAACTTCATAAATCTCAACAAACACTCCATCTATCAAGCAACTGTCAAGCCTCAAGCTGAAACAACTCTCTTTAATCCTTGATAGATGCTAGCTATCAAGTTTTAAAATCCTGCACTTTCTAATTTAATTCTTGGACAGACCAGGATGGCTTTAACACTTGAACTTGAAACCTTATTTCTTGAAGCATTAAACACATCCGAGATCTACCCAATTACATGTAAAATGCGTTTTGTCAAAGGATTAGCCAATTATAAAAAATAGTGACATGTTCTTATCATTGAATCACATATGTCCTAACAATCTCCCATTTTGGCAATCTGTGACAAAACCACAACAAACAAATGAGATTTGAAAGAAGTCATAAATCACTCAACTTATATTAACTTGTTAAATACAATAAGATCTATATCAATACAAACTCTTGAAAAAATTTGCAAGAAGAGAGTTTATGGCAAGTAGACTTTGATAACATGTATTTCTGAAACACTTTAAACAAAACTCATCACGACATCTTAGTGTGAATAAGAAATAATCGATTGCATACATTATATAAGAAACATGTGTATAAAGATAGAAAAAAAACAACACATGGAGAGATAGGTGAAAGAACTGTAATAACAACCTTAAATGTATATATATCAACAAGGACAAGGTTTGCTATCACAATATGATCACAAGATCTAAGGTACAAGAACAATGTATCTAAAATATAGAGAAAAGAAAAAGATACATGAAATTCGCACTATATCCCTCAAAATATGAACACTCCCCCTAACAAAAAAAACTTATACCAACCCTCCCCCTATAAATATGACTACTCTCATATTCAAAGCTACTCCCCCTTTTTGTCACGAGTAACAAAGAGTAAGAGTATCAAGAAGACATCTCGTTAGCACTAGAAGAGCTAGCATCTTCATCCTAATCATCATCATCATCACCATCGGAGTCATCATCGTCCTTGGATGCCTTAGGAGGAGGAGAGGGAGACTCCATGAAGCCACCAAGGAGAGCCTACCTTCTAGCAATGTGGCAGACACGGGTGTTCACCTGACATAACTCAACACTGAGAGTGTCGAGGTGAGCATCCATGCACTGAAGATGCACCATAATCGCATCAAAGGTCACATCACCTGCAGCAGAAGAGGGAGCAGAGGTGGATGGAGCTAAAGAAGTGGGAGGAGCTGCCATCTCGGAATGTAGTTGTGCCTTATTCTGTTTAACGGTAGTGGCGTCAATGGCACGGATAACATGGAAGTGGTCGGAAACGGGAAAGGGAAGAGAAAAATAGCATAAATCCACGTGATAGCTGAGGGGAAGACGAGCTTATCATGGGTTGTTGTATCCCTATATACATCTATGATGGAAAGAATGAAATGAGAGGGAAAATTTGTAGTAAGATGCTTTAATGGGTTCTTTTGTATGATATAAATTAGGAATTAACCTGTGATTTCTTTCTTTTTTATTCTTTTTTCTTTCCACCATTACAAGTGTATGTGACATTCTTCTCCTATTTTATACCATTTTATAGAACAACTTTTTCCTGTAATTATTTTAGGACTAAACTTAGGTACAATATCATAGGTATTGTTCCTTAGGTTTCTCTCTTAAGATTCAGTCATATGGCTATTTAAACTAAAAAATACATTTTCATCCCATGAGAAAAAATTCATGAGCAGAATCTTAAGAGGGGAATATATGGAACAGCACCTAAGCCATGAAATAGTTGTGAAGTTATAAAATATTTATGAAATGTTTGAATAATGATGATGCAGATGCAAGATGTACCTTGATATGAGCTACTTAGAGAAGACCAACACCGAGACCTTTATTGTAGGTGTTGCTCCCTAGAAAATGTATGTATTGCTATTGTAGCTGAAAGTTCAATTAGTGTATAAAACACTATGAACATTTAGACCCCTAATTTACAAATTACCAATTAAAGCTTAAAGTCAAACAATTAATGTGCGGAATATGAACATAAGCTTAAAACATAATTTTTAAAAAATCTAAACCAAATAAAATCAGATCCACAACAGAAATTAAATGGAAAAAATTAAGGGAAGAGAGATGCAAACACAAGGACAGCACTCGATGTGTAATTGAAGAGGAAACCGAAACCCTCAGCGTAAAACCACTCCGCCGCCCTCCAAGCGGTAAACAATCCACTAAAGAACGTACTTGGGATACATGAATAGCAGAAGACCCTCCAAGCTCTTACTCCAACGAGGTTATGCCGAATCTATTTCTTCTCTGGCTTACCGGATTCTACTACTTGACCATAGCATCTACCAATACGAAATCAATTTCTTCTTAACTACTTCCCAAACACCAAATAGCCTTCTCACAGATATGGGTATGGTGAGAAAATGTTTTGGTAATGTACCTCTCAAGGATTTAACAATGGAGAGGAAGAGTAGAGAAATTTGAAAAGTCTCTATGTGAAGATTGTGGACGAATCAATCTTGTTTTTCTCTAGGGTCTCTCTCAAAATTCTCTCTGGAAACTCACTTAATATCGTGGGTATAAGGGTATACATATTGTAGGGTGAGAAGGAATGTGAAAAGTCAGTTTTTCCCAAACAGGGTGGTCTAGCGACTTGACCTCGCGATTGGGCTGAGTCGTGAGTTCAAGCCGCGAGCTAACGGCCTGGTCAGCCTGGGACTTTTGTCCTGTAGTGCAACAGCTAGCATGACTCTTTAGCTCCCCTGCATGCTCCACACATGTGCCAACTTCAGCAGCTTGCCAGTCGCGAGTCTCTGCATCCTTGCACAATCTTGAGCATTTCTTCACACTCTCTCACTCACTATCCTTACATGATTCTCACCTAAATACAGGTTTACTAATTGCTAAAATACAAGCAAATTTGGCACGGAATAAAGCCAACAAGATGGTTGATAAAATTCAACCATACAATCTCCCCATTTGGCTATTTTGTGATACAACCCTAAAACAAACTCTAGACTTAATATGTGAGTTGGGAATAGTTGAACAAAACTCACTCACACCTAACTCTATAATCTAATAAGCTCTTGAATCATATGAACAAGAATCTCCTGAAACATAAAAGCACGGTATCATCATTGTATGCAGAAAAACTTGTAATAGTATATGAGACAAGCACAATGCGATCAAGCAAATTGGAATGAGAAATAAACCATAGCTTGACCAAAACAGGTAATCACTATAAAATAGTGACCACAATGCTCATTCACAATTTGAATGAACATCCAGACATACAAACAAATAAGCTCAATGCAAATCACTTGCTTGCCCAACACTCAACCAATACACAATACATAAAGTATATGCATCTAGGAACAAAATCCTACACGGGCACAAGAGTGAGAATACTTAAAGAAAATGCATAACATTTATCTAGAATTATTGGCAACAGAACATAAAGGCTGCATAGCATGGTACAAACCATAAAAGCCTACACAAAAAAAAAAAAAAAAAAAAAAAAAAAAAAAAAACACACACACACACACACACACAGTAGCAAACCCTAAAAGCTTACAAAAGCAACATGGGTACAAACAAAACATACTAAATAAAAACTTTAAGTATTAACTAACCAAAGTAACATGAGTGTTTTAAAACAGATCCATGAGTTTAAAACCAAAACAATAACCCAAGAGTTTTGACATATCAAACCCACAAACTATAATAAACTTAAAGTAAAACTAAAGCATAAGCTAAAAAAAAAAAAAAAAAAAACGCAGTCTGTGACAAGCCCCCCCCCCCCCCCCCCCAAAAATGACATTCCCCCTCAAGAGCTGTCCCATAAAAATTCTCCCCCTTTTTGACCAGAATGGCCAAAGGGTCACTGCTGGGTGCTGAAGCTGTCAAACTTGGCTGAAAGTATGTTGAGTTGATCCTGAAGTGCTGCCATCCCGTCAATATGCTCATTCTGGACCTCTCTAAGTCCATCAATCCTCTCTAGAATGATCTGGAATGCATCAAGAGGTACCCCTGAAGAGGTTGAAGCTTTGCTCCTTTTGCCTCAGCTTCTGGGTGTTGAAGCTTGTCCTACAGTCATTGTCTCAGTCTCTGTTTTCATCTTGATCACCTACCTCTTCATCACCTGGAAGATGGACTTGAATCATGAATATGGTTAGCTTGTTAATGGCTGAAGGTGTAGGCATGGGGCTGATATCTTGAGGAATTCCAACACCTTTTACTCTGAAAAGCCTCATAAGAAGGCTAGGAAAGATCAGCTTGGGCCTAGAGGTGATTTTAGTCTCATTCACAATAGTCAAAGATGTGAGAGCTGATGTCAATGAAGGTTTTCTCCTTAAGTTCCATGAGGAAGATAGCTCTGGCATTGTTGATTGTAGTCAGCTTCCTCACAGGGTATAAATTGAACATCATGATGGTGGTTAGGCACCTCATGTCAACTGGAAATGCTGTAGTGTTAAGGCGTCTCCCTTCTCTTTGTCCACCAATGCAAGTTTGGACAGTTTCTATAGATAGCATCCTGTCCTTGTAGTTGGTGAAGTTAGAGTCCTCTAATCCTTCAAGCCCTAGCTTCTCATCAATGTCATGGGCATCTATGGTGAATTCTTTTCGTCTAACCCAACAGCTCAACTCATCCTCCCTTATCATAGCATTTGAATAAAATTCTTTGATTAAAGGCTCACAAATAGGAGGCAGGTCACTCAACATTTTTTCCCATCCTCTGCCCTCAAAACAACCTGGAATGAAGGAGTCTCTCAAATCTCCTAAGTCAACAAACCTCTCCTGAATTATGGTTCCCCTCAAGAAAGAATCTCTATATCTCTCAAAGTGTTCAACAGACCTAAATAGGTTATGGTCCATTTTCAAACTTTTGTTAGCTTTCTTAGCAGGAGTCTTTTTCTTTGTAGGAGAGGGGGCCATCTGTAAACAAGCAGAAAAGGCCACAATACAGAGCATAATAGATGGACATTCAGAACATTAGTAACATGTTATTGACAAAAAAATTACACCAAAACACTCCATCTAGACTCAGTTTAAAGACAGGTGTTGAATGAGAAAGCTCAAAGCAGAGAGGTATAGAATAATTTGACAACACAGCAACAAAAAAATAATTTAGGTCATATTCCCAGGGACAAATTACAACAGCCAATACTCAGCTGTATTGTAGCTGTGAATACCACATTTATCCAAAAAAAATGTCTATGGGATAAATCTAAATGATTATGGCATGATCAAACCAACACAGAGCAGACAGTATTCTCAAGGCAAAAGTAGCATTCATGATAGCAATGAACTAGAGCAACTAAAAGTCAAGACATAATAACCCAACAAACAGAACTCAACCATATTGAACCAGAAATACTCATAGACAGAGTATATCACAAAAACAATATCATATGACAAAGTGGCAAAAAAATTGGTATGAGATTTACCAAACATCATAGATCAGTTAATAAACTCTAATAGTGAAATGAAACATGAAAGTAACCATATTTAGCAACCTAGAAACAAGATCAAACAAGCCCAAATACCCAAACTTAACAAACATGAACCCATCCCATAGCCGAAACCACAGATATCACAAAACTCAGTAACGAATCACAAATACATGAAAACAAAGCTCAAAAGATGAAATATGCAGTGAGAGAGAGAAAACCCATACCTTTTTCTTGAAGATTTGAGAATGAAATGATTCAAAATGGAAGTTTGTTTGAGAGTGATACGGTGAGTTTGAGAGTGTTCATGTAAGGAAGGAGATAAACAATCAGAAAGTTCAACGGAAAGCTTAAAAAGTTTAAAAACTGACCCATTTTGTGCAAAACACGCGATTTTCGCGATTGAAACAAGCCGCATGCAAGTCGCCAGGGCCAGCCACTAGAACACTTGAAAGAAAACTTTTGAAAAAATTTTCTAAGTTTTTTTCGCGAATGGAAGTTCCACTAGCGAGAGAGTCGTGAACTGAGCTGGGAAAATCTCTGTGTACCTTTTGCGACAGGAACACGCGAACAAGTCACGAACCTAAGCCGCGAAAAACATGAACTTCCAAATTTGTGAAAAATATTCTAAGTCTTTGTCGCGACTAAAGCATTTACCTGCCTACGGGTCGCTAGTGAGTCACGAAAAATCTCTATGACGGACTCGCGACTATGGCATGCGACTGGTTTTGCCCACGACTTAGTCGCTAGAACAGGGCAATACAATTTTTGACAATTTTTTCAAAAGCAAAGTAATTTCCAAAAACAACTAAAACACTCAAAAATCTTTTTGTGATTGATCAATAAAGATTGAGCATGTGAAAACACATTTAATCAAGTACAATCACACGAATGAATATGGCATTCATTGAACATACACATGTGTGTTGTGTGTGAATATCAAAGATGAGATAGTCCTTAGTCTAATGTGAAACTTCAATGATCAATTCAATCAAGGCATACACAACTAGCACTGGATAATGTGATCCATCTCAATTATAGAAATATGCATATATGACCTCCCACAAAGGCTTGAGTACAATATCTTTAAAGTTTTTCATTTCGCTCCATGTTTGACATAACATTTGATCTCTTTGAATCAAAACATCTCATTGTGAGATTGATGTCTAAAATTTTTGATATTTCACTTTGATAAGATAGCCTTTGGCTTTTTGGGCATCATACAATTTTTAATTTTTGGTTGCTTTCCCTTTTTCATAGTCAAATACTAGTATGTGCAACAAGCTTTTGGAGCTCAATATCTCTTTTCATTTGGAGATTTACATTTGGTGAGCTCTTTTAGCAAAAACAATAAAATAAAGAGTGGGAAGATATATAGACACAAGTTTATGCATGCCTCAAGATCAACAAAACCATTCACTAATTATTCATGACAAGATTGAAAATCTATTTACAACAGTCACATAGATTTCAAAATTTCTCCCACAATGATATGAGTGCGTAGGGAGCAAGCTATGCTTATAGATGTACAAAGCCATTTGCACAAAGGTACAAGATAAAACATATTTTGTGACAAAACTCAACAATGTCGATCAATCTTTTTGGATTTTCTACTACTTTTATGTGGTTTTTGGATTTTTGACACACAAGGAGGAAAAGATAGACTAGCAACAACAATGGAAAAACAAAAAAAAAAAAAAAAAAAAAAAAAATGAAACAAACAAACAAGTTTCAATTCTCATGATCAATAAATAAACCAACAGTCACACAACATAGGAAGTATTAATGCATGGACATGTGGTAATGCTTATGCGTGAGTACCCTTCATCACCCACACGTCACATGCGTTTGGGGTGATATCCTTATAGGATTAGGTATGAGAGTTAGGACTTTCAAACCTTCTAGTAAAGCTTTCCAAACAATTGGTGAATGCACCAATCATCTTTATCATGTCCATCATTCTGAGATCAACATTTCGATCTCTAGATGGCTCAACAGCCCAAGTTCTCTTGTCATTTCTTAGCCTTCTTGACCTTTGATCACTAGCACTCCTCAATGCTCTCAACTTATGACAATTAGGTCGGGTGTGCCCTTAAAGTCCGCAGTGATGACAAACATGATTTGTTCTAAGACCTTTCTGCGATCGTGGAAGAGATTTTGCTCTAGCTTTAAACCTGACCTCAGATTGATTACCGGGCTTGTTCAACACTCGTTGGTCAGTTACATTCTTCTTCTTCTCAACATTTGCCTTTTCAACAGTAGGGGCAACTACAACCGACTCTTTGGCCTTCACAAACTTCACTTCTTTGGAGATGTTCACAGCTGAACTACTTTCTCCAATGTAGCCTAATCCGGTTTCATCGAAGAAGGTCTTTTGAGAGGAAAGGACATCATCAAGCTTCTTTGTAGAGACTCGCTCTACCTTGGCATTTGCTTGAACCACCTCAAGCTCAAGGAATTTTACGTCAGCATAAGCTTCAGTTAGCTCATCATTTAGCATCTCTATCTCACACTTTGCTTCCTTATATCTCACTAGGAGACTTTTATAGTCCTCCTTAGCTTTTTTCATCTTTTTCACAACTACCTTGGCCCCCTTGCATATTCTCCTGACTTCTCAAGTAGAGAGTTGTAGTTCTCTTAAAGACTAGGTGTATCTTCATCTTCTTCAGCATCTGATTCTTCTATAATTCCCATGAATTCCTCATCACTATGCTCCCCAAGCTCTTTCACAAGCAAACTCAAGTCCTCCGAAGACTCAACATGAACAACAGTCATAAATGCTGAGAAATTCCCTTCTTCATCATAGCTATCCTCCGAATCAGAGGTGGAGGAATCTAAGTCACTCAGAGTGGTGGCATACACCTTGCCCTTCGATCTCAGATAAGTAGGATATTCCTTTTTGAAATGGCCCTATCCATTACACTCAAAACAAGTGACTCCTTGTGTGGATTGGGACTCCTTCCCTTCTCTCTTTTTGAAGTCCTTCTTCTCCTTTTCGGAACTCATGAATTTCCCTTTATCACCAAATTTCTCACTGTTCTTGAACTTTAGAAATTTTCAAAAATTCTTTGCAAGGTAGGCAACATCCTTTTCTACTGCATCCTCATCCGAAGAACCACAACCCTCTACCCTTTCATTTATTGTCTTAAGAGCCAGTGATTTGCTCTTTCTTTGATTTGGTAATGAAAGTTCATACGTTTGGAGAGAACCAATCAACTCTTGGACTTTGATTTCATCAAGGTCTTTGCTCTCCTCAATTGTAGTCACCTTTGCACGGAAGCTCTCCGGTAACGAAAGAAGAATTTTTCTTACGACTTTCGAGTCCTCTGTTTTCTCTCCCAAGTTAAACTTGCCGATGACCACTTCATTTAGCTTACTATAGAAAGAGTCAAAGGACTCATCCTCGCTCATCCTGAGCTCCTCAAACTTGGTAGTCAGCATCTGAAGCTTTGTATCCTTAACTTTCTTCGTACCCTCATAAGTGGTTTCCAAAATCTACCATGCTTCATGGGCAACGGTGATATGAGAAATCCGATGGAATTCATTTGGAGACACATCACAAAAAATTGCGTTAAGTGCTTTACTATTAGCATTTGATGCCACGAGGGCTGCCTTATCCCAAGTGGATTTGGGTGCTTTTGGCTTTGTCCAACCTATTTCAACAGCATCCCAAACATCCTCATCTATAGAACACAGAAATGCTCTCATCCTTAACTTCCAAAAGGCATAGTTGCTACCATCAAAATATGGTGGAACATTTAAAGATTGAGATCGGTCCATCTCAATATGGGGTCAAGGATCACACTATGGTAATGAAACCAATAAAAGTGTACCCGCTCTGATACCAATTGAAAGTTCAATTAGTGAATAAAACACTATGAATGATTAGACTCTTAATTTACAAATTACCAATTCAAGCTTAAAGTCAAACAATTAATGTGCGAAATATGAACATAAACTTAAAACAGAATTGATAAACAATCTAAGCCAAATAAAATCACATCCACAGCAGAAATTAAATGGAAAAATATTAAGGGAAGAGATATGAAAATACAAAGACAACACTCGATGTGTTATCGGAGAGGAAAGCGAAACCCTCGGCAGAAAACCTCTCCGCTACCCTTCAAGAGGTAAACAATCCACTAAAGAATGTAGTTGGGATACATGATCAGTAGAAGACCCTCCAAGCCTAATCTACCAAATGTACCTAAGCCCTCCAAGCTCCTACTCCAATGAGGTTACGTCGAACCTATTTCTTCTTTAGCTTACCAAATTCCGCTACTTGACCATAGCATTTACCAATATGAAATTGGTCCCTTCTTAACTACTTCACAAACATCAAATGGCCTTTTCACAGATATGAGTATAGTGAGAAAAGGTTTTGGTAATATACATCTCAAGGATTTGACAATAGAAAGGAAAAAAGTAGAGGAATTTAAAGAATCTCTATGTCAAGATTGTGGATGAATCAATCTTGTTTTTCTCTAAGATTTCTCTCTCAAAATTCTCTCTGGAAGCTCTCTTGATATCATGGGTATAAGGGTATATATATAGTAAGGTGAGAAGGAACGTGAAAGTCAGTTTTTCCCAAACAGGGTGGTCTGGCGACTTAATCTCGAAACTGGGCAGAGTCGCGAGTTCAAGCCACAAGCTAATGGCCTGGCCAACCTGGGACATTTGTCCTATAGTGCAACAGCTGGCATGACATTTTACCCCCCCTACATGCTCCACACGTGTGTCAACTTTGGCGGCTTGTCGGTCGCAAGTCACCTGCGAGTCCAACCGCGAGTCTCTGCATCCTTGCACAATCTTGAGCATTTCTGCACACTCTCTCACTCACTATCTTTACATGATTCCCACTTAAATATAGGGTTACTAATTGCTAAAATACAAGCAAATTTGGCACAAAATAAAGCCAACAAGATGGTTGATAAAATTCAACCTTACTGTAGCTTTGATCGTAGGGATTGAGTGAGATGAGCTATGGTTGAGTGATTTTAATCGTGTCTAACCAGTGGGGAATGAGGATGGGTGGTTGATAAGTTGGTCACCTGTGGGTCACGTTGGACTGAAAGAGGTTGGAAGCTAATAGGGTATGACCATTTAAGACATGTAAGTTGAGTGGATAATATTTTCCTTTAATTCTTGCCACACGTGAGTCCATTTGCCACTTAGGTAGATTTTGTTAGTGTAGGGACTAAATTGACCGTGACTTGAAAATAATAGGGATTAAATTGATTGCTTTCAAAACGTGGAGACCAAATCGATAGTGACTCCAAAATGTAGAAACTGAAATGGTGTTTTTGCCTTGAATATATTCAAAATTTATAATGAATATACCCTTTATATATATATATATATATATATATATATATATATATATATCTATCATTTCTTATAAATTTTGTAAAGTTTTTGTGTATCATAAGATACATGATGCAATATGATACAGGATACAAAAAATAAAATAAATAAAATAAAAATAAAAATAAAAATAAAAATTGATTCACAATACAACTATGCCCAACATATTTACACCATATCTTAATTTGGTCCATAATTTTTTAATTGTGTCAATTTGGTCCCTAACTTTTTTGGTTTCATGTCAATTTAGTCCTTACCGTTATCCCTAGAATAGAAAAAGCTGATATATCAGACAGTATTTTAATTAGTATATGCAATTAATTTATTAGGATTTAAAATAGAAACTTAAAAAACCAAGACATCAAAATACCCAATTTAAGCCGGCTCTTCATCTCCTTCCTTTCCTCACAATCAACATAACTTCAAGCTCTATTCTCTAGTCACCTATACACTTAGGCGAGCCCTAGAGAAAGAAGGCACTATTTGGTTGGTGGTGACTAACGAGAGAGAGGGAGAGCAGGTGGAGATGCATTGGCTAGGGGGTTTAGGGATTTTGGTGGTCACGTGACTGAGTTTTTTTTTTTTTTTTTTTTTAAATTAGCAGATGATGTGAGGACATGGATATTGCTTTAGCTTTGAGGACATTGGCATTCCCTACAGGAAATTGATATAACACAAAGTACTCTTATAATAAGGATGGAACCAAGCCCCAGGAGTGGATTGCTAACCTTCAAACTGGTAATCCTGATGATGAACAACAAGAATGTCAGAACAAAGTTGCTGATCTTGCTCGAGCGATTGTCTTGGCGAATCTGCTTTTCTTGATAAATGAGGTTCAGTTTTAGCTGTGCCAATGTAGGTGTTCATTTCGGCTGAGTTTTAACTAGAATATCAATAATTTTGGACTTTTTACCATTTAATTAGAATTTTGATAAAGGTATTTGAGTGAATTATGATGTTTCCATTTCAGGTTCAGCTAGTCTTTGGATTTTTAATTTGTTGAAAATTGGTTAAAATATAATTTTATTAAATATATAAAACTTTAAAAAGTTGTACATAAATAATAAACTAAAAATCTAAAGAAAATGTAGATATGAATCAAGGATATAATAAAGTGATAAAGAGCGCGGAAAATGTAAACATCTTGCAATGTGTCAAACACGGTGGAAATGATCAAGGTCCAAAGTTCATCCAATCTGTAAAAGGCAACGTAGCAATAGGGCAGGAAGATTTAGGCCATGTTTAGTACATGATCTTAAACACATGTTTTCAGTTTTTAAATAACATTACATGTATTTTCACAATTTTTTTCACCCACACGTATTTCCAAAAAAACTGAAAATTGTTATTTAAACAAACAAGCCCTTAATATGTTGTAAGTGTCGAACACGGTGGAAAGTTATCAACGCCTAATATTTAGTGTGAAACTAATATAACCATCCAAGGCTCCATCCAAATTCAAAAGTGAAATTATTAAGACCATTAATTAAGAGCCCTCCAACAATTAAAACTAATTAAGCCTGAACAAAAACAACAAGTCAACAACAAAACCTTAGTTCCAAAATCTAGGATCGGTTAAGGATCCTCAATTGATTAGATTGGGTTGGCTATTTGAATTCTTTTTCTCAATTTTATCCTATCTGAATTTCTGCTCTTTATTATTTCCCTAATTATAATGTCTTCTTTTATTATTACTTTTGCTGGCTGTGTAACCATGATTCTATTGTTTGGAATTATTTAATAGTTATCTCAATTGTTGTTGCTGCTATGTTTTTTGTTGTCAATCTTTTATTTTTGGGAGATCCCAACGCGGCATACATTTTGAATGAAGACGGAAAATCTCCATTGTGCCTAGCTAGTCACGATAAGCAAGTTGTTGGGCTTCTATTACTAGCGCCATATGGGAATCATGGTCTCATTAGAAGGCCTCGACTTGAATTACCATTTTATGATGCCATAAGGATGGAAAGATTAGGTATATTCCTTACTTTTGTTTTATCAATTTTTTATTGTCATCCTATTTAATTCTTTTTAATCTTATAAACAATTGAGCATAATGTATATTTGGTAGGTTCAATAATAAATAGGTGCCATCCAAAATTATTCCTAATTTGCATAAGTTTTGTGCAATAAAATAAAACATAACGCATTGCATGTTTTGTATCACACTTACTTTGTATTTTCCACTTTTTTTTTTTTTTTTTTGGATTCTCCAAAAAAAAAAATTCCACATTGATTGTAACAAACATATTGCATGTCATGCATGTCCTAAATTAATATATTATATTTAATTCTTTCAAATGTCATTCATGGGACAAAATGGGCTTCTGCCCTTTTCAGGAAAATTTATTAGCCTTTTGCTCTTCTTCCTAAGCTAAATAGGGAAATGTCCCTTTTTTGAAACTCGATTTTCTCAAAATCGAGTTAAAAAAAAAAAATTTATGGAGCCCTATAGTGACGTTTTTAAGGACCTATAGTGACGTTTTATAACTTGATATCCAAGAAATCGAGTTATAGGCAATAAAATTGCCTATAACTCGATTTCATGGATATCAAGTTACAAAACGCCACTATAGTCTTAAAAACGTCACTATAGGTCCTTGAAAACGTCATTATAGGGCTTAACTCGATTTTGAAAAAGTCGAGTTTCAAAAGAGAGACATTTTCCTATTTAGTTTGGGAAGAAGGACAAAAGGCTAATTAGTTTGCCTGAAAAGGGCAGAAGCCCATTTTGTCCGTCATTCATGTTTTAAATTTTTTTTTTTTTTTTGGTTAACTTAGATATATTAGGAGAGGTTTTTAGCAAGAACCCATTACTCTTCCACGTAAGTGACCAAAAAGGGAAGACACCTCTACATTTAGCCGCAGCCAATAATTACATTGAGGGCATTCAGTTCTTTCTAACAAAATTCAGACAACACGTCCTTGTAAAGAGCCTAAAGGGTGACCTTCCTATCCATATATCAAGCAAGAAGGAACACATTAAGGCTGTCAAAATATTTCTTGAACAACAATGGCACGATCCATCTAAATTATTAAACAATTTAGGCCAAAATATATTGCATGTTGTGGCAAAGCATGGGCAAGACAAGTTGGTGAAAAACATATTGTCAAACCCAAGGTTTGAGAAGCTTCTAAATGAAAGGGACAAGAATGGACACACAGCCTTGCATTTGGCCTCTATGAATTTTCATTCAAATGTTGTGTGTACTCTCACGTGGGATAGGAGAGTTAACTTGAATTAGCTAAATAAAAAAGGTTTGACAGCTTCGGATATTGTTAGACAAAATGAAAAAACAACGAGATAGGTATGACCTTCTCATTGAATATTTATCTTATTTTATTTTAGGAGTTTGTCTCATAATATATCAAATGCATAACACACCCTTTAATAAATAAATACATGTGAATGACAGTAGCATATTGATGTGATTGTCTCTTACAATCTATATATGAAGTTGTAGTACTACTAGTGTCAATACGTGCTCTTCTAGTTCAATATCAACTTCCTTTAAATTTTAACAATCTTCCAAAAAGCTTAATAAAACTTTCCTCAGAAATTTTCAATTTTGAGAAGCCAAAAGATTTTGATATAGGTGAAATACAAAATCAACTTTGAAGCTGGTGTACCAGTAGAGAGAGAGAGAGAGAGAGAGACACGTTGTTTTTCCAAAAATGATCTTTTAAGAAGTTCCAAAACTGTTTTTTAATTACTTTTCTTACTTATAAAAATTAATACCATAATTGGGACTTTATTAATAGTATTTCTAAGTTTTAATTAAATATATTTGAAATTTATTAGAAAACTCAATTGTACAAGGTTAGAGGCATAAAATAAATTGTAGTAAAAAATTTTACGGGCATGTTTTACATTTTTGCCAAATTAATATTACTATCGCACATCAAGTTAACTCAAATTACTTTATGGTTTTTCCTCAATTAGTGAGTTACATATATTTATATATTGTTTTACTTTCCTTACAAATATTGACCGATTGGGCTTTAACGACAGCTGGCACAACCATGAGCATTAAGGGATCTAAAATTCTGTCAAGAAAACCAAGAACGCGATCAAGATATCGCATGATTAAGCACTGGTTCGATATTCTTTTAATGATATCAATTTTAGTTTCATGTGCTTTTCGTGATACACTAATTATTTGTCTTATTTAATTTTTTTACTTTTATTTTTATTTATTTTTTTTTTTTGTACAGAATGAGGGCGAGATCGATGCAGAAAGAGACAGTCAAATAGTTCATTATATCAATTTGATTTTTTTTTTCTTTTTTTAGAAACTTATTAAATTATTAGTATTTTACATAGGACTCTGAACTGGACCAAGTATTTCTTGTAATTTTTAATTAGTGTAGCAATATAATATTTCTTTCTTGTGATTGTTAATCTCTTTCAAAATTTAATATTTCTTATGAGTGTTGTACAAAGTCGTGTCCAACTTTAGTAACTACTAGTATTGGCAGCATGTGCTTGGTTTATTGGAGGATTTTATTCTACTAATATATAAGCAAATCACATAGTTATATATTGTAAAATCTTTTACAGTTTCCTAAACCTATTTAAGAGTCACAAAAATGCAATTTTCATTTTTATAGTTCTTATACGTGCTTAAAAAAGTTACAGTTTTCTTTTAAAACAAATAAAAATAACAATTTTTATTCTAAACTATTATTGAAAAACATTAAATAACAAAAACAAAAAAAACTAAACACAAATTTTCAAAAATTAACCTCATTGGCCATTGCCCACAACCAATAAATAATGACCAGGAATTTGAATTGCAACCTAATGGGTTCTTCCGCAGTGCTCCTACAGAACCTTGTGAAAGCCAGATATGATTAAAATTTTCCCAAATTAACAGAGAAAACCAGCATGAGACCATTTTTTTTTTTCCCTTACTTTTGAAATATTTATTATGTTGAAAAAATAGGGACAGGACCTTGTAGAATTCAATTATAATCTTGAAAATTTTTGTGACTAAAATATTCATAAGCACAAAATGGTTAACCATTAATTCGAGATATATTAATTGAGGTCCATATATATATATATATATATATTCTCTGGAGTCTAACTCACTATTTGGCATGTTTTAGGTGTGACGTGACATTTTCCATGCTTGTTGATCCTGAAAATGCAATGTGTATGTTTCATTTAGATTCTACGTAAATTGCACTGCTGGCCTAGTATGGCAACTTATTGCTGTTGTTTATGAGGTGGGGGTTGCTTGTAATGTGGGAAGAATGGGGCTGCAAGTGGAGAAAAAGGGTACCACCTCTTAGTCTTAGTGTTCCCTTGATCATGATAATATATTTTACATCTAAGGGTGTGACTTTTTTTGTTGTTGCATATTTATGAAATTCGAGGGTTTAACCTTCTAAAAAAAATCAAGGTTTCAAATTTGTCCCATTTAAAAGTATGGGGATTGGTGGTTTAACATGTTTCAATCATAAAAGTAAAACAATAAGGTATTTTTGGTACTTTCCTTTAATTAACGGACAAAATTGCCAAATGCCCATTTCGGGAAAACTAATTAGCATTTTGTCCTTCTTCCCAAACTAAATAGGGAAATGCCCCTCTTTTGAAACTCGACTTTTTCAAAATCGAGTTAAGCCCTATAGTGACGTTTTCAAGGACCTATAGTGACGTTTTTAAAGACCTATAGTGTCGTTTTATAACTTGATACTCATGAAATCGAGTTATAGGCAATTTTATTGCCTATAACTCGATTTCATGGATATCAAGTTATAAAAGGTCACTATAGGTTTTTAAAACGTCACTATAGGTCTTTAAAAACGTCACTATAGGGTTTCAGAATTTTTTTTTTTTTAAACTCGATTTTGAGAAAATCGAGTTTCAAAAGAAGGGCATTTCCCTAATTAGTTTGGAAAGAAGGGCAAAATGCTAATTAGTTTGGCTGAAAAGGGCAGAAGCCCATTTTGTCCTTTAATTAACTACATGTTAAAATTTAATGTCTCATTGCTCTTGAGGTAATCTGTAATTGTATAACTCATTAGTTTGATAATAACTTGAAAACTTTATTGGTATTTTCCTAGTTCATATACTAAGGAAAAACCGAGTGTGTCACCTAAATATTCTCCATTTGTCTCCGATAGTGTCACCTGAACACGGTCTTCATCCTCTTTGTCAAAGATTACCATTTGTCAAACAGAGAAAATGAATATTTTAAGTTTTTGTTTTTTATTTTAGTTATTTTATTAATAATAATTTGATATGTGGAAAGCTATAGGGTTTCCATGGTGCTTTTGGTTTAATTTTAGTGTAAAATATGTTGCTTGTTCAGTTTTTTAGAATCACTCTCTTTGATAATGAATCTATGTGCTTTTTTTAATATATTTTTATTTTTTTTATCTTGACCTTAATCATAATTCATGATCATTATGTTTTCTAATCACAAAAATAGTTAGGGATATCTGACAAAAACTTTGAATTATGATAAACGTAAAGTGACACCTCTCTTATGCTAGGTTCCAACTATGTTTTACACTCGAGGACTTTGTTCTCACCCTTGGAAAAACTAAAGAAGGATCTGTAGTTAATTTTGTTTGCAACCTTACTTCGTGATTTATGTTCAAGCTCCGATAATGGAGGTTCGATCCTAGAGAGAAGTACTATACCAAGAAAAGAATTGGAGTTCTATTGAAATATTTTCTTTGATTACAAGGTCACAGGAAATGATAGTTGACAAATTAACAAATTTTCCAAACATAATAATATATAATTCTGGGAGATTCTAGCCTTTTGCCCTTAATTTTAAAAAAATTTAGCAATATGCCCCTATTTCGAAACTATATAGGGATATGCCCCTGTTTCGATACTCGATTAACTTAAAATCGAGTTTCAATGAAATACTCGATTCATAGAAAATCGAGTTATGCCGAATAAAACTTAAAAAAAAAAAAAAAAAAAGCATGGAACTCGATTTTAGGGAATTCGAGTTCCAAAACGTCACTATAAGGCTTAAAAACGCCACTATAGGGCCCCATGAACCTGGTATGGGGACTTAGAAAAAAATTTTGCAGGAAAACGCTGCTATAGGGCCCTAAAACGTCACTATAGGGCTTAAAAACGCCGCTATAGGGCTCCCAGAACAGGGCGATTGCGCTTACAAAATTTTTTTGCAGGAAAACGCCACTATAGGGCTTTAAAACGCCACTATAGGGCTCACTGAATATGGGGCGATTACACTTATAAAATTTTTTTTCGCATGAAACTCGATTTCCTGAAACTCGAGTTCCATGCAATTTTTTTTTTTTTTAACTTTGATCGGGCATAACTCGATTTTCTACAAATTGAGTATTTAATTGAACTCGATTTTAGGATAATCGAGTATCGAAACAGGGGCACGCTCCTATATAGTTTGCAAACAGGGGCATATTGCTAATTTTTTAAAAAATTAAGGGTAAAAGGCCAGAATCTCCTATAATTCTGACATAAAAATTAAGGGAAAAGGACTTTCATGCTATAAGATCCTAATATCAACATTCACAACAACTGCCTTGCAAAGTATGGAATGAAATCGTAAGAAAAAACTTAAGATCCTTAGCTAGATATTTTAGCAAACCAAGTAACTAACACCCACAATGAAGTTTTTAATTTAATTGTTTTTTGAAATAGTGCAATGCGGTGAAAAATATTGGCGGGTTAGGGATTTTTTCACTTCTCATATGGATTGATAAGCAGGCACTTCACAGAGCCATTGAGTGACTTAAACGGCTGAGATTTGTACTATGTGATGTTATGTATGGGGATTTGGATATGTACTATAGTACCATGTAATTACTCCTTTCAAGTTTCAATGTGTGTGAAAGAAGTTTAAAAAAAAAAATTAGAATTATTTTGATTTAAGGGTTGAGATCAAAAGTAAACTTTTAACTATTAGTCTCAACCGTTAAATAATGATTGCACCAAATCTCAATCCCTTAAATGATACTAGCCTCTAAGCACGCATGTGAGGCTCTTATATTTTTTTTTCTCTAAACGTTAATGATTTCTATTCATCATAATTTGGAGTTGCTGCATTTTTCAATCACAAAATACCTAAAAGTATGATGAAATTTATGTGTTTGTGGATGCATACCATGCCATGCCAAATACCATTTTCACAGATAAGAACTTATTTTTTCTATTTTGACACACCACTTTACAATACACCATACATTAAATATTCTATTCTTTACTTCAGCACATTAAAATAATCACAAAATTTAGTTACAAAATTGTTATAGGCTTAGGCTACAACCTTATTCAATATCTTTTTATTTGAGGTAAATTTTAACAACTCCATTATTAGATTGCATCTTCTTCTTATATTTTCCATACTTGCAAAATTTCTAGAAAATTAAATATCAATAGCTATGTCATCAATAAGTTATGTAAATTGCAAGTTTTTGTAGTTTAAAATTATGCATAAAATATGAACTTTTAGATTATATAGTAAATAATATCTGATCGATACAAAATTTGACATGTGTATTAAGAGCGTAGTGAACATGCAATTTAACGGTTAAATTTTCAAAATATGTAGTAATGTTTATTTTATTGAGTAAGGTTGTAACCTTAGACTATAACCAATTCTATACCTGAACTTTATCCTTAAAATAATAAATAAAACACATTAAAATAGCCTAAAAAAACCTCCTACAGTATAATAAAAATAAATTCAAAATCCCACACCACCCACAGATCACCCCTACCACATTCGACAACCACCAACCACCACACAAAATCAACCATCAACCACCAATATCAGCCATTGCCCAAAAAAAAAAAAAAACCACAACCACCGAGAGACAGAGAGAGATAGAGAGAGGTCTTGAGTAATCTATAGTGGCTTAGGGGGAGGAGGTTGGGCAAGATAGGTGACGGCTTAGGGAGAGGAGGTTCGGTGATCAACAACAACTAGTGAGATGTGGTCAACCAAGGTTGACAACTTGGCTAAAGTCGTTTGGTGAGACTGGAGACGACCTTTAAGGTTGGTATCAACGACATGTGAGGTGGTGAGACCAGAGGAGAGATCGGTGGCGAGATCAGAGGAGAGATTAGCAGTGAGATTGGAGGTGAAAGTGAAAGGAGAGGATGACTCTAAAAAAATAGAAGAAGAAAGGTTGAGAGTGAATAAGAGAGGCTAAGGGTTCATCTAGGAACAACTTATTTAGCTGAAGCTGAAATTTTTTTGTTGAAAATGTTGAAAAAAAGTTGAAAAATAAGCAGAATAGTACAATGGGATCCGTAAATAGTATCAAAAAGTACAGTGGGACCCATAAATAATAGCAAAAATTAGCTAAAATTGCAAATAAATTGAAAATTTCAGCCAATCCTAAATGAACACTAAGAGTTTGAGAATGAATAATAGAGGAAGAGTCAAAGAGAGAGTGAATCAGATAGGTCATGGGTGAGAGAGGAGAGAGAAAAGTAGAATAAAAAAAATATTAAAAGGTTTTAGCATTTCTAATTGTATGGTTCTATTAAAGCACTAGCATTAGGTGTGCTAAATGCTGAATTTTTAGCATTTAACACACCAAACACAAAAAAACCAACCTTCATAAGATGTTTCAAATCTCAAAACTTTTACCCTGGGGCTACAGTGCAATTCCAAATATGAGATGGTACGGACAACAAATGCTAAAAAAATGTTTTTTTTTAGGCTACAGTCCTTATTTATTTATTTATTTTGGTTCAAAAAAGCCCTTACACCCCTATATTTAATTAGAGACAAACTAACAGACAATTGGGTAAAAATACAACTCTAACTCCCACGAAAATATTTCCTAAAATATAGGACCACTCTTCTATTAATTTTTGAATTACTTTATCTATTCTACTATTTAAGGGACTTCCCCTATCTGGACCGGATTTTTTTTTTTTTTTTTTTTTGGGTTTCAAAATGCCCCTATTTCCCTAAGTTTAAGTAGAGACAACTAAAGGATAACACTGTAAATATATATCTCTAACTCTCACCTAAAACATTTCCTACAAAATAGGATCACTCTCCCACTAACCCAGTTGTTCAAAACAACTATACCTTTACCTTTTTTTTTAAATAGAAAAATAAGTTTTTTTTAAAAAAAGTTAAAATGCCTACAAAAAATAAGCCAACAACGTGCAATTACAAATTTCAAAAGGCCTATTTCTATCTTTAACTCCCACCCAAGCCAAAAAAAAAAAAAAAAAAAAAAAGAACCCACTCCCCACACAAAGTTATCACTAAAGCTACCCACATTCAAAACTATCCTATCAGTTCTTCAGTTTTCTTCTTAAAAAAAAAAAAAAAAAAAAAATTTAAAAAAAGGAAGAAGAAGAAGAAGAAGATCGAACTTCACTTTTTGATAGAAATTTGGCCATCCTTATTTCCTCTTCATTAGAATAATGGCCACAAGACTACAATGGTGGTGAGTATTTTAATCCAATTTTTTTTTTTTTTGCTACAGGTCTTTTAGAAATATATTTGTTTTACACTATTATCTATTGTCTTTACTGTTTTTTTTTTTTTTTTTTGGGGGGGGGGGGGTGTTGCATAAAAGAGATCGACTTGATGAGGGTATGTTATATTTTGTCAAATTTCTCAATAGTGGTGGATCTCTTATCCTATTAACACATATATATCTTTTATTAAACTCCTTGCATGTCCACTTCATTGGTGAGGTGTTAGCTGTGTAACCATGATTCTATTGTTTGGAATTATTTAATAGTTATCTCAATTGTTGTTGTTGCTATGTTTTTTGATTCAACCGCACAAAACACGCATGATGATCCATCGAGCAAGGAATGACTGGAGGGTGGAAAGAGTTGCTTCCTTCAACATAATTCCTAGCTACTAAGGTAATTTACTACTAATTGTATGAATTGGCCTTATTTATAATGTTGTTTGATGTTGAATGTCTGCCTGATGCCTGCCCAATGGTAAAATATTATTATGTTGTGAATATTATTATTATGAATACAAATTTCACTAAAACAAAATAACATGACTACATAATTTTAAAAGCTAACCATTAAATTACATGTTCATTATGTTTTTAATACACATATCAAATTTCATGCCAATCAGATGTAATTTCTATTCGATTTATAATATTTTTATAATGCATAATTTTAGACTACAAAAACTTAAAATTTAAATATTTGATTAATAACATATCTATTAATCTTTGATCATTTGGAAGATTTTTAATTATGAAGGACATAAAAATAAAATGTGTTCCAACAATAGTTTTGTCAAAATTTACATCCAATAAAAAGATATTGAATGAAATTGTAACCTTACGCTACAACCAAATTTATTACCAAAATTAGTCAAAAAAATTTGTTCAGTAGTAGAGAAATAGGACAAGAGTGACGCACATTTTTGGAGAAAGCTTAACAAAATCTACATGACCCATTACGAATGACAATGTGGATTTCAAGTAGGCTAATATGGCAACAAAATTTTGTCAACATTTAATGCCAAAATGTTTTGATTCCAAGTGTAGTCTTCTAATTAAATACCGATGGTTTCTGCAGAATTTTACTTCAATATAAATATGTCACAAAAATTGTACTTACCATTTCTCTTAGTGTATTCATAATCCTTTACTCACATTTCCTCGTAGTTCTTATTTACATTTCATCTTTTGTTTTTCTCAAAAAGAAAAAGAAAAATTCAAGTTCCTTTTATAATGAATCGACTTTTTCAATGTATAACATTGAATCGATTCAATGCACGAGACCCTTATTGTAGGTGTTGCTCCCTAGAGATATTCAAGAATCGATTCAATGTTAGTCACGTGTGGTTTGTGTCCATGTTCTTTTAATGTTATATTTTTTTTGAGGAGAATTAATAGAACGGTACTATAGATCAATACCAAATTTTTTAGCACTTGGAACATGTTATGTAGGTGGTTTTTTAGTATTTGGTTATTACTATGCCAAGTGCTAAAATTTTAATATGTTGACACCCACACTAATGCCAATACTCTATGAACAAAATCATCATCAAACCAAAAAAAATAAAAAATTCCTTAGATATTAAAGATAATTTGCAGTGGGATAACGAATGATTTAAAAATTACATTTGCTAGCTTTCTAACACATGCAGGACCTATCTAATTAACATATGCTCATTACAGAAATTCAATCAGAACTTCTTTTTTGTTATTTTCATTTTTTTTAGAAACAATTGAACTTGTAATTAGTGTTACTTTATTCATTTATGGTAAAGAGTGGCATTTTATTAAATAGTTTAAAAGTATACTATTTGACTATATAGTTTTTCTTTTTTTCTCTTTTCGATAAACATTTGACTACATTGTTTAGGATCCAAGGCTCTCTAGCGATATTTTGTGGAAACTAGTTTGATCACCAACAAATATCTCTAAAGCAGGAGAAGAGTGGAAACTAGACCTCAAATATCACGCTTCTCCTGCTTTAGAGATATTTTTTGGTCATCAAACTAGTTTCCACAAAATATGGTGAGAGAGCCTTGGATCCTAAACAATGTAGTCAAATGTTTATCGAAAAGAGAAAAAAGAAAAACTATAGAGTCAAATAGTCTACTTTTAAACTATTAAAAAAAATGCCACTCTTTACCATAAATGAATAAAGTAACACTAATTAGAAGTTCAATTGTTTCTAAAAAAAATAAAAATAACAAAAAAGAAGTTCTTATTGAATTTTTGTAACAAGCATATGTTAATTAGATAAGTCCTGCATGTATTAGAAAGCTAGCAAATGTAAATTTTAATTCATTCATTTTCCCATTGCAAATTGTCTTTCAAATCAAAGGAAATTTTTTTTTTTTGTTTGATGATGATTTTGTTCTTAGAGCATTGGTATCGGTGTGTCAACATATTAAAATTTTAGCACTTGACACAATAATAACCAAACACTAAAAAGCCATCTACATCACATGTTCCAAATGCTAAAAAATTTGATATTGATCTACAATACTGTTCTATTAATTCTCCTCTAAAAAAATATAACATTGAGCCGGCTAAAATGTTACTTTTCTTATTTTAAGATATCATCTATACTACTATTTAAAGCGCTTCCTCTATTTGGAATGGATTTTTGGGTGATTCAAAAATACCCATACATTCCTATGTTTAAGTAGAGACAATCTAAAAGAATCCAATAAAAATACATTTCTAACTTCCATGTAAAACATTACCTACAAAATAGGACTATTTTCCGTTGGTTTTTAAATTGTTTTTAAATTCATTCTAAATTTCAAATTTATTTAGTCAACAATTTTAAAATCTTTTTTATTATTTTATTTTACAATTTTTTTAGCAGAGGATTCTAATAGCCCACTGCCCACTATCCACAACTTCTCCTAAACTCTAATTACGATTTTTATTTTTTCTTTTAGAAAAAAATCAACTTTTTTTTTTATACAATTTGTTTAGTATAGGATTCTAATAACCCACTAACCAAGTTCCAAAACAAAATAATATCCCACTAGCCACAAGTTCTCCTAAACTCACTATCTCTAATTCATATGTATCTCGCACAATTTTTAAAACGAAAAATATATCTCATACACATTTGACACTTTTTTTTCTTCTAAATATTAGCATGCATTATTTCTACTTTAAAATATCTTACATGTTAGTTTCTACTAGCATTTAAACATGCACAAAACTCTTTTATTTTTGAAGGGAATTATTGATACCCCTAAAAAAAATTACTTCTACTAAGGGGAATTTTTTTTTTTTTTTTGGAGAAAGAAATTGATGGATTTTATTAATAAAAAAAAATTACATCCAATTGTAAAATCGAACTAATATGAGATGGGATATCTTCCATCCATACTTGAAAATCTGGTATGCATAATGCATTTTTAGCCAAACTATGAACAACAACATTGTCGTTTCTCTTAACGTGAGAATACAACAATCCTTCTCTACGAACATGTGAAAATCTAATACAATAAAATAAACTTACAAAACATTTAACATCACGACTAAGTAAACCAAAGGATTCTAAAGACTAGGAATTTGCATTCAAAGCGTTCATTGCAATCTTTGAAACTCCTTCTGGGGTGACATCTTCCAAACTCAGATCAGCATCAAACTGTAAAGTCTTCAATATAGCCAAAGTTTCAAGCTCTATGATAGTTAGGGGGAGAGGGATGATTCCGACCATGTGTGCCAAGCCTTTTCCTTGGCATTCTCGGATGATCACTCCAATCCCTACCCTATCTTCTTCTGGAAACATTGTATCGATATAATTTGTTCCCGAACCCTCCACAATTACATCAATAGTCGATCTCCAAAACAAAACTAATCCACCACCCATATCCAAAACAACATCCACAGAATTTTGTTCCCAGAAAATTGCATCATCAGAGTTCACCTTCATGATCGGCCATGGAGGTGGTTTCCAAATGGCATGGTGTGGAGGCTGATTGGACTGATCTGGCTCATTACCCTTCATTCTTGTTGTTGCGCTTTTTTCCTTGTCTGGAATATTGACCATATTAGACACTTGCCCTTGGGATTGTGGTTTGGCTAACACATGCTTCTCACGTGCCTCACTTAAGATATCTTGGGAAATATTGCTTGGTTGGGTCATGCAGTTAATGTGATCAAATTTTCCCATCTCTGAATCAATCTCATTTATTCTGGCATCAAATTCTTTGGTTGAAAAAACTGCCCCTTGATTCTCGATATTATGATTACCCGAAAATTGTGGGGTTGATAATGAGGCATTGATTACACCCTTTGTACGTTTCCCTATTGTATGCGCTACTTCTGGAGCATCCAAATTAATGGCTTCATCCATTAATTGCTCACTCATAGTGTCTCTTGGATTCACAGTGTTGAGTGCCGCCACTGGACTGTGCGCCATTACCTAAGCTTTGTGGTTCACCTTCACCGATTCAGTCCTACTCCCCATCTTCATGAACACCTGACTTCGAAGATACTCCCAACTTCATGAACACCTGACTTCAAAGATACTCTGAACTTCGTCTTGTAAAAACTTTGAATGGAAAGCACTGCTTTTCTTGAAGGAACAAAAGGCAAAGCTCTAATTGATATCTGTTTCCCAAACCCTAGAAAAAACAAAACCCACTAGCCTTGGAATAGCTTGTTATTCCAAGGAAACACACAACTCCTTCCAAAAGAAGGGACACGAACACACAACTCCTTCCAAAAGAAGGGACATGACTTCTACTGAGCTCTAGGAAGCGTGTTCCTATTGCACCAGAGAAACTTATTACTCCCATCTTGAGAGTACTACATTAGACACTCTACTAAGGGGAAATAGAATGTAAAAATAATTAATTAGAAGAGAAAAAGCTTGTGCTAATTTTATTTTATTTTATTTCTAAGAAACAAACTTGATAACCAAAAAAGAAATATATTTCAAAATTAAATGAAATATGTGTGACAAATCAACAATTAATATACAAAAGAGCATCTTAATTATGCATGATAGGCCAAAAATGTATTGACTCCTTGTGATGAATTAATTAATTAATTATCCAAGTTTATTAATTAATCAAATTAACATGCAAAACGCCTGGTAGCACAAATGAATCACCAATTAAATTAAGTATGCAGTGAAAATTAAATTGACATGGTGATTTGTTTACGAATGGAGAAAACCTACATGGCAAAAACCTCATCGGGTGATTTTAAGGTCACCACTCTCGAGAATCTATTATTATCAAAACAAACGGTTACAAGTAAAGAAATCCCAATACCTTGTACCAATTTACAGTTGAACCATTACCCCAATACCCAATTGGACTTGTTTTGCAATGACAATCTCTCCTTTTCAATGCACGGCTCCTAGTATGTGACTAACTAATTGCGCAGATCCCAGTACGTGACTTGATCACCAACTTGAGAAGGATGTTGGCTGCAAAGTTCTTTAGTTCATCACACAATGAAGATCATGAAGTTGCTTAGTCATAAAACCCTATGGTATATAAACACTGCAGCTTCTTTAAGAATTAGGGCAAACTAGATTTCCGGTCACACTTTTCTTCACACTTGGAATTGTGCTCTTATACAACTTGTGTCACCTTTTACAGCCCTTAAAATAATCCTTATATATGTTCAGGGTTCTGAGAAAAGAAAGCCTAAGCATACATTTACGGATTGGATGAAAATTAGAACTTTAAAATCCTACACTTTCTGATTTGATTCTTGGATAGACTTGCATGGCTTTAACACTTGAACTTGAAACCTTATTTCTTGAAGCATTAAACACATCCTAGATCTACCCAATTACATGTACAGTGTGTTTTGTCAAAAGATTAGCCAATTACAAAAAATCGTGACATGTTCCTATCATTGAATCACATATGTCCTAACAATCTCCCCTTTTGGCAATCCGTGACAAAACCACAACAAATAAATGAGATTTAAGAGAAGTCATAAATCACTCAACTCATATTCACTTGTTAAATACAATAAAATATATATTAACACAAACTCTTGAAAAACTTTGCAAAAAGAGAGTTTATGGCAAGTAGACTTTGACAACCTGTATTTCTGAAACACTTTAAACAAGACTCATCACGGCATCTTAGTGTGAAACAGAAATAATAGATTGCACACATTATATAAGAAACATGTGTATAAAAATAGAAAAGAAACAACACATGGAGAGATAGGTGAAAGAACTGTAATAACAATCTTAAATGTATATATATCAACAAATACGAGGTTTGCTATCACAATATGATCACAGGATCTAAAGTACAAGAACAATGTATCTAAAATATAGAGAAAAGAAAAAGATACATGAAATTCTCACTATATCCCTCAAAATATAAACACTCCTCCTAACAAAAAAACTTATACTAATCCTCCCCCTATAAGTATGACTACTCTCATATCCAAAGCCACTCCCCCTTTTTGTCACGAGTGATAAAGAGTAAGAGTATCAAGTAGACATCTCGTCAGCACTAGAAGGGCTAGCATTTCTATCCTCATCATCATCGTCGTCGTCGGAGTCATCATTGCCCTTGAATGCCTCAGGAGAAGGAGAGGGAGATTCCATGAAGCCACCAAGGCGAGCCTACCATCTAGCAATGTGGCCGACACAGGTGTTCACCTGACATAACTCATCACTGAGAGTGTTTAGGTGAGCATCCATGCGCTGAAGCTGCACCATAATCGCATCAAGGGTCACACCACCTGTAGAAGAAGAGAGAGTGGAGGTTGATGGAGCTAAAGAAATGGGAGGAGCTGCCATTTCGGACCACCTCGAACGTAGCTACGCCTCACTCTGCTTAACAACAGTGGCGTCAATGGCACACATAACATGGAAGTGGTCGAAAACGGGAAAGGGAATAGAAAAATAGCGTAAATCCTCGTGATAGCTGAAGGGAAGACGAGCTTATCATGGGTTGCTGTATCCTTATATACATCTATGATGGAAAGAATGAAGTGAAAGGGAAAATCTATAGTAAGATGCTTTAAAAGAGAAAGCAAAAATCAAGGACATGGCTCGATAATAGAGTTATAGTGAGAAAGAGGATGCAAAACAAAAGTCATAACCATGTTAAGAAACCTAGGGCCTTTATCAAAGGCCGAACAAGAAGTGAATTGACGATCACCCCAATCAGAGGGACGTTCACAAAAAGCAGATATAAGCTCGTCTTTAGACACAGTTTCAAGACGATCACAACTAGGGTAATTAGGATGCACTACCCTAGGGACATGGAGCACGTCGGATACAATATCTGAAGTAACCACGATGTGCATACCACGAATGCGAGTAACAAAAAGAGGTACTGAATAATCAAATCCATGCATGTTGGAGTAGAACTCCTGAATAAGCACGGATGGACAAGTGATCGGGATGTCATACAGTGTTTCCCAACCCCTATTGTAAATGACAATGGGTAGGTCAGTGTCGGCGAAGTCCGACAAAATGACTTGGCATTCCGAATGAATTCCTCGTTTAGAGAAGTTCTTAAAGAAGTCTGTTTTGGCCTTCTCATCACGAAACCAGACGTGTGAGGGAGTAGGGTCAAAAGAAGTGGATGCCCTGGAATAAAGGGTTCCGGGACAAAGTAGACTTATGTTTAGGTGCCATGACGTAACTAACGTAAGAAGGAGAGAGAGAGTGGGAGAAAGAGACAATCAGAGGAGTCCCAATACAGTTCAATATATAAGAATATAGAGAATGTAAAGTACGTATGCATGAAAATGCATGAGCATGTGATATGAAATAGTAAAAACATCATGGGCTCAACCCAATCCAATCCTACCAGCACACATGTTTGCAATAAAGTAAACACACATCTAAGAATGCATAAAACATTGTTATAATGAAAATGAGATGCAATGCATGATGTTTTAAGATCAAAAATACAAAACCCATCCCAAAAATTTCACAATAACTTCATCACTTTTGAGAAACCCTAAAAGTTTCAAAAAATCCCAAAAAGTTATGTCAATGCATGAAAAAAAATGTTAGGACCATTACCAAGTGAAGAAAAACTTGATCTAGGCCGAAAAATCCTTGAAGATGAAGTTTGGAGTGAGAGAGAGAGGTTTTGGGAGGTGAAGAGCCAATAAGAGTCGAGAGAGATCAAGAGAAATGTGATCTGAATCGTGCTGACGCTATATATAGAACCTCAGTAATTCTCGACAGATCAAAAGGTGTCTGAGGTCGATAGATAAGCTAGGTGTCGAGAGGTATAGAGGTACTATCGAGATTGTGATTAAAAGAAGCTGAAGAGCTTGATAGATAAGCTAGGTGTCAAAGAGCTATTGAGATTGCTTAAAAACAGTTTTTCAAAAAAGAAAAAAACACAGATATGAATGCAATCAAACATGCTACTCAACCAAAGATCTAAACAACATTTTAAGCTCTCAAACTCACCTCTTATCAACAAAATTGATAAGCATTTAGATCCCAAAATACGCTCACACACTAAATAAGTCTAACCAATTTTATATTTCAAAAACAAGTCAAGATAGTTTAATGAGCATACATTAACACATGTAAACCTTGTAATGGCCAAATCACATTGTACTTGCACATGTATCAAAAGTAGCAAATAATATTGCGTGTTATGTGTAAAAAACATTGCAAGATTGCATAAATGTCTATATGCTATGATGATTTGAGATATGAGAAAATTACTTTACTCACACACAATCATAACTATTTGATAGGGACTATCACCTTCGAGGTACATCCTATAATTCCCACATCTCCTAAAATACACACTTACAATCACATATAAAGCATTTTGATCTTTTTGCTTTTTATTTTTCTTTGCATATTTTTCTTTTAAGTGGACCATGCATGGGCATATAAGAGAGAGAAAAGAAATACCCAATTATGTTAAACATTTGACATTCCATTTTTACTATGCCGAAACATACAAATGTCATTTCATGATTGGCGAGCAACAATGGTGAGATGGTTAATTATGCCTTTCTCTTGGGATTTTCTAGTCCTTCACATCAAAAAGAGTGATACAAGTGTTAAGTACAAGAAATCACTTAACCTTACTCATCACAAACACGAGCTACAAAGCTCACTTACTTAGTTGTGCATAGAGATGCTCATCTAAGTTTAGAAAACTTTGTTTTAATGGTCATCCAAGATACAAAAGTACCAATATATACAAACACACAGTGTTTTGCATTTTTCTGATTTTTCAATTTTTTTTATATGAAAAATAAAATAAACCAAAACTGAAAAAAAACATACAAAAAAAAATTAAACAAAGTAATGTATAAAACTAGACTAACTCAAAACAATAAAGCAAAATACACAAGTAATGCACAAAAAAAAAAAAAAAAAAGGAAAAGGAAAAGGAGAGAAAGAATAAGCGATGAAATCACTAGGAGCCCTTTTCCTTCCACATCTTGGAAGAACCTTTCCGTTTAGCGAACCCTTGATTCATTGGTAAGGGAGAAGAGTTAGAACCGTTCAAGTTCGAAAGGAACATGAGAGCTTTGAGAAGATCTACAAGAGAAGCAAAAGAGGATGGAAACTAATTCTGATCTCTTCACACAATCATGCTGTTTCTTTTTTAAGTGGTTAGCCACTTGTAGAAATTAGGTCGAGTATGTCCAGCTGCTCCACAGTGATGACAGAAATGCTGCTTTTTCTACTTAAGCTTTTGAGAGTTTCCCTTCTTAGCGCTAGGTTTTTATCTCTTTCTTATCAAGTTTAAGGGTGCTCCTAAGATAGATTTAACTTTGTCTATGTTCTCACTAGCTAATTTATTTTTAACATCATTGTTCTCAGTTCCAATATTATTATCAAGAGGAAAAAAAACAATAGCACTAGTAGAAGCAATACTAGCAAAAGAGAAATCATACCCTAAACCGGTCCGGTCAGAAGTTGATTTCTGAAGACTGAGCATCTCATCGAGCTTAGTGCTTGAAATCCTTTCTAGCTGAGCTCTGACTTAGAACAGTTTTGCCTTAAGCTTCTTGGTCTTCTCAGCCAAGAAATTGTTTTCAAATATCAGTGATCCAATAGTTTGATTGGCTTCATCAAACTTTGTGGAGATTTCTTCTTGCTCAAACTCCACATCACTAAGCTTCTTGGTGGCTAACCTATACAACTTTTTATGCTTTTCTAAGACCTTGTATAACTTTGCATAGGCTGTGTGGATGTCATCTTGTTCATCCATCTTCTCAAATTTAGACTCTACCAATTCTTCTTCTTTATCCACACCTTCAACAATCCCCTCAGTAGGATTTACAGTGACAATGAAGGCATTTAGGATTCCATCATCCACAATATTAGAATCATCCTCAGGCTTAGTGTCACTCAAAATAGCAGCAAGTGCCTAGCTCTTCTCAATGATCTCGAGATACGTAGGGCACTCTTATTTCATATGACCAAAGCCTTGACACCCAAAGCACTTTGATCCTAAGGGAAGAGTGTACTGACTACCATCCCTAGCATCCTTCTTCCATTTCTCTTGGCTCCTAGATTGAGAAGAACTCAACTATCTACGGTCCTTGTTAAAACCTTTTGCATTGGCATTCTTCATGAACTTCTTGAATCGCCTAGTAATGTAGGATTTCATTTTAAAATCTTCATCATCAAAAGACTCATCAGTATCACTGCTCTTGGCCTTCAATGCCATGCTCATGCTCTTGCTTGATTTTTTGATCCTCGTTAAACCCAACTCATATGCCTGTATATTTCCAACCAACTCAGTTAAAGAAATTTTATCAATGTCCTTTGATTCCTCAATGACAGTGAGCTTAGCATGGAATCTCCCAAGTAGAGATTTGAGCACCTTTCTCACAATCTTGGGTTCAGGAATGGTTTCCCCAAGATTAAATGCTGAGTTTACTATGTCTTTTAGCTTGGCATAGAACTCATCAAACGACTCATCCTCCTCCATCTTGATCTCTCTAAAGCTTGTAGTGAGCCTTTGAAGCTTTAAGTCCTTAACAGCCTTGGTTCCCTCGTAGGTTGTCTAGAGAATGGTCCATGCTTCCTAAGTAGTTTAGAGGAGGATATTTTCTTGAATTTCTCATTTGTGACTGCACTGAATAGTGCATTCAATACCGTACTATTGAAGTTTGCTGCCATGATCTTACCACCATCCCAATCAGCCAACGCTTTAGTAGGCTTGGTCCAACCTATCTCCACAGCATGCCACACTTTCTCATCTAAAGACTGCAAGAAAGCTTTCATTCGTACTTTCCATTATGCATAGTTAGTGTCATCAAATAAAAGAGGTATAATAAGAGACTGTCCTCTATCCATGACAAACAGGGGTCAATGGATCACATAGTAAAGATTAACCCTAATTAGAGTGTGCCTACTCTGATACCACTTGATAGGACAAAAATGTATTGACCCCTTGTGATGAATTAATTGATTAATTAACCAGGTTATTAATTAATTAAATTAACATGCAAATCATGTGGTAGCATAAACAAATTACCAATTAAACTAAGTATGCAGTTGAAATTAAATTGACACGGTGATTTGTTTACAAACAGGGAAAATCAACACGTCAAAAACCCTACTGAGTGATTTTAAGGTCACCACTCCCGAGAATCCACTATTATCAAAACAAGCAGTTACAAGTAAAAGAATCACAATACCTTATACTAACCTACAATTGAACCCTTATCCCAATACCTAATTGGACTTATTCTGTAGTGACAATCTCTCTTTTTCAATGCACAGCTCCCAGTACATGACTAATTAATTTTGTGGATCCTAGTACGCGACTTAATCAACAACCTGGGAAGGATGTTGGCTACAAAGTTCTTCAGTTCATCACACGATGAAGATCATGAAGTTACTTGGTCACAAAACCCTATGGTGTACAAACACAATAGCTTCTTCAAGAACTAGGGCAAACTAAGTTTCCGGTCACACTCTTCTTCACACTTGGAATTGTGCTCTTGTTCAACTTGTGTCACCTTTTATGGCCTTTAAAATAATACTTATATATGTTTAGGGCTGTGAGAAAAGAAAGCCCAAACATACATTCATGGATTGGATGAAAATCAGAACTTCATAAATCTTAATAGATATCCTATCTGTTGAGCAGCTGTCAAGCTTTAAAATCCTACACTTTCTAACTTAATTGGACAGACTTGCATGTCTTTAACACTTGAACTTGAAATCTTAATTCTTGAAGCATTAAACACATCCTAGATCTACCCAATTACAAGTAAAGTGCGTTTTGTCAAAAGATTAGCCAATTACATAAAATAGTGACATATGTTCCTATCATTAAATCACATATGTCCTAACAATGCAAAAAGAAATACATAGTTTCAAAGAAATTTAAAGCTAACCTTATTGCAAACCAAAACTAAAATTTAGAATTTTCCCACTAAATACAAAGCAAAATAAAAATAGAAAAAATAGATTAATAAACAAAGGTAAAATGAAACCAGTGGTACTTGCTAGTTGGTAGGAGAAGGACGTGTTTAAGATGATCACATGCTCACTAAAATGGATTGCAAAAGTAAGGCAAAATAAAAATTAATCGAGAGTTAAATGTGATGAGTAGTAGATAGATAGTAGCAAAATTAGCAATGGTTGAAGTAATTAATTAAAAGTAAAAATAATATGAATAGTGGATATTTTATTTATGATATGAAAAAATTAATTTAAAAGTAAAAATTAATCAAGCTGAAAATTTTGCAAAATCAATGGTTATTTAAAAATAAAACGGGGAGAACTCTAAGAACAAGGATTGCAAGTACGTAAGCTCACTTTCCATTATTTATGGTTATGTCAATGTAGCTTTTTCTTTTAATGATACTACATTACACTAAGGATAACTCTGCCTCCATTCTCTTTTATTGTAAAAGAAACTGTACTGTATTATGATATGTATTTTTTTTTTTTTGTAATAGTGAATATATGGCTCTAGAGTATGCAATGGAGGGGCTATTTTCAATAAAATCCGATGTTTATAGTTTTGGAATTCTAATGCTGGAAATTGTAAGTGGAAAAAAGAACAGTGACTTCAATCATCCAGACCGTACACAAAGCTTTTTGTCATATGTACGTCTCTCTTATTTGTATCTTGAACCTAAATTAAGTATTCGTTAATGATTATGCAATAAAAAATTAAAAATTAAAAAAAATAAAAATAAAATAAAAAAAATAAAAAAACATGATAGGTATGGCAACTATGGAATGAAGGAAAAGGAGTGGAATTGATAGATCAGACCATAGTTGATATTTGTCCAATAAGCGAGGCTCTGAGATTGATCCATATTGAATGAAGGAAAAGGAGTGGAATTGATAGATCAGGCCATAGTTGATATTTGTCCAATAAGCGAGGCTCTGAGATTGATCCATATTGCGTTGTTATGTGTTCAAGAAGATCCAAATGATAGACCTACAATGTCAAGGGCAATTCTCATACTTGCAAGCAAATCGATAAATCGTCCTAAGCCATCAGCACCTCCATTTTCTGTTGGTAAATTAATCATATTTGATCAATCTTCAACAATTGGCACTGGAATTGGAACGGTCGCATCTGATCTCTCTTCAACAAGTGCTTCTAGCTAGTGAAGAGATTAACCCGAGCATGATATTCAACAAGTGTTTCATCTTCGCACAAATGTGGCAGGTTAGGAACAATAGCTCTTGTATAAACATACCCTACTTCTATTCTTGTACTAATTAATTCTTAGAATTTAAATATATTTGCATCCACACTGGAATTAGAGTGAATTGGCACATATACAGAGATTTAATTTCTACGTATTTGAATCTTTGAAGACCTTCATCTTGAGTTTGTTGGTCCTAGACCCTAATTCATTATTCAAATTTTGATGTGGTCAAGGATGATTTAGTGATTTGTTATTAACTTTATTATTTACTAGTATGTAACCCGTGCTACCGCATTGGAATGGATATAATTAAATAAGGCAATGAAAAAAAAAATTGCATTTTATTAGTTAAGTGTTACTATTGGTTTTTTTTTTTTATTATTATTATTAATCATGAGTTTATTTATATTTAGAAGACTTAGTTAAGTTTAAATTCATATTATTAACCAGAAAATTTTATTAACAAAACTTAGCATTATGTAATTTTTTTACAATTTCAGTCGAGCAGACCAGCAAACCTTATATGATATGGCTTATCAACTGGGGCTTTACTTGTAATTGTTTATAAATAATTGGCATAAGAGTGGTTTGTGTGTATAGGTGGATTGTACGTTGGGCGTATATGAAATGCTGTTTGTATTGTCTATCTTCTAGCTTAGATGAGTATAGTTTGATAGAATTCGTATAATTGATTTCTGGGAGGTATGTGATGTGTGATCAGTGGATGGTTTCCTTTTATTTTTTTATTATTATTGTGTGGTTCCACATGAGTATGGTTCAGTGTCATCACAGTGACATAAAATATGCTTTGGACAAGAAAGATTGTGCTTTATTATTTAGTAGGTATTGTTTGGTAGATTAGATGTATAAATTCAGAGATTTTAAGTTACAAATGATGCTTCTAATTTATGATTTAGCAAACTTTATTAGAAAATGCAGATGATTCAAATTTTATGGTTCTAGCCTGTAACCTCATGCATATGCATGGATATACTTAAAAAATACACATTGAGGTACATAGTATAATTCCTATATATATAATTTAAATACTATTGATATATAGTTATTCTTATTTTTTGTTAACTCTTTAAAAAATCTTGTAAGAATATTATTAGGTAGAAAATGTAAATTGTCCATATTGTTTTTTTTTTTTAAATTTATTAATTCTTAATTTTTGATATTGTGAAGCACTTTTTTTTTCTTTTTTTGCTTGCTTATTTTCTAAGTGATAATTGCCTGCTTCATAATGTTTTTTTAATTATTATTTATATATAATTCAAAAACAAAATTTTCACAAAAAGAAAGGAAAACGTTTACTCACCTTTTCTTAGGAGTGTGTGATTTGTTTTGTTAACGGAGACTCTGCTTTTTTGATCTTCATCATACCACTAAAAAAAAAAAATGATTGCACAAATTGCAGCCCAAATTGGGGAAAACATAAGAATATGAAAGCAAGGGAGATAGAGAGAAACTACCTTCAATGCCTTTAAAAACTCAGAGAAAAAATTATGCATTTGAGAAATAGACGAAAGTTAAATGTGAAGATCTATGCGAGAGTGAAAGTTTGTGTTAGTTTTAACTTTTAAGTGGTGAAGGTGTAGCAATGTTTTTTTTTTTTTTTTTTCTTTTTTTTTTTTTTTTGTGGAAAGTGTGGCTGAATGTTTCTGGAAGGTTGTATGTTTATGCTTATATGAACAATGAATGGGATGGTAGAGATTTTTATAGTGTGCAAGTTAAATGTTTTTGCTTAGGTGAATGAACTTGATTATTGTGGTCTTATAACTTCCGTGTTAGGTGTTAATGCATGCACAAAAATTTAAAATTTTAGATAAGATACATGATGCAAAATTAACTATCCAATTTAGAATTTAAATTATATTTTCTCTCAGTTTTGATTTATATATATATATATATATATATATATATATATATATATATATATATATATTCCTTTGGCACAAAAATTTAGAAAGGATTTTAGAGTGATTGGGACTGATAAAAAAATATTTAAAAAAAAAAAAAAAAAACAACATGAAGAGCCAAGGACAGAGAGAGTCATTAAAGACTCCTACGTGATTTGAGAAAATTTGTATATTTATGTATGGTGTGGTCTTCACTTGACACCTAAATTTAGAAAAATATATTGGGACACATGGCTTAAAATTAGAACTCTAATTTGGAATTCTATATTTGAATTTAATTGAAAAATCTAATGTAATGTACTTAAGATATTGTACATAAATTTTACCCTATTTAAAAATATTTTAAAAAATCCTTACCATCATCTAATTGATGAAAAATGTTGACATATATAGTAAATGAAATTCATGAAGCCAAGGTCACTTTGATGACTGAAAGTATGAAGAAATATTTTACTGTATAAGAATGGGTTTGAAATAAGAGTAAAGCTGGAAGACCAAATTTTTAATTTTTTAGCATAGAACTAATGGCTTCCTTTTTACTATTAAGTACAAACGAAAAATTGCATTTTATTGCTCAGTGACAATAGTTGTATGTGTATTGTTACTAATTAATCGCTTGTATTGTTATTTTAAGTATTCAAACAAAAGTACCAAACATAAGTTCTAAGGCATACCATGTTTGTGAAGGACTCCCTTCTGGGGTAAGAAATAAGACCCAATATTGCCCAATACTTTGTCCATTAACCCAAGCTTCCCCTTTTCCCATAGAACCAAGGTTTAATGCAACTGGGTCATTTCCTTTGGGTGCATCAAATTGAGTCTATAAAGACAATCCATGAAGATAAGGTTAGTGCTGATTAAGTATACAGAAATAGTTCAAGCAAGAATAATTAGCATGACAAAGCATTAGCAGAATTTATACCTTGTACCATGTGAGTCTTTGATGATTAGAGTTTCCAAACCTTCTCCATTGAATATTACTTGACCCTTATTCTGTGTGAATATTTAATTTCTCTCCTGACAGCTCAACCTCCATGAAATTATTGCATGGAATTAGCTAGTTTGAGATCATAATCTCATTAGTTATAAACTTCGTAGATGAAAAATGGGTTATGACAATCTTTGAGTGAGCACTTGATATGAAAGAATAATATGAAAATATAATTTGTGGATAAATAAAGCATTACAGATTGAAAATACAAATATAGATATAAGAAATGAACCTGGTATCCCCATTTATAGTCTGTGAAATCTTCGGCATCATTTTTGTTTAGTATCCTTACTCTACGTAATCCAGTAACTCTTCTCTCAAGAAATGATCCTGAGTCCTTCATGCCACAAATAAAAAGTAAATCAATACAATTTTTGAACTCGAAAGCATATATATAAGATAAATGTTACAGAATATACACTGATGGGGATGAAACAATAAAGGCATGACTGGATGCAATTTTTTGAAAAAATGGAATCTAACGAAAACTTAATTCTCCTCATTCATGTGGCTAAATATTTCTAGAAGGTTGTATGTTTATGCTTATATGAACAATGAATGGGATGATAGGGATTTTTATAGTGTGCAAGTTAAATGTTTTTGCTTAGGTGAATGAACTTGATTATTGTGGTTTTCTAACTTCCGTGTTAGGTGTTAATGCATGCACAAAAATTTAAAATTTTAGATAAGATACATGATGCAAAATTAATTATCCAATTTAGAATTTAAATTATATTTTCTCTCAACTTTGATTTTATAAATATATATATATATATATATATATATATATATATTTATATATATAATTCCTTTGGCACAAAAATTAAGAAAGGATTTTAGAGTGATTGGGATTGATGTGAAAAAAAAAAAAAAAAAAAAAAAAAAAAAAACAAACAAACAAACAAACGTGAAAAGCCAAGAGATGAGAGAGTCATTAAAGACTCCTACGTGATTTGAGGAAATTTGTATATGTATGTATGGTGTGGTCTTCACTTGACACCTAAATTTAGAAAAATATATTGGGACACATGGCTCAAAATTAGACTCTAATTTCATATTGAAATTGGTGTGATCCTCACATGAATCTAGACATATGTCACACAATTAGAGTTCTAATTTGGAATTGCAATCTGGACACATTGCACAAAATTAGAGTTCTAATTTGAAATTGCAATTTGAGTTTCTCTCTGCTTCACCTATTATTTTATATGTAGATTATGAGTGGATTGAGAATGTTAGGGTGCGAGAATATTGCAATTTTATGGATTTTATACTTCGGAGAATTTTGAACTGTGGATTGAGAATGCTGCTATTGAAAATATTTAATTGAATTAGGTTATGAGAATCTTGTAATTTTTGTTAGGCTGATCTATCCATTAGTCATATACCTGAGCGATGCGCGGGAAATTTTGACATTTTTTTTAATTGATAAGTGAAAGAAGAAATAAATACGTGAAGCTTATAAGCTTATAAGTATTAGTCTTAAACTCAAAATTATATAATTATTTTTCTAATTGAGTATGATTGGATATAATGTATTATATATTTTGTAAGTTAAGTGGTCAATAACTTTTAACTTGAATTTTGAAAAGTTTGCTATAAAGTCCATTTATAAACAGTTTGCTTTTAAGACAACCGTTTATAAATGTCCATTTTTAAAACCTGAATTGTTGTAGGAAAGAGAAATGACACCATGGTCAGAGCAACATTTAGATGTGTACATTTGAACATGATTTAGTTTGCAATTGATCATACAGTTTATGCTTTTGTAAAAGAAAAATGTAAATATCTAGATCATGCATATGTTCATATGCTAAATCTTGTTTGAAAGCAATATTTGTTTTTGTAATATCATGGGATGATGAAGAATCTCTTTGTTATGCTGGGGTACTACTTGGAATATCATCTTAATTTCTAAAAATTCACATAATTGGAATATCATATATGCAATAGGAAAATAAAAACTCTTAGTAGGCTGATTTCCCCTTAAAATTTGTAACTATATGCCAAATTCCCTTCTCATTAAGAAGTTTGAGGGAAAAAGTAAAAAAAAAGTTGACTCTTATGAGCAGAAAAATTAATACTTTTTACTCATTGCCAATTGAACTTTAGTTACATGGGCATTGATTGATTCTAAGAAAGTCATTGTTCTTCCAAATCAACTTTGGTACTCCTGTTCTCCGAAGGTTCATGCAGTAGCTTTGGAACCGTCTATCTTTTCAAGGTCTATGGCTTTCACCCAAAGCACAACATATAAACCAATGATTTTAGAAAAATAACCTATCAACTTAGCAAGGCTCTTTCTCTAAAAACTTAGCAAAGCTAAAGCCAAACACTTTTTTTTTTTTTTTTTATTACATAAATGGCAAATTATTACATTGACCATGCATAGAGAGTTGAACATTGTTGAGAAGAGGGGGACCTCTTTGTTATGCACCAAGCCTGATAAAAAAAGAGTTAATGGCAGATCCAATTCAGCTTTCGCAATAAAATTTTTAAGTAATCAAAATGTGTACATTACAATGAGTCATTAGAAAACATCCAAGTAAGGCCACGAAAAACTGATTACTGACTTCCCATCAAAATTCCTACGGAAAAAAAACACCAAAATTCAATAGTTAAATGCAAATACAATTCTCTTAGAGTCATACCCTGATAGTATTGCAGCAATGATTGGTTTGCTAACGCTAAAGATCATCCCTATTATTTTGGCAAAACTTCTTGAGCTTCATATATTGACCTTATCCATTCTAATCAATTTAATATAAAACCACAAAGGAAATTTCAAACAATAAATAGTAGCCCCTTTCTCATTAAAAAAATAGTTATAAGCAATATACCACTCTAGACTAATCAAGCTTGCAAAGGACAGAGATGGTCTTAGTAGATCACTTCTTTGTTGAGTTACCATTATCTATCAAATCATAAAAGAGGAAAAAAAAATCAGAGAAAATTAACATGGTCAAAGTTACACAAGTTGTGAACATATTTATCATCTCCGTGTTTGTTCCATCTTTTAATCAGTCATGGATAAAAGCAATCCTATTTCTTTTCTCCACCATGCTTTCCTCTTCCAGCTTTGATTTTTCACAAAAAACAGATGCACTTCATCTGCCATGTACTGATGTCCAATACCCAACAATAAGTAGAAAATTTTCAATCCAAAAATAGACACGCTACATCTTCCATATACAATATCAAAGGAATATTTCCACAGAATTTGCTTTGCTTTCTGATTGCTCAAACAGAACTTGGGTGATGGAGAAGAATACACCAGATTACGCAATCCCACAAAAACAGTTGCCAAAATATAAATATGGAGATTAAGCCAAAAACTCAGAAGAAAACTAATTCTAAACAAAGCAGAAGAAGATTAAGCCAAAACTACTGCCCTCCTTCCCCATCTTCATCCAACACGTAAGAAAGAAAATTGCAACCACAAATGAATTGGACCTTAACTTAATATAAAAAAGAAAAGAAAGAAAGATAGAGAGAAAGAAACAATGGCGATTTATGAGTTAAAAACATCTGGTTATATTCTTGCAAAAGGATACGGTTAGGAGATGCACTTTTGATTGAATTATTGAAATTTGAAAGAGAGAGCAATGCACCCAATCAAATTAGTACATGCTGAAGTGAGATCAAAACCCACTACCTCTGCTAATCACTCAACAAAACAAATACATATCCAAATGTAACTCTAAACCAAAATCAAGTCAACTGAAAATACCAAAGCCTAAATCATATTTAACCGGCAACTGTATAAAACAATATAAAGAACTTTACCTGTAATATTTTGGAGAAAGATTGGTCTAACAATGGATTTTTCTCTCCCTCTCTGATAGTCTGACTCTCGCTGCCCCTTATTGGCGATCTCAATAATAGTGAGAGGCATTTATGAATGTCGGTTTTTTTTTTTTTTAATAGGGAAACCTGAAAATGTTAGAGCATCAATACACAGCAACGTAGCAACATAAAAAAATGTAATTTATTATAGGCAACAGAACACCAATCGGTGGGAAAAATTTATTTGAAATGGTTTGGTTAAATAAAAGTAGATGGATAAAGATATAGATTATATTTAAGAAAAAAAAAAAATTAACCCAAAAACCCAAAACATAAATCTAACACAAAAACCTAAATCAAAACCAACCTAACAAAATACCCAAAACTAACTCATAAGTTCATAACCAAACTGAAGGGGGAAAAAAAACATGGCAGATTTCAGGAAACAAAAACAATATTTGAAGAGGGAAAAAAGTATACATACCTTCAAAATATGCTGTTGCAGAGACGAACTCGGCCAAAGAACGAACTGGGAATCAAAGTCACCGTTGAGGCTGTGATTGAATGGAGCCAAAGATGGGTGGTGCTGGACCAAAAACGTAACCCTAAACCAAAATCAAGTCCTTCAAAATCCTAAATCATATTTAAAATTGAGGGAAAAAAAAAACATTTTGATAGAGAATCCAGAAACCCAAAGCAAAAACGAATCAAATCTAAACCTATCCAACAAAAAACTCAATCAAAAAGTAACATTTCATACCCAAATCTAAAAAATGGAAAAAAAGCAATGTATGGTGCCCAATCGATGTAGTGTTAACTGTTCTGCCTCTTTCTCTGTTAAATTCTCCGTGTCCTAGGCCTCATCCTCTCTCTCTTTCATCGCCTCTCTCTTTCTCGGCCTCTCTCTGTTTCATCGTCCTTCTCTCCATCTCTGTCTCTCTATTCCTCACTCTTTTCTCTCGATCACTCTCTCCTTTCTCCATGTAGCAATCTTTGTTGTTGGTTTTTTTTTTTAAGCGGTTAGTGCCCTTTTATACCAAGACGGTTCGAAACAGTGTTTTAACGTAGTGAAACATTATAGTTTATCACTTTTAAACGGTGTTGCGTGAGAATGGCATCTCTAATCGCTTACTTCTTTCTCATCTAAGTTTTGGATTTTGATTTTGGGGAAGAAGATGGTTTTGATTTTTGGGTTTCTAAGAAGGCAGAGGAGTAACGGGTTTTAATTTCAGGTCCGCAAAAATGTTTTTGAAGGTTTTTGATTTCATCGCCTCTCTCTTACTCTGTTACTCTCCGTGTCCACGTCGCTCCTCTCTATTTCTATCTTGGTCCACATCTAATTTTAACCGGTTAATTTTTTGATATTTATAATGAGAAGCTTTTAAATGGTGCAAAGCATTATCAAACAATATAATGTATCGTTTTTTAACTTATATGTATCTGAATTTTAGATAGATACTTTTCTTATTTATCACCACCTCCTTAATTGTAGGAACCTACTTTCTCTTAACTTCTACTATTATATATATAGATTATGAATAGAATTACGTGTTTGGTTGCTGAGAAAACAAAGGAAAATGAAACTTCGACATGGTACTATGTCTCGTTATTTTCATGCTTTGGATGTGATGAGAGTTGTAACAGTTATTTTGTTTTTTTGATTTGTTAAGTAGAGTACTACGTAAGCATCTGTCCATAAATTTTAAAAATTTTACATAGTGATTACCATGAATTTTACATTGTGATCATTACAATGTTGTTATTATGGAGGAAATTGTGTTTTTATGTTCTTTTGTGATGACGTTAATATTAGTGAACAACATTTATTTTTGAGTGTTCTTGTTTATTAGTTCTCTTATTTGTATTCAATCTAAATAGAAGACATATTGAGCAAAAGTCTTAGCTCCTAGGTTCGACCGTTTCCAAGCTAGGAAACGAGTGGTACGACATACCGCTTGTGAGTGCTTTTACGAGAATCCTCCATGATGAGAGATCTGTTTTGCAATGTCTCAGCAAGCTTTAGTCCCAATAGCAATCCAATATTTTTGGGCTTCATCAACTGATTGATTTGGTCTCTCTTTGAAGCTTCGCAAAGCAGACACTCAGCTCAATAGAATCATGAGTCAGTAGCCCAATGCCTGAAGTTCAATTCTCCTAAAATCAAATTATCACAATAACGTTTTAGTTGTCATTGTCACCGATCCTAACTGCTGCTATATATTAATTTCAGACGCATATGCATTTTTTAAAAAAAAATTTACTTGTCTTTTAACTTTGTAAATTGGATTGCAAATTATTTGCCTACAACTTGTTTTTCACTTTATTTTCCACCAATCATAAAAATGAAAAATACTTTTCTCTCAAAAAAAAAAAAAAAAAAAAAAAGAAAAGAAAAGAGGAGAAAGAGAGTAGATCTTCCCTATCCACGGAATTAAAGTATAGAGTAATTGTTAATTCACAATTTCACACACCTTATTGCTCACCGTACCTACATTTATATTTTTTTTGAACAGATATGTGTGTTTGTTGTGCCCTGAAGTATAAAAAAGTTTGGGCCGCAAAGGAAGTAATTGTCGTTCATGAACTCCGACGAGGAAATTATCCTTGGGTATCATGGCTTGTCCTTACTCCTCCTTTAGTCCTGTCTGTCTCATTAACCTACCGCATATGCTAAACTTTGGCCATCAATTAGGATTGTTCGTATTGGCAAAATTTCTATATAAATGTGAATAAATTTCAGCAAATACAATAGAAGCACAACCACACTAAAACACACAAATTTACGTAAAAAACCTTTCTCCTTGAAAGGGAAAATTACGTGACAAACTCTAAATAATTTTACTATATTAAATAGAGATTACAATGTTTAGAGATACAACTTAAGTAAAGAAAAGCTATGCACAACCACCCTAGAACACACAAATTTATGTAAAAAACCTTTCTCCTTGAAAGAAAAAATTACGTGACAAACTCTGAATAATTTCACTATATTAAATAGAGCTTACAATGCTTAGAGATATAACTTAAGCAAATAAAAACTTTCTTTTTCTTTTTACCCACTGCTCTCTTATCCTCACCTGTGCATCTTTCACAATTTTCTCTTGCTCAGTGGTTTTCTCAGCTTTTACTTGCTCTCATGCAGTTCTTTTAAGACTACTGTTTTTAGTCTCACACTCTGGGGCTTCTCTCTAACTCAATGGCCAAATGGCCTCCTTTTATTTCTTCATCAGCTTTTCTTTCTTTTCTTCCTCCAACGTGTCTCACATGATTAACACCATTTCTTAATAAATGCAGGCCAACTTGCCTTGACATTTTTGTACATAAAAATATGACTTCAATTATTCTCTTTAGGCAACTTCTCTAGCAAGCCCATTTAAACTTTCTTACTTCTGAGCAACTTGTCCTACAAATCATTTAATGGGCTAAGCCAAAGCGTGGGCTGGACCCACGTGGTGCAATGCAACCCAAAGTTTGCTATGCTGGTATTACGCGTTCTTGTTTGGGCCCTATCCTACTGCAGTTAAATTGAGTTATTTTTCAATCTTTCATTTTTCTTTTACGCTTTGTTTGGAAACGGAGAAAGAGAAAAGGAAAAAAAATGTTCTGATATGACAATTTTTCTTGTTTGGTTTGCACTATAGAAAAGAAATGAGGAGAAAGTGAAAGAAGTGAGCATCCATCCGAGCCCACATTTCTCATTTGGGCAAAAATGAGGAGAGAAAGACAAGTAAAAAGACTGCAATTTTTTGGAGCTCACCACTAATAACTTCTAAAATTTCAATTTTGTCCATCACCAAAACAAATACTCTGATTTTTTTTGGGGGTATTAAGGTAAAATCATATATCTAAATTAAATACATGTGATGGTCATTTCACAAGTATATGTGTTTGTAGAGTGTGAGGAGTAAAGGCTAGATTTCAAGTTTCTAGAAAAGAGTTTCACACACATATACACTTAGATATACATAAGTCAAATTTTAGATATTTTCTAATCCTTGACGGTACATAATTCAACATAAGTTGGTGGGAAACTGATCAATATACATCATTCCATTCAGTGATGAAAAGATAACCCAAGAAAGCCAAATTGCCAAATATATATATATATATATATATATATATATATATATATATATTATTTTTGGTAAACAAAGCTTGAGTTAAAACTAAACCAGAGGGGCAGCTAGTGAAACGTTACGATCATACATAGTACCTACAGCATCTAGGCAGCTAGTGAAACGCTACAATCATACATAGTCCCTACAGCATCTAGGCTGAGTAACAAAGAAACATCGGGGGGTCCAAAAGGATGACAAAATCTTGAGGGAGAAGGGCTCCTCTCCTTGCCAAAGCATCTACACAATTAATCGCTTCCCTGTAACAATGCTAAATCCTAAACAGAGGAATTCTTTGTAGGCCTTCCTTGCAATCTGCCACAATGATCTCATTGCCGTTCACACTATTCTCCTCCTTACTCAAAAGATCGATGACTAGTTTGGCATCTAGTTCAAACACCACTGCTTGCAACTTGAGAGCAATGCATAGGCAAATACCATCCCTTAATGCCCAGAGCTCAGCTACTACGCTTGTGGTTGATCTAATGGCCCTTGCATAGCCTCTAATCCACTCACCTTTATTGTTCCTAATTAGACCACCTCCACCCGTAAGGCCTGGATTGCCTAAGAAAGACCCATCAGAGTTAACCTTATAACAGGTCATGGGGGGGCAATCCACCTGACCTGAATGGTGGATCGATGGATGGATTTTTTACCATCCAATCCCAGGAAGGCAAATTTAGTAGCCTTTGTAATGGTCTTTGCCTTCAGACTTCTTTAGGGGTCCTTTGCTCTAAAAACCACACTGTTTCTGTGCAGCCATAGTGTCCAAAGACCAAAGGAAAAAAAGACACCCCAACTGATTCCCAAGGTGGACAAAGGCCTGGTGCAACGGCAATTGTGGCGGAGCCAAGTCAAGAGATTATTCCTATAGAAGGCATCTACGACCATGGGGGTTGGAGGAAATTCCAAAACTCCTTAGCATAAGGATAGTCCCTCAAAAGATGAATTATGGATTCAACCCCATCGTTGCAAATGGGGCAATGGTTAGGCAGAGTCATACCCCTCGCATTAAGGACGGAGCGTGTAGGAATGCTAAGATGGCAACATTGCCAAAGGGAACATTTGATTTTCACAATTGTAAGTTCCTTCCAAACCCAATCAAAATCACAGGAAAGATTAGTGAAACTATCTTCCTCTCTGGCTAAGCTATAGGCTTCTTTGAGAACAAAATCCCCACTTGCAGATAAGGCCCAAGCAATACGATCCTCATCATGAGCTAAAAGGGGAAAGGGATTGGCTTTAATTTCCAATGCCAAGGATTTGGGGAAAACGAAAGAGATGGAATTCCAGTTCCACCCACTGAACCCACTAATATCTCTCAAAAGCATGAGTTCTTTGCCTCAATTTAAGGGACCTTCTATAAGGCTTCTAAAGGTGCCCTTCTTATGCCACTTGTCAAACCAAAGAGATAGACCACTCTCCATACGTGGAAACCACTTTATACCCTTCTTGAAGACATAAGTACCCTTCCTTAAAGCTGCCCAGATGGAAGAGCAAGGCCTTGGGAAAGATCTGTTAGGCCGGGTTCTTCTATAAGTACCATATTTCTGCAATAGAACTCGAGCCCATAGGGATCCCTTCTCGGTATATAGGGTCTGTTTGGATACCGCTTATTGCTGAATACTGAAAATACTATAACAAAATAATTTTTAAATGTATGAATAGTACTGTGGAACCCAGTTTTAATGAAATTTTGCTGAATTAGACAACTTGCGGGTCCCGTGAACAATGCACAGGACCTACTGACAAATACGCAAATGAGCTGAAATGAAATTTCAACACTTCCTAAACGAAAGCATAATCTCCAGTTTAACTTTTCTAACAAAACTATATTCTTCTCCTTGGCTGATTGTAACCCCAACCCCCCCTCCCCCCCTCCTTTTTAGGCTTAGTAATCTTCTTCCATCCCACCAGATGAAGTTTTCGTTTGCAATTTGAAGTCCCCCACAGAAAATCACGACTTATCCTATCCACACTTTGCAAAATTTTAGGGGGGAGAGCCGCACATTGCATGGAGTAGTTTAGAATGGTGGAAGTAATCGATTAAGTGAGAACCAATTTGCCCCCAAAGGAGAGCAGATTAGCCTTCCATCCAGCTAGCTTGCTTTGCATCGTTTCAATGATGAATCTGAAATCTTGTGGCGAAGAGGTGTGTTTGAGGGGAAACCCCAAATACTTTCCCAAGTTTGGTGTAGACCTAAACCCCAACACATCACACAAGGTTGTTCTATTTTCAAGGCCTACGTTAGGAAAGAAGAATACCCTAGACTTGTCAGCACTCACTCTTTGGTTTGATAAAGAGTAAAGGTGTCAAGGACCTCTTTCACAGCCACACAATTTTTTCTATCTGCTTTTGCAAAGAGAATAAGATCATCGACGAAAAATAGGTGAGAGAAAGCCAAGCCCCCTTATGAAGCCCTGGCAGGATTCCAGAGCTTTTCATTGCATTTCTTAGTAATCATAACTCCAAGAACTTCCATACAGAGAATAAAAAGATAGGGAAAGAGGGGATCTCCCTGTCGAATACCTCTTGTAGGACAAAATGATTCCAACGCACCCCCAGTAAAAAGGACAAATATATTAGAGGTTGACATACAGCTCATGATTAGAGAAATTAGTGAGATCGGGAGTTTAAAGAGTTTTAAGGTATCCCTTATAAAGCTCCATTCTAGGTGATCATAGGCCTTCTCAAGATTGATCTTTATGGTCATGACCCCGCTTCTGCCCTTCATTTTAGACATGGAATGGACCAATTCTTGGACTATAATAGCATTGTCTACCCCATTTCTCCCTGAAACAAAACCTGTTTCGAGAGGAGAGACTAGCTCAGGAAGTTTTGGCCTAATTTGTGCCACAATAATCTTTGAAACAACTTTATCAATAGAGTTGCAGAGGCTGATGGGACGATAGTTGCCAAGACTTTCTGGATTTAGGCACTTTGGAATTAGAGTGATGAGGGTTCTATTTAGATAATTTGGGATCTTCCCTGAACTGAATATCAATTGCACCTCGTCCTTCACAAAATCACCCACAATGTGCCAAAGGCGCAAAAAAAACCCCGCATGAAGGCAATCAAGCCCCGGAGCTTTATACAGCTTAAGGGACTAAAAGGCTGCCTAGATTTCGCCATTGTGATGGGGGAGGCCAACCTTTCAGCATCATCTGCAAGCAAGGCAGCTTACCAAAAAGGAGGGGACCAATCTGATAGAGGGGCACTACATTGATTGGTGGAGAAAAGTTCTAAGAAACCACTATGAATGTGATCCGCAATCTCCCTTTCCCCCTTTAATAAATTGCCCATTCTGTCCTTCATGCCTGATATATGGTTTCGTCTACGCCACACCAAAGCAAACGCATGGAAAAAGGCAATGTTTCTGTCCCCTTCAACCAACCTTAAGATACACACTTTCATAGCCCAGAAATCCTCCTCTAATCTACACACCTCAAGATACTTTGCTCTAAGAGTTTTGTCTAAATTCACTAGAAATTCATTTGGCTGGTTAGCAAGAGCGATTTGAATACCTCTAAGTTTGGCAGCAATTTATTCTTCCTGTGAAATATGTTACCAAAATGTGGTTTGTTCCATTCTTCTGATCTAATTTAGAATCCAGTCACAACCAAGGATAGCGATGTGGCCTCAGACCAGGCGTCACTCACCACCCCTGAGAAATCCGAGTGGGAAAGCCACGTGGGTTGAAATCTAATGGCCTATTAAGCCTATTACTAGGATCACAAGCCAATGAGAGCATAATTGGACAATGGTCTAAATGGATTCTCTCCAAGTGCCTAACAATCGTTTCAGGATATAGCATATTCCACTCAATATTAATGAAGACCCTATCAATCCTTTCTTGGATGAGTTGGGTCATGGGTCTGCGATTTGACCAGGTAAAGCGAGGGCCAGAGAAACCGATATCTATCATTTTCCTCCGTGGAAGCTAACTCAAAGACCTCTATACGATTGGGATCTCATAAAAGCCAAAGACCCCTAGAAAGGCCAATGGTATTTGAGCAAATCACCCCATCAAATGGGAGTCGCTTAGTAATGCCCTTAGCTCTTTTTCCACCTACCTTAGATTCAGTAACAATTATAATGGCAAGAGAATGTGATAAAACTAAATCATTCACAACATTTATAAATGTGGGGTTTAAAGCACCCCAGTAGTTCCATATGAGAATATTCATATCTAACAAAGACAAAGAGGGAGAGAATTAGCAAGAGAGATTGTTCACATCACCTCTTGCTTCAATCTACATAACCTAGTTAGGTCTAGGATCACCATCGAAGGGCTCCTTATGCATGGGTGTAGACCCGAGAAATTTACCTTGGTAAGATCCACTCCTCCTTCTGTAACAACACCTTTTGCTTAAGACTTAGGATCAATATGTTTCAACACGGCTTGCGAAATGTTAATCACCGTTGCTTCCATGCCGAAGGCCTTTTTACAAGCCCCCTTAGAAGCCAAATTGGAGACTTCTTTTATGGGGGTTCTCCCTACCTCCCCATCACTAACATCCATGATATTATCCATCTCAACTCCACCAGCCCTTGTTGGATTGTACTCCAATTACATATCATCCAATCCTAAGCTTTCATTATCACCGATTTGCAGGTCTGAGTTGGTAACAGAGCTACTAGCCTTGAATTCTTTGATCTCAGGACATTCAAAGAAAGACTTGTCATTTCTCGGCAACTCAATTGGGGTAGTGGAAGAACTTCCCAAGGATGGATTCATCAGAATTTTCCACTCTAAGGAAGAGTTTTGACAAGTCCCCTTCGAGCCTCGAGATGCCATTTTTGTCTTAAGGTTGTGTGTAGGAACCTTCCCCTTCAACACTTGGGACAAATCCCTATGAATCATGGCCTTGGGAGAAGGTGTAGTTCGATCTACTGCATTTGTGTTAAGGGTCAGAGGGGCAGCAACTTGTCTTTTGTCTCCACTATCCCCTAAATCCAAGTTGACCAAGTCTAGGGGGCCTGGGATAAAGGGCCTAAAAGGCAACAAAGGTTTCAAACTTTGGGCTACAAACTTAAAAGGGGGTAATTGGGTTTTGTCTTTCTTATCATGATTGCCAAGTTGCCTTTTTCGTGTAACAAGAACCCATGGCTTGAAGGCATCTTCCTAAGGTGCAGTTTGGACAGGCTTAGAAGTATTTCCTGCCTTAACCTTCTCACCAACCTTCTCCAACGACCTGATTTTTTACGAACAACCGTCTGACTTATGCCCAACTCGGCTGTAGGAAAAGCACATCGAATTAAGGCCCTCATATTGGACAGGATGTTCCAAGCCTCCACACTTAATGACTTTGATAAGAGGCTTGCCTAAGTCAATTTGGACACAACCTAACAAACCTACCTCTCGTTTTTGTTGCAATGTGGGTATCCATTTTGAGAATAGGGCCAATGGCATTACCAAGGTCTCTTAGGATCGATGGTTTGTAATATTCAGTGGGCAGCTCAGGTAAGCGCACCCATATCGCTACCAAAGACACATTAGCAGTGGATGGCTTGAAGTTTGGCACCCAACCCCTTATGCATAGAAAATGGCCACCAACAGACCAGGGACCTCCACTGAGTATCTTGACATAGTCCTCCTTCAAGTATAACTTGATTAGAAAGAAGTCTGCCCCCAGAGCAACACAATCCATTTTGCCCGCTGGTTTCCACATCCTTAAAAGCCTTGAGTGTAGAAAATGATACCCCACAGATCTACCGATCACCTTAACTATCAATGCTTTGGTCCATTGACTTCGCATTTTATTTTCCTTTCACTGGTCAGGTTAACCGCCGCAATTCCAGCATTAAGATTAGTGGTTTCATCATCTAGCTCCGCCCCCTCCTCCATGATATTCTCAAAACCAAAAGCTTGTTCATATGCTCCTAGTATTTCGCCAATAAGCTTGTCTTTGTAGGATCCAGCCCCCACCCCCCCTCTGAATAAAGGACGCCAACTCTATATTAATTTTATATTGGAAGCTCATTTTTCTAGAAGTAAAGAAAAAGTCATAAGTCTAAGAGCATCCACAGCAGTAGAGCTAAATTTTTAGCAATTTAGCTCCACCAAAAGTCACGTTATCTATTTTACCTACACACATGGTACAGCAGTGGATCTATTTTAGCTTTCAATACAATAAAATAATATATTTATCACAATAAAATAATATTTCTACTACAATAAAATAATAATATTTCTACTATAATAAAATAATATATTACCACCACCACATAGCACAAACATCCTCCACCACCACCACACAACACAAACATCCTCCTTCTCCACCACCACCACCACCAGTCCACAGCAGAGAAAAAAAAAAAAACCCAAATCAAGGCTCAAGCAAACAACGCGTAGTTCGCTCCTTTGTTGTTCCCAGTTCGAGTTCAAAGACCTTTTCCAATCCCTAGTTTCTCGGTTCCCTTACGTCAATTCCTCGGAATTCATCACTCCAGCGCTCGGTTTTGCCGACCGTTTCACTCTCCACCGCCACTCCAAGGATCGGTTGAGACATCGAGGCGATTCCGATGTCAGGGAGTGGATTCTCTTCACCAGTCCAACGTCGTTTAGCCGGTTCATGTTCCTGTGGTGTCCTTCGGTGTCGTTCGCCAGAGGCGAGGACATGAATGAGAGGCTGGTGAAGGAGGACAGGCATTTCATGAGGTTGAACAAAGGAAGAATGGTGGTAAGGAGCAATGGCAATGGCGTGGGCTGGGACTGCTGGGACGGCGACGGCGTTGGCTCAACTGAGACAGCGACGGCGTGGAGTGGGCTGGGAGATGAGAGCTTGAGAGAGATGAGAGCTTGAGAGAATTGAATGTGCAAGGTGAGAGAATAAAAAAATGAAAAAAATAAAGTGAGTTTTTATTATTTTAATCGGGAGTTGGATTAAATTTTTTTTTTTTTTTTTTTTTTTTTTTTAGATGAGTGCTACAATGCACATCTATAGATAGATGTGCACTGTAGCAAATCAGCTAAATTTTATGGGTTTGGCTCCACTGCTGCAAGCCTTTTTTGCTATATTGGTGGAGTTAAAATAGCATTATAGTTTTTTAGCTCCAGTGCTACAAATGCTCTAACAACTCCAATAGCGTTGATATACTTTTTGAGAAACTTCTAATATGATTAGATTTTTTTTATGAATCTTTTTTAACAAGAATGTAGAAACTTGTATTCATAGTAAACATCAACCATAACATAAGCATTTGTTCATGGCCGTTTGTCTGTTGAAGCTATCAGAATTAAAATGTTTTACCTCCACAAAACCACGACCTTTCTGTTACTTTTATTTACAGTCTTTGCGCTTACCAATTCCATTAGTTCGCAGCCAAGCTACACTTGTATAGATCAATTAAATGTAACTACCAACCCCTTTAAAAAATCCAACAGCCTCACAGTCCTGTTGGAGTCTCTATCATCAAATTAAAGCTTCCCAAAACTACAGCTTCTACAACGATAGCTCTGATATTGGCTTCTACGCCCTCTTCCTCTGCCAAGGTGATGTTTCTAATGAAACCTGCAAAAATGTGTCAACAATGCGACCCAATACATCACAAGTCTGTGTCCTTCTAATAGAAGTGCCATCCTATGGGACGATTATTGCATGTTACGCTGCTCCGATGTTAATTTCTTCAGAGTAACATCGATGTCGCCAAATGATATTGCCGAGAATACTGCTATACCTTAGTGACCAAATTATAGCACACTTGATCTATTGTACGCTCTAAGAAATGAAGTCAAGGCAACAGATAAGTTGTTCAAGTCTAAGAATTTCACATCGAGTGATGAGATCAGAGACACTTATGGGATGGTGCAGTGTATCAGAGATATCGATAGTGGTTCATGCGGCCAGTGCTTGACAGCTTTGATAGAGGGATCTGAAAACTGTTGCAAATCCAAAATAGGGTGGCGCGTCTTCGCCCCAAGTTGCTATCTGAGGATTGAGAACTACTCTTTCTCTAAGCAACAACCAGCACTGCCGCCACTGCCACAATCCGTTCCTGTAGAACCACAACCGCCGCCTGGTAATGGTAAGTCATGTAGATTTGTTCAATTATTATATATTACTCAGATTTTTTCAAGTTCTAATTTAATAAATTAATATATTTCTTTTATCATTCGAATGAAAAATTTTCATATTTTATCGATATATTACTATATTAGTATTAGTCAAAATTGATGCAATTTTGGTCGGTTGTTGAGAGATTACTCTCCTAACCGTGACTATTGTGAGCCTAAAATTTTGAGATTTTAATTTTTAGCGTAAGAGAAGAAATGTTTTAGAGTTCTTGAGTCCTTAACGGGGAAGTATACCCTGTTTTGAGTGTATACTTTCTCCTACTTATAGCTAAGTGGATCCCCACTGTAGGTGGGTTCCACTAAATGTAAGTGTGAAGAAATATACACCTAAAACAATGTATATTTTTCGGTCCTTGAGAGAATCGTGTGATTAAAATTGAAAATTGGAGTAGAGGTCCAAAGTCAAAACTTTGTGAGCCTTATTCTATAATTTCAATTAAAATAGCACCTAGAACGACAGTTGTCAATATCCTAAAATACATATCGTATCATGTGTAAAAGTTCCGTATCGTATTGGCATATTGTAAGTGCTCATGAATCGTACGATATAATGTGTGCATCATATGAATCGTACTGCATCGTAAAATTATACATATCATATAATACATAGACAAATGTTTTAAAATGAGATTTTTTGTTAAAATTTGTACTTTTATTCGAATCTAACAAGTTGTTAGACTTATTTTAAACACAAAATTATTAGGTTACTTAATTTAACCTAATAAAATAACATATCCTTGAGTTTTTTTCCCCTCTCTTTCTTCTACAAAATTTGGACTACACAGTACATACATACACTTCATTTTGATATTTAAAATTTATTTTCTATACTATGAATAAGATATTAATTGAAAATATAATTACTTTTTATTTTTTTTATTATTGTTATAAGTCCGAGAAACTAAAATGCCAAGAATTTTTTTTTTTAATTATTAAAATAAAAAGAACAAGAAGTGATAGTAAATGTTAGTGACAATGAAGAAAATCTAATGAAGAAATAAATTTGCAAAATGATAAACATGATGATAGCATTGACTCATCGTGCGTAAAAAGTTCCGTATCATATCGGCATATCGTAAATGCTCATGAATCATACAGTACAGTGTGTATCGTATGAATCGTATCGTATCATACAATATGTAGACAAATGTTTTAAAATGAGGTTTTTTGTTAAAAATTTTACTTTTATTTGAATCTAACAAGTTGTTAGACTTGTTTTAAACACAAAATTATTAGGTTACTTAATTTAACCTAATAAAATAACATATTCTTATATTTTTTTTCCTTCTCTTTCTTACACAAAATTTGGACTACACAATACATACATACACTTCATTTTAATATTTTCAAATTTATTTTATATACTATGAATAAGATATTAATTAAAAATATAATTTTTTTAATATATTTTTCATTATTGTTATAAGTCCAAGAAACTAGAATGCTAAGAAGATTTTTTTTTTTTTAACTATTAAAATAAAAAGAATAAAAAGAGATAGTAAATATTAATGACGATGAAGAAAATTTTAATGAAAAAATAAATTTGCAAAATATAAACATGATGGTAGCATTGACTTAAATGGGGTTGATCAGCCAATAGGATGAATATGGTGAAAATAAATGAATTTTTGGGTCATTTTTAATATATAGTCACTTTTGAATTTAAGCAATTTGAATGTGTATGTTATAAACATGTACTAGTTTTATTTATTTTGTTAGCTTATTAAATATTATTACATAAGTGGTGAATAAATTAGTCATTAACTGAATATATTCAAAATTTATAATAAATATACCTTTTATATATGTATATCTATAATTTTTTATAATTTTTATTAAGTGTTTGTGTATCTTACAATACATTATACGAAAAAATCAAAAATCGATTCACGATACGATCCACATTTTGACAACTATGCCCAAAACTAGAAATTAAAGAAGGGGGAAAAATCTAAATAAGTATTGTTATTAGGTCTTTTTTTTTTTTTTTTCTACATTCTTAACCAAATTTTAAGCCCTACTAATTTCACTTGAGAATATGGCATGTGAAAATACATTTATTGGCTAAACCCTAAAAACATCAAAAAGAAAAAAGTAAAATCTTATGAGTTTTTGGTAGAATGTCATTGGAGATGGACAGTTCAACTTGTCGGAGGAAGATCTTCCGTGCACTATTTGGTTGGAGGTGACTAACAAAAGAGAGGGAGAGGAGGTGGAGATGAGTTAGGCGGTTTAGCAATTTTGGTGCTCACCTGATTAAGTTTTAATTTTTTTTTTTTTTTAAAAAAAAACTGATGTGACATGAAAAATAATTTTTTTTTGCTCCGTTTGACATATCAATTTTTTTCATCCGAGGGGATAACCACAAGGACTGAATTGACACGACACTAAAAAGGTTGAAGACCAAATTAACACAATTAAAAGATAGGGACCAACTTTGTAATTGTGCCTATGTAGGTTCATGGTGGTGATGGTGGGGTATTGTTGTGGTGGTGAGGTGGCTTGTTGCCGTGGTGGTGGAGTCAAGGGTGGCTTGTTGCCGTGGGTCTATAGGTTCATGGTGGTGGGAGTTTTCCATGGTGGTTGAATGTGTAAATAGATCCATAATCCTAGTTTTTAAAAATTCTTCATCCTACCAAAAGTCTTATAGTTCAATTAGTATCTTCAGGTGTTGTGTTCCAATTGAAATATTCAAGCTTTAAATTTCTCTACATTCAAGCTTATGCGTATTAGCGAAATGAATATCATGCATTATCTTTGTGATGTTGCTATGATGTATAGCTTGAAATGATTGTGTATCCAATTGTTTGTTGTAAACTATTACAAAAAGTAGTGAAAGCAATGAAATTTACAGTTCTAAGAATAAAAATGTTTCTACTTTGCAACCAAAAAAACAAAAACACCATTCTAGACTTGCATAGAAAATTTATGAATCATTGATCCTCTACTGACAAACAAATTTATTGTCATATCTATGATGACCTTCTAATAGTGCTTGCATAAAAGTTGAATGTCACTTGAAAGAAATGAGGAAAAGGAGAATAAAAATGGGAATAAAAAAGGAGGATATTTAGAATTGCAAGAAGACATTTCCACCAAAGCTCAGGTTGGTATTAGCATGCCATATCTTATGATATAGAGATAATGCAACAAAAAATATGAGCACGGTTTTGCAACATAAAATGCATAAGGTTAAGCTAATTCCCTAACAACCAAAGGCATGAGAGTTGAAGAAAAATACTAACCAATTCAATTGGTCTGTGTTTATTTTAAGGACAAGACTTAAGTACAGTATTTAAGTGTTATTCCTTATGTTGTCCTTTTAAGATTCTGTCATGTGGCTTTTTTTTTTTTTTTTTTCATCATAGGATGAAAATGTATTTTTTAGTTAAGTAGCCACATGACAGAATCTTAAGAAAGGAACCTAAGGAACAATATCTAATGTATTGTACATAAGTTTTGTCCTTATTTTAAAATGTTAAATGTTTTATAATTTTATTGATGACACCTAGTTTAAGTTGCCTAGTTGGTCTACCACAATTTTAACCCCACACTCCTCTCACCAATTCAAACTAGATCACTCACTCCCAACATTCTCAAACCCTTGACTCTCCAACTACCTTTCGCTCCCACCTCACTGTTAACTCAACCACAAATCTACCACTCCTTGGTATACCAACCTAGCACATGAATCCCTTGGAACCTAGCAGAAATAACCCATTGTGAATTTTTAAATTTGTATCAGTGCAAGCCCAAAGAAATAACAAAAACAACAACAAAATCTCCACAAAACAGGATCAAATTCACAAAACTTAATCAAGATTATCCATTTAACACAACTAAATGCTGAAACTTCCTTCTAACTATGATCATTTTCAAGCTTAGTCACTTATGAAGGCTAAGGCTACCAAGCTTTAGAATGATTGTTGGGGCTTGTGATTGTTACAGGCCCTTGGATTTTGGGGATGCATAGGCTGATTGTGGTATTGACTGGGATCTAAAAGTGGGGTTTGTGACATGGCAATTGAACACGATGTTGGGAGATTAGCTCCACAGTGGTTGTTTGGTTTTTGGGTATTCATAGATTCTGTCAAAGTAGGTGGTAGATTGATGGTTGTTGATTGCTAGTCACTATTTTTTTTTTTTTTCAAGATAGAATTTCTACTCTAGCCTAATCTAAGTGTATATGTGTATGAAACTTCCTCTTGGAAACTTGAACCCCGGCCCTTACCCCCCACACGCCACAAACATTTATACTTGTGAAGTGACCACCACATCAAGGGTGTGTGGTGGCGCTGGTCGCAATTGTTAAAGTTAAAGAAGTTGTCTGAAAAATTAATATATTTTTTAAAAATAAAAGAGTGTTGATGTGAAAAATTGTGGAGCTTCCAAGTCAAAGGTTTCAATTATATAATATTTATAAATTAGTAAATCAGGCATGATCTATTTTTAAATGTCTCATGTAAGTCATAAATTAGTACTTGGCCCAAAAAAAAAAAAAAAAATTGCTAGTCATTTAATTAGTTTTGATATTGGAGGATCTTAGCAGCATGCCTAAAAGTAATGTCTTTATTTTATTATTTTGAAAGTTAGCAACTAGCAACTACATTATCTAAAATGGATCTATGAAATCTAGTGCCTAAGGTGAAGGCCCCCAAACTACATGTCACGTCCCCCACATACGTTACAAAAACTCCAACCTTTCCTACCTACCTTTCTATCTCTCTCATCCCAGCTTTCTCAATGAATTGATCATGAGTTCTAGGGTCCGTTTGGTTACAACCTATTTTTGCTGAAACTGAAAACTGAAAACTGAAAACACTATTAAATTTTTAAATACGTGAATAATACATGAAGAGTGATGAACAGTAAAATTTGTCTCCAAAAGCTGAACGCGAGAGGGGAAAAAAAAAAGAAGGAATGAAGCAGAACGCGAACGCCAAACGTGGACAAACGTGGATCCAAACGGCGCTTTAATTATCAAAAGTCGCCTTCAGGTAAAATATTTAGTGTGTTTGTTTAACCTTTTTTTTCTTGGGAAAAATGCTATGCATACAATATTTTCACAACAATTTTATAATAAATCTTAAGTGGTAAGTTGTTATTGGTTGTTATGAGTGAGAAAAAAGGTAATAGAATAACAACTCTTAGAACCAATAACAACTCTTTTTGGTAAGAGAATAACAACTCTTTTTCTTCTTCTTCTTCTTCTATAAGATAAAGTGAACCTGTCAAGTTATTGTCCTGCAAATAGAGTGTACAGTCGTTGGAGTTTAAGGAGTGAGGTTGGGATCTGACCATAGATCTTTTTCTGGTGAGGACGATGATTTTTAAGCGGTGGAGACTGGAGATTGAGTCAGGTAAGTTTCCGAAGAAGTTGATGTTGTTGTAGAAGAGAGATTTGAGGTTAAGGAGGCCAATGAGGTTTGGGATTTGGCCGGAGAGAGAGTTTGTTTGAGGTTAAGGACTCTGAAGAGGGGAAGAGAAAATTGAGGAAGAAAGTCGATAATGAAGTGAGAGGAAAAAAGAATTAAAAAATCATTTGCAAATGAACAGTAATTATGGATATATGCACAGTTCTGTAGCAATTTTGAATATATACAAACTTATGCACCCATTGATGTGGGTTTTTTTTTTGGTTAAAATGTGTAAAACTAACATCTTTTTCCATTTTATAAACTGATGCAAGCACTTATGTGATTCCTCTAAAAGTCAATGCACTCCATCCAATGTGGAATGTTTCTCAATGAATCGAGTTTAAACTAGGGATATATTAATTGCTTCTACGTTACGTAGTTTTAATTTAAGCTCACCAACAAAAATATTTTTTCTCACTAGTAATAATCAATAATAACTTACCACTTAAAATTTGTTATGAAAATAATATGGATATAGCATTTACCTTTATTTTATGATAACAACCCTAATGCTCAGTATATTTTGACTTCCCAACATCATATTATTTTACAATAACAACCCTGGTGCTTAGAATGTTTTGACTTCCCAGCATCATAGTTGTTGTTGTTGTTGTTGTTGTCTTTTTAAATACAAGATAGAATTTCTACTTTAACCTAATCTAAGTGTATATTTGTGTGAAACTCCCTCTTATAATAGTTGTTAGTATCCTATGATACGTAGGTGTATCATAAATGCTCATTAATTGTATGATATCGTATGAATCAAATATATCGTACCATATATAGACAAATACTTTAAAATGAGGTTTTTTTTTTTTTTTTTTTTTTTTTTAGAGTACTTTTATTTGAATCTAACAAGTTTTTAGATTTATTTTTAATACAGAATTATTAGGTTACTTAATTTAGTCTAATAAAATAACATATTCATAAGTTTTTTTTCTCTCATTCTTTATCCTACAAAATTTGGACTACACGCTTATACTTTACTTTCATATTTACAAATTTCTTTTCTATACTTCGAATAAGGTATTAACTGACAATATAATTATTTTTTTATTTTTTTCATTATTGTTATAAGTCCAAGAAACTAGAATGCCAAGAAGATTTTTTTTTTTTTTATAATTATTAAAATAAAAAGAACAAGAAGAAATAGAAAATGTTGACGATGAAGAAGAAATAAATTTGCAAAATGATGAACATGATGATAGTATTGACTTAGGAGGAGTTGATTAAGCAATATGATGAATATGATGAAAATTAAGAATTTATTTTTTGGTAATTTGTAATATATTTTCACTTTTGAATTTAATCAGTTTGAATGTGTGTGTTATAAACACATGCTAGTTTGATTTATTTAGTTAAATATTATTACATTAATAATTGATAAATTAGTCATTAGTTGAATATAAGCAACACCTTTTTGGTCCCTATATTTTGGGGCTACAATCAATTTAGTTCCTACATTTTGAGAACAATCAATTTAATCCTTGTTATTTTCAAGTCATAGTTAATTTAGTCTATACCGTTAGATGAATAACATAATTTATTTATGTGGCAGAGAGAACGTTCACGTGGTTCAAATTAAATTAAAATACTAGCTTGCCATCCTACATGCCTTAAGTGGTCTAAATATGTCAACTTTCAGCCTCTTTTAGTCACACGTGACCAACAAGTGACAAACTTATCAACCCCTCATTGACAAATTGCTTTGTTTTACTCTTCATGTCCACAGCTCGCTCTCTTCGCTCTTTAGTGAGCTTACTACACAGTTTGATTATTCTAGCTCTCTCAAATAATTCATCATTTTTCCATCAATCATTAGCTTTTGAAAAATGTCATGTTGTTGAGGAAACTGTGGCTATGGATCTAGTTGATAGTGCAGTAACGGCAATGGAGGGGAATCTTCCAAAACCTCTTAAACTTTTGGGAAATTTTCATTATGTCTATCCTCTGCTAGCTGTGGTAGAAACTAATGTTGTTTTTTTCTTCCCCTGTTTTTAAAATTTGATTGCTTTTTAATAATGATAAAGAAAAAGTTTATAACTTTTTTTCTTAGAGGAAAAATTGAAAGGGGTTTTACTAAGTCCTTTGATGGGTTCTTTCATATGATATAAATTAGGAATTAACCTGTGATTTTTTTCCTTTTTTTTTTTTTCTTTTTTCTTTCCACCCTTAGAAGAGTATGTGACTTCCTTCTCCTATTTTATACCATTTTATAGAATAACTTTTTTCTGTAATTATTTTATGACAAAACTTAGGTACAGTATCATAGGTGTTATTCCTTAGGTTTCCCTTTTAAGATTCAGTCATGTGGTTATTTAACTAAAAAAAAATACATTTTCATCCATGAAAAAAATCCACATGGCAGAATCTTAAGAGAGAAACATAAGGAACAACATCTAAGTCTTGAAATAGTTGTGAAGTTATAAAATATTTATGAAATGTTTGAATAATGATGGTGCAGATACAAGATGTACCCTGATATGAGCTACTTAGGGAAGACCACCATCGAGACCCTTATTATAGTTGTTGCTCCCTAGAAGATGTATGCATTGCTATTGTAGCTTTGATCATGGGGATTAGGTGAGATGAGCTATGGTTGAGTGATTTTAATCGTGTCTAACTAGTGGGGAATGGGGATGGGTGGTTGATAAGTTGGTCACTTGAGGGTCACGTTAGACTAAAAGAGGTTGGAAGTTGATGTGGTCTGGCCATTTAAGACATGTAAGATGGTTGGATAATATTTTCCTTTAATTCATGCCACACCTAAGTCCATCTGCCACTTAAGTAGATTTTGTTAGTGTAGGGACTAAATTGACCGTGACTTAAAAATAATAGGGATTAAATTGATTGCTTTCAAAATGTGAAGACCAAATCAATAGTAACTCCAAAATGTAGAAACTAAAATGGTATTTTGGCCTTGAATATATTCAAAATTTATAATAAATATACCCTTTATATATGTATATCTATAATTTTTTATAAATTTTGTAAAGTTTTTGTGTATCTTACTATACATGATACGATATGATACAAGATACAAAAAAATTAAAAATCGATTCACGATACAACTATGCCCAACATATTTATTAGGGTAAATTACAAAGTTGATCCTTATCTTTTAAACCATATCTCAATTTAGTCGATAACCTTTTAATTGTGCCAATTTGGTTTCTAACCTTTTCGGTGTCATGTCAATTTAGTCATTACCGTTATCCCTTGGATGGAAAAATTTGATGTATCAAACAGTGTTTTAATTAGTATATATATATATATATATAATTAATTTATTAGGATTTAAAATAGAAACTTAAAACACCAAGACATCAAAATCCCCAATTTAAGCCGACTCTTCATCTCCTTCCTTGTCCTCATCATTCTCTCTTGGTTAGAGAAAACTCAACCTCGAGTTTTGAAATGTTGAAGTAGTACAATCCTGGGCTTCTTGAATAGCATCCTTGAGATCAAATAAAAAGCTTGACTTATAAGGGTGTCATAATGAACCATATATAATCCGGTCATTGTAATTCTGTTTTAGGTTGAAGGTTTTAGTTTAGAGCTATTCACAGAAGCCTTAGCTGTCAGAAATGATAAATCTATCTATGTAGAAGTCAACGAGTGTAACTATTGTCTTTCTTAATGTTTGATATTCCATTCATTTATAAAACCTTAATTGATATCAAACAAATTTACCATTTGTAGAATAATAGGGCTTCCACAGTTCATTTCTGATAAATGATAATTGTATATCTCTCTCTCTTCAATCAGATTGCCACCAAATGGAGTTCAAGTTGGCAGCCAGCTGAGGTGTGTTTCATGTGACTCTACCACCCTAGATCAAGTTTTTTTTTTTTTTTTTTTTGGTAAGACCCTAGATCAAGTTTGACCTTTTTACATTTTGCATAGAGCATGTATTTTTGTGTTTGACCGTTTAATTTGATATTTGTGATCTCCCACTCATGCGCGCATGGACACACATTATAAAAATTTTTTTGTCATTGATCTTGCATGTTTTTTTTTTTTTTTTACCTATAAAAAAAACAAACAAACATGTAGGGAGCACTTTCTGGAGCCATTTAAGCTGACTTTGAATGGCTTGCTTCTGTTCTAATCTTAGTTTCTGGAGCAGTCCGCCCACCACCTCACATTTGTCTTTTCTCTCCCTTTCACCCTGGGAGTTCCCCTGCTTTCAGCCATCCTGGTGCTGTCTAACTTCTGCCTTTTTTTTACTGATACTGTTGAAAAGGCTGTATGTAGGGCCTTCATTATTTTGTACAACTTCCCCACTTTCAAGCTCGCTTGATTATCAAAATGGCAACCACCAAAATCATATTCAATAATTTTGCATATTTAGTTATTTGTTTATAATTCTTACAATGACCCACCAGGAGATTCCAATTGAGTTACAAGGCTCTTGGCAATTTGCATATTTAGTTTCTGTTTCCCTACCATGGCAATAACTTGAGTCCGCTTTTGTAATGTAACAGATGCTACACATATGATATAACCTTGCCAAGTCAGACGAAGGTTAGTTGTTGAGAATACTCCATCCCAGCCTATGGAAATGTCAATGCTACAGCAAGTGGTTCCAAGGCAGCAACATTATGCACAAAACTGGGCAGTTGCTCTTCACAATGTGGAATCCACTATTTCAGAACTCAGTGGGATCTTTACACATTTGGCTACAATGGTTGCACAGCAAAGGGAACTGGCAATCAGGTTCGCCTTTTGGCTTCAATGTGTGATGTCTTGACTGGTTGCCTTATAGTTTGGAATTTATCTGTTTTAGATGTATTAAATTGGGGAAAAAAATGAAAACCATGGGAAGTATTTAATTTGGTTAGACTTCAAGCTTCAAGTCCTGTAGCTTTTGACCTCCCGTGATTGTTTCTTATAGAGAATGATTATCTGCATAAAATCGTGCATAACAATACCATGTTACTACGTCATTTCCTTCCATAACTTGATAGAGATTTAGGACAGAAAATGAAGATGATCCTTTTCCTGGGTTTTATATAGCTTCTAAATGCTCCATTATCAAAGAAAATTCTTTAAAAGCATTAGAAAGCAATGTGCATAATAGATTTACAATGAAAATAGGCATGCTAATTTATCTAATGCAGGTTACGGGAGAGTTAAATGATGATCTCACTTGCTGGGATGCTCTGCGTGCTGCATTGCCTGTTGGAACCGTTAGTGGAGCACCCAAGGTTTTTATTTTCATTACTTGTTTCCCTTCTTTTCATTTACCACTTTGCTTCATTTTTAGTTCTAATAATTCAAAGGCAAAGTACTGCCAAAATAGCTCAAGGTTAAGCCCCCAAGGACTTGTTGGGATCTACCTTAAGGATCGTCCTTTATGTGCAAGGGCCTATTGTTGGGGTAAGGCCCATTCTGGGCACCCCGGAAGTACCTACCTTGGAGACCTCCTAAATTGTTGTGGGGCAACATGCGATTGTCAAATCTCCTTCCACCTTGGGGCCTAGGGATCAACTTTAAATCTTGCACTAAGGCATAAGCATCATCAAGAGTTGAGATCTGCCGGGCCATCATTTCTCTTTGAAGATCATAATTGAGACCTTTCCTTAACCTACTCAAAGTAATTGGCTCATCTTCAGTCGCATTGCTATGTATCCTATACTCTTCAAATCGCTCTACGTACTCAGCAACAAACCTATTGTCTTGTCTCAAATCATGTCATTGATCCAACAAGTTGCCTTAATGAGACACTGGGAAGTACTTTTCATTGAGCTTTGCCTTCATTTCTTCCCAAAGAGTTATAGGTGGTTGGTGGGTCTTACAAAGGTGGTTGACATCACTATCCCAATGGAGTTTTACTCTTCCCACAAGTTTCATTTTGGCAAATCTGACCTTTCTATCCTCAGACAATTCGTACCACTCAAAAAAATGCTCCATCTCTCGCACCCAATCACTATAGATCTGAGGGTTCCTAACACCATCAAGGGTAGGGGTCTCTACTTTGATATGCTTAGCTGAGTTGTCTTCATTGTCTTTATGGTCTTGCCTAGGATGAGGGTCTTGTCTATAATTATTATATCTTCCATTATATGCATTATCTTCTTCATACCTAGCTTCTAAGCGACCTAGGGCATTAATTGCTTTAATGGTTTGTCTTAATTCATCTTGGGGAGGAGGATCCATGTTCAGGCGAGATTGGGGGGCTAGACTGGGATTCAAAACTAGACTTTGGTTTGGAATTAGACTGTTCTTCAGAACTAGTTATTAGATGACCACTATGCAAATGCATGCAAAAGAGATCAAGAAGGTAATTCTAGCAAGTGAATATTAAGGATAATACTCAAGTTAAATTATGTGTGAAGAAAAGTCATGAATTCCACATGTTGTTGCATTCAAGCAGTAGTTAAAGTCTTAGAGCATGGCTGGGAAATTGGTTTTGGGATGAAAATTACGTGTGGCCAAAGTGAGTATATGGTACAAATTGGTTCTAGCTCTGGTTTGCAAATCTCTTGGGGTAAGAATTTGAGTAATGTCATATTTGGTGGTTGATTTGTTTTTTGATGGCGGGTTGGTCAGATTTGGTTTTGGGTTGCTAAAAGGGGGTGATCTAGTTTAGCTCTGCTACCAAGTTGATGCAGGACAACCTTGGCTCCCACCTAGATTAGTCCTACTATAGACCTTAGGCTTCCCACCTAAGGTGTTTGGATTTAGCACCAAAAAAACACAATGCAATCTCTACAAATAATCTAAATAATAATAATCACTGTCTAAAAATACAAAAAAAAAAAAATACAAAAAAATCATCTAGACCTTTATATGCAGCTTCTAGGACTCACAATGATAAGGATAAACTCTCCTAAACAATCCTAAACAATCTCAACTACTAATCTGATAATCCTAACAATCTCAAATACTAAGCCAATACTATAGATAAACCTAAGTAAAGATAACATAAATGATAAAGACAATCTCCACCTAAGATGTTTGGGTTTAGCACCAAACAAACACAATGCAATCTCTACAAACAATCTAAATAATAATAAAAACTGTCTAAAAATACAAAAAAAAAAAAAAAAAAAAAAATCATCTAGAGCTTTATATGCAGCTTCCAAGACTCACAATGATAAGGATAAACTCTCCTAAACAATCCTAAACAATCTCAACTATTAATTTGATAATTGTAACAATCTCAAATACTAATCCAATACCATAGATAAACCCAAGTAAAGATAACAGAAATGATAAAAATAATCTCCAAAGACGTGCTATCATGTGGTGTCCGCACCATTAAGTATGGATGTGATTAGGGGAGCTAGTGCTCTAATTCAATACCTGGTCCATATGGAGTGAGTTTGTGGAAGACAATTAGGCAGGGCTGGCCTATGTTTTTGCACTATATTCAGTATGAGGTAGGTCATGGGTTTAAGAGTGAAGTTTTGGCAGGATGTGTGGCATGGGGAGAGTTCTCTTTAGGTATGTTTCCCAAAACTATCTAGGATTAGTCATGATAAGGAGGATTATGTGGCAAATCTCATGAAATTCTCTAATGGGATTCTCCATTGGGATTTGTCTTTTAAGAGAGCTGTTCAAGACTAGGGACTGGAGTCGTTGTCGAATGTTATGGATGTTATTTATAGTGCTCCTTTGCGTGGGGGTTGGGGTGATAAGCACCTACCTTTATCGTTTATTCTTTTTTTATTTTTTGGTTTATTTTAAACATTTGAAACTCTTAATTATTTGAAAGTTGCTCCCCACAGCATATCAAGGCTCATGAAAATAGGAAACAAATGTTTACTAAGCATTAAGAGAGAACCCTGTTCAGCATCATGCAAAAACTGTGACTGAGCCACCCCCTTGGTCCAATTCATCAAATGGAGACGCAAATGCACAACCATTAGCGTAAGTATTTACTATCCGAATATAAGGTGCACATCAATGATTATATTGATTTACGATTTTCCCTTTGCCTATGTGCTATAAAGAACTCTCACATAGGCTCAGATACTACCCTTTTGAAAAATACTAGTTCAGCGTAAGTATAAACCATTTAAATTTAAGGTGCACATCAATGATTATATTGATTTACCGCTTTCCCTTTGCCTCCATGCTATAAAGAATTCTCACATAGGCTCAGATACCACCCTTTTGAAAAATAATAGTTTCTAGTGTACTAGAATCTAGCATTTCGGTAGTGTAGAAGCTTCACTGAACACTATATTTATCAGCCATTGGATGGGCTAACAATCTAAACAAGTAAAAAAATATATATGTAGTTGCATTGCTGACCAGTTAAGAAGCTTTAGGTTTATAATTTTCTAGTAAAGTACTTAATGATATCTATGAGGAACTCAGCTGGGACAAAAGCTATGAAAAAAAAAATTACTCAAGATGAAATGTCGTCTTTAAGATGAATTGCATTCACTTATCAGTGCTGAATACTGAAAGTTTACTGTCCAAAGGAATTGTCATGTATCAATTGGAATTTAAGATACACTAATATTCTTTCTGTTGGGCTAGATTTAGGCCGAAGACTTTTCCAACCTCATCCCATTACTACTTCTGTCAATTCCAAGGGCGAGTGTACAACCATTTTGTTTTGACATTTATTTGTTTTGAATCCTGCCAAATCATAAACTTGTTGCTTGATACTTGAACCTAGTATAACGCCTCAAACCATGTGCTTTTGTAGCTGTCCTAATTTATGTTTACAGATGCTGCTTCAGTAGATTTGCTCAGGGGTATAGTTGGATAGTAATTTAATTGTATGCTAGTCTTATAATAAAGGTTTAATACGGAAAAGCATTTAAGCGTCAGTTACATGTCTGAGATGGCAGCAGATCCAAATTAGAAGGGAATCATAATGAACCGTATAAAATCCAGTCATTGTAATTCTGTTTTAGGTTGAAGGTTTTAGATTACACTTATTCACAGAAGTCTTAGCTGTCAGAAATGATAAATCTATCTGTGTAGAAATCTACGAATGTAACTGTTTTTCTTAATGCTTGATATTCCATTTTTTTATGAAACCTTAATTGATGTCAAACAAATTCACCATTTCTAGAATAATAGGGCTTCCACAGTTCATTTCTGATAAATGATACTTGTATCACTCTCTCTCTCTTCGATCAGATTGCCATCAAATGGAGTTCAAGTTGGCAGCCAGCTGAGGTGTGTTTCATGTGACTCTACCACCCTAGATCAAGTTTGACCTTTTTACATTTTGTGCAGAGCATGTATTTTTGTGTTTGACCATGTTATTTGATACTGGTGATCTCCCACTCACGTGCGCATGGACACACATTATAATGTTCTTTTGTCATTGGTCTTGCATGTTTTTTTTTTTACTTATTAAAAAAAAAAAAAACCATGTAGGGAGCACTTCATTATGGTGCTGTCTAACTTCTGCCTTTTTAACTGATACTGTTGAAAAGGCTGTATGTAGGGCCTTCATTATTTTATACAAATTCCCATTATCAAAATGGCAACCACCAAAAAAAAATATATATATATATATATATATATTTTAATTATAATTCTTACAATGACCCACCAAGAGATTCCAATTGAGGTACAAGATTATTGACAATTTGTATATTTAGTTTCAGGATTTATCTAATTCCCTACAATGGCAATAACTTGAGTTCGCTTTTGTAATGTAACTGATGCTACATATATGATATAATCTAGCAAAGTCTGACGAAGTTTAGCTGTTGAGAATTCTCCATCCCACCATATGTAAATGTCAATGCTACAGCAGGTGGTTCCAAGGCAGGAAAATTATGCACAAAACCTGGCAGTTGCTCTTCACAATGTGGAATCCACTATTTCAGAGCTGTGTGGGAACTTTACACATTTGGCTACAATGGTTGCACAACAAGGGGAGCTGGCAATCAAGTTTGCCTTTTTGCTTCAATGTGTGATGTCTTGACTGGTTGCCTTATAGTTTGGAATTTATCTGTTTAGATGTATTAAATTGGAAAAAAAATGAAAACCATTGAAAGTATTCAATTTGGTTAGATTTCAAAATTCAAGTCCTGCAGCATTTGACCTCCCCTGATTGTTATGAGCAGGATTGATGATAACAAGGATGAGTCACTGGTAAATGTTGAAGGTGCTCGTAGTTCTCTTTTGAGGCATCTTAACAAAATATCATCGAATAGGTGGCTTATGATAAAGATACTTGCCATTTTGATATTTTTCCTTGTGTTATTCATTTTCTTTGTGGCATAAATGTCATTATGGGAACCAACATACAATTCTTGCTGCATGGGGTTTCCAGGCTTTCTCCATGTCCATCCACCGGCTAACTTGTCAGGAATAGGTTACCTTTATGTGGGAATGAGTAGGGCTCACTTATTGTGTATATTTACTTGGCATTTCCATTTTACAACCTTTTTTTTTTTTTTTTGGTAAACCATGATCATTGCATTAACTAAGTAGAAACAAGTCTATTACAAGTAGAAGCCTCCTTATTAGCAACTAGAAGGCTAGCCACCACAGGCGGTGGGTACAAAAAAACAACAAAATTAGAGATGGAGCTCCCCCCAAATCTTGCCAGCATGTCCACACGCATTGGTTTGCCTCACGGAAGGTGTGTACTATCCTCTTGTTGGGGATGGCAGCCAGCAGGTTCCGGCAATCAGATAGCAAAGGTTCCATTAATAGGTTTGTCGTGCTGTTATTCATTAGCATGACAATGCTCAAGGTGTCCATCTCCACAATCTGGTTGTCTATTCCAAGCTCTTTGGCGATGTCAAGACCATCTCGAAGAGCCCATGACTCAGCTATGGAACTACTGGTGTTGCCGAGAGCCCTTGCATATCCTCTGACCCAATTTCCCAAAGCCCCCATCTCCTGCCTTCCCCGGATTTCTCAAGGCAAACCTGTTAGAGTTGAGCTTCATCCAACCCATGGGAGGTTTTTCCCAAGCGACTTGGATCAATTTCTTCATTCTGTTACACCGTATCTTAGCCCCTGTGGAGAAAAATTCAGCGCTGTTTTTAATGCACTTCTTATGGATCGTTTATCAACAACTCCAGATCTGAAAAGGAAATTGTTTCGAGTGAGCCACAAGTGCCAAAGTCCCATAGGGAAGATAATCTTCCACGGGATGCCGAGATGACTTGAAATAACCCTAGCGCTACAATTAGTCTCCATCCAATTCTCAACTGATTGGTTAAAAGAGTACAATAGCAGCTTGAGGTACTTTTGAGTCTTCGCCAGAGCTCTTGAGCTACATTACACTTCCGCAACAAATGGTCCACAAACTCATTATCCAAATGGCACACAGTTCATATCGGGTTGAGGTTTAAACCTCTTGAACCTAGAACTTCTCTAGTGGGCAGGCTGTTGTGTAAGCACAGCCAAATGAAAAATTGAACCCATGGGTGTGTTTCAGCTTTTCAAATCCACGCTGTGGAGTGAGTATCCAGGTTCAAAGGGTTTGAGCCCGTTGCTAGCAGATATGCCAATTTGAGAGAAAAAAAAAGCCATCCTTAGAGAAGGCCCAAGTGAGCGAATTGTCAGAGTTTTGGTTCAGCGAAAAAGGTGTAGCTTTAATTAAGCTCACAACCTGCTCCGGAAGTTCAAAGGAGAAGTTGAACTCATTTCCTTTGCATCTTGGATCCACATATTGATGCACGGTCATCTGATCTTTAACCCAAGTTAAAGGCCCTTCAATGAGCTTTCGGATAGGACCACAAGGCAACCAAAATTCCTTCCAAAAGTTTATTGATTTGCTATTGTTAACAGTCCACTTAAGCCCTTCAATGTACACTGGCCCTCCTACCTTGCAGGCAGCCCATATTCTTGAACATGGCAGCTTTCTACCTTCTTCCGTTAATCGCCTTGTGGAAAGGTATTTGGCAGTAAGCATCCGAGCCCAAAGGGCCTCATGCTCTGTAGCCAGCCTCCAGCAGAGTTTAGCCAACATAGCTTGATTCCTATGCCTTGTTTGGAATAAACCCAGCCCTCCCAAGTCCTTTGGTTGCATGACTGTTTGCCAATTGACCATGTGCATCTTTCTCTTTTCTTCCGTGGAACCCCAGAGAAAATCTTTCATTTTCTTATCAAATAGACTTTGATGGGAAGAGCATGGCGTTGCATATAATAATCCACTATAGGGGCTGTTGTTGTCTTGATGAGAACCAATCTACCAGCTCTTGATAAAAGCCTCGACTTCCACCCTGCAAGTTTTGCTTGAATCTTTTCAGCTACAAAATTAAAGGCATTGTCATTCCTGCCTTGATGAAGGAGAGGGAAGCCAAGGTACCTGCCCAGCTCCGAAGTTTCACTAACCCCCATCTTATTACATAGTCTTCTTCTTCTTCTTCTTCTTCTAGCAACATTCAAGGAGAATAGAATGCGAGATTTATTCTTGCTCACCATCCGCCCAGCTAGGTTGCAGAAGTTGTCAAGCTCTTCCATAATTGCCTCACAATTTTTGGAGTTAGCCTTGGCAAATAACAATAGGTCGTCTGCAAAGAAGATGTGAGAAAAGATAGGGCCATTCCTAGAGGCCTTAATTGTATCCCAACTTTTCTGTTCACACAAGTCCAAAATCTGAGTACCCAAAAACTCCATGCAAAGAATGAATAAATAGGGAGACAAAGGGTCGCCTTGTCTTATCCCATGTAAGGGCTGAAAGGGGTCCATTTTGCTGCCATTGATCAAAATTGATGTTGAAGTTGATGAAACACAACTCATAATCAATTTGACAATATTAGTAGGGAGGCCAAAGTGCTCAAGGACCATCTTGATAAAACTCCATTCAAGGCGGTCATAAGCTTTTTCAAGATCTATTTTGACTATCATGTAGCCATCTTTACCTTTCCCACCCTTAAGGGAATAAATGAGTTCTTGGGCAATGATCACATTATCCGAGCTTCTTCTCCCTTCAAGAAAGGCAGCTTGCATGGGTGAGACGAGGGATGGTAAAAGGGGTCTAAGCCTTTGAACCAGAATTTTTGAAACTATTTTATACACCGTGTTACTTAAACTAATGGGTCTAAAGTGCCACACTAATTCAGACCCCAATTGCTTAGGAATGAGAACAATAAGAGTCCGATTTAGGAAAGCAAGCACCTCTTGTCTTTCAAAGATGTCTCTAATTTCTTTTTTAACTAATTCCCCAACCAAGAGCCAAAATCTCTGGAAAAACCCTGCATGAAGCCCATCAACACCAGGGGCCTTATAAGGCTTCATAGACTTCAAAGCTCTCCATATTTCCTCATCCGAGGGGATGTGAGCTATAGAGTTAGCTTCTACTGCATTCAAGCTTGCACACCAATCTAAACTCCAAGGGTGCTCAAGAGGCCAAAAGCTTTGCTCAAATTGATAAAGCTTTTTGAAGCTGGATAAAAATAAATCCTTAATTCCTTCCAAATTGTGAATCCAATTACCATTCTCATCTTCAATGCTGGTAATTATATTTCTATTTCTTCTGGCAAGCATGGATTGGTGGAAGAAGGTAGTGTTCCTCTCCCCAAAAATAACCTAGTTGGTTCTTGCTTTCATGGCCCAAATTTCCTCCTCAAGTTGTAAGACTTGATTGTACTCTTCAGACATCTGATCATGTAAGTTGATGAGGAAGGAGCTGGGTCTATTAGTTAGAGCCTTTTTTATACCAAGGAGTCAGTTCAGAATCTTCCTTTTTCTTGCGAACACATTTCCAAAAATTTCTCTATTCCAATTCCAAGCTCTTGTAAAGAATCTAGAGATAGCACCTTCCAAATTATCTTCCAACCCTGTCCAAGCTTCTCTTACCATAGTAGGGAAGTCCTTATGACTCAGCCAAACTGATTGAAATTTGAAAGGCCTATTAGAAGTAGGCCCAATGTCTGGGTTGAGGTTAAGCAATAGGGGGCAGTGGTTCGAGTTAATTCTTGTCAAGTGAGTGACATTAGCTTATGTGAAGTAAGCTCTCCAGTCCAAATTCACCCAACATCTATCCAATCTGCACTGAATCAAATTCCCTAATTCTCTTTTATTTGACCAAGTAAACCTATGTCTAGAAAACCCCAGGTCCATCATCTGGCAAGAATCCATGCACCCAAGAATGGCACTAACCCTTTGCTAACTAATGGGATTACCTCCAGATTTTTCCTCTTCTGAAATAACTTCATTAAAATCCCCCATGATGGCCCATGGAAGATTATGGAGGGAAGCTAACATTTTGAAGTTTTCCCACAACACAAATCTTTCAGCAAACCTAGGACTAGCATATAGATAATACTAATGATCCAATTAAAAGTTTGAGATCTTACCCAAATGAGTGCATGAATTTCCTACTCCGTCACTGCAAGAACATCCACCTGGACCAAGTTCGATCTCCAAAGCATCCAAATGCCTCCAGCAAAACCAATAGTGTCCACGACTGCAGCACCATCAAAAGGCAAGCCCTCAATAATTTCGTCTGCTCTTGCATCAAAAAGTAGTCCAATCTCGATAATCACCATAAGGATTGGAGAGTCCCAAGCTACAAGATCCATGATTGTTTTCCTAAATTAGGGCTTCATCGCACCCCTACAGTTCCAAACCAAAATATTCATGATTTTATTTGGGCACGTGGCAGCATCAAAATGGGACAGAAAGGAGCCCTCAATGTCTCTCAACCTCCATACTTCCTGAAGCTCCATCCTCGACTCCAGAATTCCATGGTGCAAGGTGATCGAGTGCTTGATTACCCCTATCGTGCTCTATGAAGCTTTGATTAGCATGGTCATATTGATCTCTAGCTTTGCGAACTGCATCAACTTCACCCTGTGTAGATTCCCCATCATCAAGCATTCGATTGGCCTATTCTGGAGTATCTTCCTCTCTGTGATTATCAGTTGCGTCCACACGGCTTTTGGCTCCGCCAGAGATCTATCTGATGTTGGCACCCTTGATTTTGTTGTTGACAGTCCCGAGCTTATCACTAGAGGGATCAACACCACTAGTCTATCCACCAGAAACCTCCACCAAGGATTCGGTGTGGTCACCCATGTTTCTTCTTTCATCGGAAGCCACCCTAGCCCCCTGCTTATCTCCATGAAGGGAAATAGGTTTTTCCAAGCTAGATCAAATCCAACTCAAACCATCCCCAAATCTCTGTTGGGTCCTACCTTATCCATTTGATTGTCTCGTCCCCTACTGGGATGATTTTCCCTTTGCAGCATATTGCCCAATTTTCCCCATTCTCCATCTTGGCTGGAGTTTGTGCTTCTACTGAGCGTTTCTACATCTTTCCCTTTTGGTTTCATATAAGGGTTGGTTGGGCTTGAGAAAAGAAAAGGGGTAGAACTTGGCCCACTTGTGTTTAGGAAGCCCGAGCCCCCTCCAAACGAAAAGGATTCCTTTAGTTGCTTGGGCCCCACCTCCACTCTTTGGGATTGAACCGAGTTGTTAGCTTTCTACTTAGCTTTCCCGTTAGTTTCAGCGTCTCCAACACTCTTTGTTGCCACCGTTTTTCCTCGACTTGACCTGGAGGTCTTATCAGCCTCCCTAAGCATTTCTCTAGGCTGTAAGTGGCTAGCTTTTCTCTTACCTACTTTTTGTCATGGCCCAACATTCTAGAATTCGAGTTGGAACTTGGTGTTTGGGACAACTCGGCCAAGTTGCTCATCTCAGGTCCCAAGAGCTTGGCTTTGGTCTTGTTGAGAGGTTTGCATCTAGAGACCACCATCCAATCCCCATAACCTTCATTTTTCCCTTCCACCCCTTTGTCTATAGGAGTAGCGTTACTAGTGTTTTCGGATTCATGATTTTGTTCCATTCCCATTTCTTTGGTCGGTTCTCTAATGTAGTAGGGGCAAGCCTCCCTCTTATGTCCAATCCTTCCACAAGAGAAACAGAGAGCATTGATACCCTCGTATTGCACGCATTGCTCTATCTTGCTGATATAAATCTTTCTAAGCAGGGGTTTATCCAAGTTCACTTGCACACACATACGGGCGAAGAAGCCTCTCACCCATTGACTGTGTTGGCATCAATTCTTAGAACAAGGCCAATTGCCTTTCCAATCTTCAACAAAGCTGAAGGTTCATAAAATTCGATAAGCAGTTCTGGCAATCTTATCCACACTGCCATTGAAGTGAAAACTGCAAAGGAAGCTTTGAACTCTGGTTCCCATTGCCTTATAGCTAGAAATTGCTACCCTATAAACCAAAGGCCCCCCTTAAGGATGTTATCCATGTCTGCAAGTTGCTCAAAGTTTACAAGGAAATAATCTAGTCCCAAGTCAATGCAGTCCATTCCGCCTGAGGGAGCCCACATCCTACGGATTTTGGCGTCAAGGAAGGTAAAGCCCACCTTTCTGCCAAAAGGCTTGATGATGAAAGCATGTTGTCATGGCACTCTCATACATGCTTTTTCCTCTTTCGAGAATAGAACCCTAGTACTGCCCTCATAGGGAGTATCTTCTTCTGTGTTTGATTCTAAGTCCTCATGGATCGTGTCACCAATGCCAAAAGCTTGCTTGTAGGCTCCAGGGATCGCCCCAACCAACTTATCCTTGTAGCTTCCCTATTTTGTGGCTAGCTGAGGCACTCTCATTCCCCACCTCCAGAGATACGGTTTTCCTTGAATTTTTTTGTAGTGCACACCAATGTGTCTTCCTCTTCCTCAAAATGTTTTAGCCTTTCTCTTTCTCTCTCCACCTCTTCTGTTTGACCTTACAATTTTTTGCTAGATCTTGTAAAAGCTTCTAGCTATCCCTAAAGAAGCATATATTCAGCATTATTTGTTTTTGAGTTGTATATGCGATTGTGTATTAATATTGATACGAAATTTTGACAACATTATGGTATATTGTCTTCAATCTGCATAAATACCAGTGAGCATCACTTTTTTATTTCCTTCCTAATATCTTGGGGGTTGTCTCTACTATACTCTCGATAAAAATAATTGGATATGAATTTAACTCTCTCCTTTTGATGATTGTAGCATTATGCATGCAAATACATGCAAAATACAATGACTTTGGGGTAGTTTAGTGCTTAGATGTTTCAAGCTTGCTTGATGAATTTGGATCTTCTGTCTGCTCATTCATGGGTAGCCTTTAAGACCAAGATGAAACTTTTGCATCTCAATTTTCAAATTTAATCCAAGGATAGCAGGGAGAACCTTCCAGTCCTCAAGCAGTCAGGTAGATGGTTCTCATGTAGATAACTTCAGTGACTTGTTTTATTTTAGTCTTATAGCTGAGTGAGCAGATTACCGCAGCATTCACAAAGCTCCCTTGAGAGTTTTGACTCTGCATCTTATGCATAAGATATACAAGTTTTTGATACATTTTCTGATACTAGTGTAAGACATTTTGATACCTGGAAGTACCAGAAAATATCATTTGACCTAAAGTTCATTGGCATATGACTTATGAGTGACCTAAAGCACACATGATTTCTTCTTCTTCTTCTTCTTCTTCAGATGCAAAAACTTTATGAGTGACCTAAAGCACACATGATTTATTCTTCTTCTTCTTTAGATGCAAAAACTTTCAAGCAGTTTCTTTATAAATAAAGATGTATTTGAGCCTAAGATCGACTTTAATCTCACTCTAACCCAATTCTTTTGTTACCTAAGTTGAGGCCATCCAGGGTCTTAAGCCATGCTTGGCTAGTAGTCTTGAAGAACTGAGAAACATGTTTGTGGAGCAATACTGGGTTATCAGATAGCTAAATCCCCACACACATCTACTTTTTATTTTTGCACCGTTTCAGGGATGAGTTAAACTGTTTGAGGTGGAGTTGTCTAATCCTTAAATTATGTAATTTTCACAATTTCATAAAATAGTGTGCCTTGTGCGGGGAAAAACTTGGACGGCCATGCTCACCCATGGACTTCTGAATCCTCTTGACACTTGGATATTCAGATCAGTTTGGCCTTAGAGCATCTCCAATGGTATATGTAAATCCAAAATTCTCTCTATAATAGAGAGTGAAACCCAAAAAAAGCTCTCCAATGAACTCTCTATTCCTAGATTTTTTTTTTTTGGCTCATGAACAGTAGCTCATCAAGTCTGATGAGCTACTGTTCACTATCCAAATGCTTTTTTCTTACTATAATAATTAGGTGTTGAATAAAAAAATGTTGGAAGATGTGTAATTGTTAAAAAAATAAATAAATAATGAATGAAGAAATAATATTTAAATGAGATAGAGAATGGGACAAAGAATATGTTGGAAGTGTATTTGAAAAAGTGAGTAGCTAAAAGGTAAAAGTTACTGTTCATTCTCCAAATAGTATAAAAATTTGAAGATTCTGCTGGAAATACTCTTAGCCTAATTTTATTGGATCCGAACCCTCTCCATTTCTCTTTGAAATGGAGAGTATCCAGTTAAGGGTTGAGATTGATTTAAAATAAATCCACGACTTAAAATCTGCCACATCAGTTAAAAGCGCTAACAGGAGACTTAACTGAGTAAAAGGCTAAACTAACGTTAGTTTCAACGTCTAGGTTTTCTTCTCTAACTCTCTATCCCTCTTCTCTTCGTTTCTTTCTTCCTCCCATCAAACCCAGCGTTGGTCATTGGTCAAGCTTCTCTAGTTCTCCAACCCACACACAGTTGTGCATCAACTGTATTTCAGTCATTCACCTCTGTCTTTGTCTCTGTCTCTCTCTTGGGTTTCTCTCTCTCACCGAACCCAATCAAATCAAGGGGGGAGGGGAGGAGGGGTGTTTGTTTCTCGAGAATCTGAGAAAGATTTTGAATCGGCTTCTGGTAAATCCCCTTTATTAACAACTCTCAGAATTTTTTTTACCCTTTTCCAGGTTCCAATTATACTCGGATCTATGAGCTTTGTTGTTCTGCTTGTTATTTTTGTGTTGTGTATCTGGGTGGTGGTGGTGGTTTGTACAGATCAGCTTCAAGAAGCTTGTGATGTAATAGTTTGATTCAAATTTTGGAACTTTTTGCTGATTAGGGTTTTGGGCTTTGGGTATTTTTGAAACTTTGTTATTGTTGTGATGTAATGTTTTGTTGGAAATGGTAATTTGGGGGTTTGAGCTATGAGAAAAAAAAGGGGTGTTTTGGATATGCGTTTGTTGTGGATTTTGATTTGACTGCTTTGTATGAACTCAAATGATGGTGAACTCATTTGCTTAATGCTTGTTGTAGTTTATGCTTTTGTTGTTTTTACTTGTTGTAGTTTATGCTTTTGTTGTTTTTACTTTACAGTTAAAATTTTGAAATTGTTGTGAAATATTGATTAATAGCAGAAATCTTTGTGATTGAGTAATACAGCTGAGTTTAACTCGCTGCTGCTTCTGTTTCTAAAGGAAGTTTTTAGTTTCTAATTATTTAAAGGAAGTTTTGATATCAGCTTTCTAAACCCCACCCAAAAAAAAAAAAAAAAAAAAAAATCTAAGTAGTTCAAAATTTGATATTTGATATTTGTTTACATGGACTTCGTTAATAATATGAATTTTTATGTTTAGCTTGTAATTATTTAAAGGAAGCCTCTGTATGCTGCTTGTACATAGATTTCCTCTTTTTTTTAAAAAAATAATAAAGTATGAGGTAATCTTCTTATGATTTTCTCTTGTAAAAAAGGCTTAAATGAGGTAATCTTCTTATGAGTTGCCAATCCCAGCCACTTTGATGATGAGTTGCCAATCACTTGTCAAATAAAAAAGGCTTAAATGAGGCTTAAAGGCTTAAAGTATGCACCCAACCACTTTGATGATGAGTTACCAATCCCTATTGGAGATAGGGTTTTGAGTTAGCTAGCTGTGATCTTGAGATTGGGATTGTCCATTTTAAAGGCCTCTTGATACCTGAGTGAAAGAAGGCTTGAAAACTGTTAAATAACTTTGTTAGGACTTGAAAACTGTTCAGTGCTAAGACCTTCTTATGCTGTGAGGCATATTGATATTTTTTTTATCTAACATGCCTTTTTTCTTATTTTCTCCTTTCTGTAGGGCATCATTTTGGTATAATTGTTGGGGAGTCAAGCCATCAGAAATTGTCCGAATCTGCAAAATCTTCTCAAAAAGTAGATCTTCAAGTATGCAAGACTTTCTTCTTCTTTTTCTTGCCCAATTTTCTATGAGAATCATGTATTATAGTGGTGAAAGTTGTTTATTGTCAACAATCATGTTGTTATGGTTTCAATAGAACTCTTGTTATCATGGATTCATAGTCTTGTGATCAAAATGTTCATTTTAATAAACTTTTGTTCATTTTTTGGATCATTGCCCATGTAGATTTTCAATTAAGATTCTTAAATTCAAAATTTCCTTTGTACTAGTGTAAAATTTTGATGAGTTTATTAGCAAAAAATTTGATATTTAATCAAACAGATAATGTCATTGATTTTATTTCATAGCTTATGTAACTTACCCCTGATACAATGTGGCAAACTTCAATGTTCAAAATTCTTATTAAGCTATGAAGCATAATCCTATTTCAATTTGTTCAAACTTCAAACTAAAATCACAAGGTGACAAAGTTCACCACTCAACCTGGCGCATTGCTCTTCAATCATCTCATGCTTAACATACTGCTAAAATCCATATTAATCATGGTAGTGGTAAGACTTGAACATTTAATCTTTCAATATATTCTGATGTTGGAAAAAATCGTCCACTACAAGAATTAACGTACAAATACATGGTCTCTCTCTTTTTCCCTCTAAAATGATCAAATGAGCAAGTATTTGTAACTCAGCAGGAATTATTATATGTATTTGATTTGAAGATTGCTTTCTTTGTTGAAAATGCGAACCTTGAATGGTTTCATGTTGAATTTCTTTTGCAACTCTTGTATAAGTGATAAGAGGTACTTATCTAATGTATTTAACAAGCAAGATTTCTGGTAGTAACTTCTGTTGTTTTTATTCATGAATCAGATTTGGAGAACTTTCCTCTTTATGGTCATCTTGTGCTTCAAAACAAGCTATGAACATGAAATGTATCCTAATTCCATATATTCAAATGTACAAAGTATACTCAAGTAATAAATGCAGAAGTAAAACTCACCAATGTTTGTAGGTAGATCAGTCAAGATTTGTAACAGTGCTTGACGGTGAAGGTGATGCTACTAAAGGTGAAGCTAACTTTGCTTCCAAAAAAGCTTCAAAACATTTTAGAACAACAATATCTATTAAATTCCATTTAATGCACTAATAAGATATATTAAATACACAAGATATATTAAATTTCAGTTAAACACAAGTTAATAAATTTTAAGAACATTACATTTTCCATAATCTTCAAATAGCTCAACATCATCCATGGCTTGTCGAAGTGAAACTTGCACTGAAGATTGAAGTCAATTTTGAGTACATATGAAAGATTGTACCATCTTAGGGGCAAGTGAACTACGGAATGGGTCTAGTATACGTCCTCCCGTACTAAATGTCGACTTAGAAGCCACAGTAGAAACAGGTACAACCAACACATCTCGTGCCAGTTGAGATAGTATACTATACTTATTAGTATTACACTTCCACCAAGCTAGTATATTAAAGGTTTTGTCATTTTCTCCTTCACTATTCTCCATCATGAATTTTGCAACCTCATCTACACACCCAACAGGTTGTTTTCCTTGTCTAAAAGCCTTGAATTGAGAGGTAATAAATATGGCTGGATTATCATCATCATCAACATCAACACCAACATCTCCCATCCTTGATATCTCACTCGCACTTTGTATAGACACATATGATGAATGAGTTGAATTATAATGCTTATACAAGCGCTCCAATACATGTTGCACACAGTTAGTAATAACCTTAGCAACATTCTCCCCATGCAAATTTGATAAACAATAATTCAAATAATCCAACTTCTTTCAAGGATCAAGCACCACAGCAACATACAAAAGCACATTTCCCTTCTTTGATGAATCCTCTCCACTCCCCCAATACTTGTCAAACTTTTCTTTCATTGTTTTTGCCATTAAGTACAATAAATGGTCCTCACTCCTAGAAAAGAGATCTATCTTTCTTTTAATCATATATTTCTCATCAAAGAAGGCATTCGATGTCACATATAAGGAACCTAAAAACCTCTTTGTGGCATTATAAAAAAGTTTCAAAAACTTAACAAATTTTCTACAAGTCTCCCAATCATCCTCATTTTGAAGTCTCCTATCATAGTCCCCATCCCGAAAGTGTAGAATATATTCAAAATCTTCATATTCCATCCACTTGAATGCATGTTCAAACTTTTTAGCATTTTTCAACATTTTATAGGTAGAGTTCCATCTAATGGCCGCATCCAAACATAGAATAGCCTTTAACTCTATTTTCACTCTCTCTACACACCTCTTGAAGGTTTGTAACCTATTTGGAGAAGCTTTCACATATCTAACCGCATGATTCACCCTATCAATTGAATTATTATGATGTTTTAAGCCATTGGTCACAATAAGATTTAGGATGTGAGCACAACACCTCACATGAACAAATTCATTACCCAAAATAGTACCTTTCCACCTATTAGTAACTTCTTTCAAGTAACTAATGGCTACATCATTTGAGGAAACATTATCCACCGTCAAGGTGAAAATCCCCTCAATATCCCACTCTTCTAAACAAGATTCAACTATTTTGCCAACGGTTTTCCCCTTATGGTTATCAACAATACAAAAATTCAAAATTCTTTTATGTAGCTTCCAATCATCATCTATAAAATGACAAGTAAGACACATGTAATTAAAATTTTGTATTGAAGTCCATGTGTCAGTGGTAAGGCAAAGCCTACAGCCTCTCAAGGCATTTATTAACTTATCCTTCTCTTCGAAATAAATCCGACTCACATCTTTAGCTACAGTGAAGAGAGATGAGATATTAAAATTAGGTTGGAAGACTTTACAAAACCTTCTAAATCCTTGATTCTCTACAAACCTAAATGGAAGCTCATCCAATATGATCATTTCAGCAAGAACTTTTCTATGCACAACATTTGTAAAAGTCCTAGGTGTTAGGTTTTAAATGTTTAGAACAATTGGCAAATCGTAAATACAAACTTGTCTAGATATAGATCTTAGAGTCTATAGGTTTTATTAGACAATACTCAAGGTGATTCAAGTCAAGAACATACAAGCTGCAAGAAGAAGACTTCATATTCTGCCTGGTTTGATCGATCGAAGAACAGGCTCGATCAATCGAAAATCGTATCTGCAAAATTTTAAGTTGGCCCAAATGGCAGCTTAAGCCCATTAAGGATTAGGGTTTTAGATCTACTTCTCCCACTATATAAAGGAAAGCCTAAGCCACATTTTTTAGACTGAAGATAGAGAGATTAGAGTGCCTCTTGTGCCTCTTTTGGTTTTAGGGTTTTGTACCCAAACCTCTCTAAAGTCTTGGTTGCTACAGAGTTGTATTGTTGCTCATATTACTGTTTGTGTAAATCTCTTATGAGATCTAGAGGAGCTTTCCTTCACATAAACTTAGGGTTTTCAAGGAGAAGATTTTATCTACACATTGATGATCAACTCAGTTGCTACCATTAAAGTTTAAAGAAAACACAAGCGAGTGTACTTGTATTTGGTGGTGAATCCAAGAAAGAAGGAGTTTGTGGATTCAGAACTTCCACGTAGTCGTGTCAGTAAGTTCTATGGTTGGTAGCAATAAGAAGTTGAGCATGGGAGCTTGTAAGTCTTATTGTATGAATTTCGATTCTTTCAAGATAGTGGATTCAAGTTTACCTTGAGGATAGGTAGGTCAAATCCTCCCCAGGTTTTTATCAGTTTGGTTTCCTGGGTGATCATATCTTGTGTTATTTACCTTTCCGTTGCTTTGCATGATATGATCTTTGTGATTGTGATAACCTAGATTTGTTAAATTGGACTAAGTAACAACTTGGCTAATTACCTAGGTTAAATCAATTGTGTTTTAAGGGGTCTAAAAACTAACACTAGGCACTAGATTTCCCTCCTCTACATCCTTGGACAACGGGTCTTGTCCATCATGCAATTCATTAAAAAGATATTCAGGATAAATGGGTGTATGGTTTTTTAAATTAGATGTCCCATAAATTTTGCTATCAACCATGTACTCCTTGCTACAATGTATACATCTTGCCTTAGTTCTACCTTCCTCATCTATAAACTTCTCAAAGTGGTCCTAAGCTGTTGATGGTGATTTTCTCTTATTAGGATTAGAAGAAGATATCACCTGCGATAGACAAGGAGGTCCCATGGTTGGTCTTGTAGTGGCAACATTAGGTTGTGTAGGCTCCATTGAATCCATAACCTAGTACCACACAAAACAAATCAATCATTAAACAATGCATTCACTAAAGAAAAACATAGAGATATATATGTATAAATGTGTAATCATTTGTTTATAGTTCTATTAGAGCAGTAGCAACTATTACAATTCATTAAAAAAATAAAAAAATAAGAACTTGAACTTGACTAACTCCAAACACTTCAGTTGATAGAAAATTACATAATAAAAAAATATGAGTCTTGTTCAATGTCCTAGGCAGCCTACTGCAATGTGAACCTAACCAGTTTGAGAATAGAGCACATGAAAACCAAACCTAGGAAATAAAAATTAAAAATAAATGGAAGTGATATTGGAGGAAGGAAAACCACATTGCATATTTATGTCTAGCACAATGGTAAGTTTTCACAAACACACAAAATTAAGCTAAAAAATAACCCACTAGAGAGAGAGGATAAAAAGTCAATTTCTGTAGCCCCATTTTGGCATAGATCAGCAAGTTCACATTTTTCTTATAAAGTAAGTAAATAAGGACAAATGAATTTCCTATTACTAATTCTCAATTCCATTGTATGACAGAGCAAACTTAGAACACCAAAAAATAAATAAGGGACTTAGAATACACAGCTTTATTCTAGCCAGGAACATACGTAGCAGAAAATCTAACCATATCGACTTTATTCCTGAATTTGGAAATGAGACTAATCTATAAATTAACCACATTGCATTTAACACATGTACCTGCCCTATACAACAAGGTAACCAAGATGGACACTTTAACATAGTCATATGTAAAACTAAGACATAACCAGACCGTCTGGACCCACCTTTCTCTATTCTCCTCTCCTTCTTCTTTTTTTCTTCTTTTCTTTTCTTTTCACGTTGGTTTATGGGTTTGGTTGCTTTTTTTTTTTTTTTTTCTCCTTCTTTTCTTTCCTTTTCACTGGGTTTCCATTCCTTTTTTTTTTTTTTTTCTCTGGGTTTGGTTGCATTTTTTTTTCCATTCCTTTTCTCTGGGTTTCTGGGCTTGGTTTTTTTTTTTTTTTTTTTTTTTTTTTTTTTTTTTTTTTTTTTTCCACTGGGTTTCCATTCCCTTTTTTCTTCTCAAGTTTGTCGAAGTTGTCACCACTGTTGATGTAGAAGTTGTCGCCGCTGTTAATGTTGTTGCTGCTATTGTCATTGTGGGTTGTAGCGACGACTGCGGCGGTGGTTGTTGTGATGGTTTGTCATTGTGGGTTGTAGTGGTGGCTACGGCAATGGTTTTTTTTTTTTTTTTTTTGGGTTTTTGGAAAAGAAAAATACTGGATAGCCTAATAAATTACTTGATAGCCATTTCGTTATATTATAGATCGATTTGGGAAAAGCATGATAATATGGATCATGGTGGGCTTGATTAAAATATGTGTTAACATGGATGAAGAGAAAAGCAGAGAAAGATAGTGAAAAATGAAGACAAAAGCAGAGAAAAATGAAGGGGAGAGGCAGGGAAAAATAAAAAATAAAAAGGAGAGAGAAAAGTCAACTGACATTGGGTGAATGTGTGGGTCCTGCAAACAGTTGAAAAATATTAAGTGATAACAAGTGAGTGATGGTGTCAAATGGGGTGGGGTGTAGGGAGTTGGGTATTTTAAGTGATGAATGATGAGTGATGGGTAACAGAAATTGAGTGATGAGAAAAAGGCATCCAAACAAGCCTTTAATCTTGTGTGAATTTAGTGGGCTTCATTTAAAAATCGAGTGGTTGAAAATTATAATAAATATTTTATTGTAGTGTGAAAAGTTTAATAACATGTTGCTAATTTTTGTAGTTACTAATAATAAAATATAAATAACTTTGAAGAAGGAATAACGTATTATATTGTAATGGTTAAATTTGCAGTACCCAATCAGATCTAGTGAAACTCGACTGATCTCTAACGAAATATATTGAAAGCATTCTTCGTCGCCATTTGTATTAGGTTTTGATTAGATCCAACAGCCACTTATGAACAACTAAATGGTTGTACCATTGCTTCTCTTTAATCGAAAATGGGTCTTGTCTTTTACCATCGATGTGATCGGGTCTAGTCCAAGTTGAGTCCAAAACCAACTCGAATCAACTCGTGAACACCTCTAGAGATATCACTTGTGAGTTTCCTAAATGTTGCATTTAAAATTTTGCTTTAGGTTCATATCACATCACATAGGTTATTAATAGACTTATTAGAGTAATGAAATAGGAAGTCATAAGTGAATACTCTTTATTGGCAATGTAGTTTTAGTGAATGAAATTAAACATAGAACCAATACATAGTTGGATATTAGATGGATGCTTTAGAATTTAAAGACTTATGCCTATATATGTTGTATGTATAAAACATAGTAGATGAAATGAAGTTTAGTAAATTGAGAGAAAATAATAAAGAAGTTGTTAAGTCAATGATCTATAGATAACAAATAGAAGTTATTTTTGACATTTTACCTCAATAATTAATAAATATCGAATAATATATGAATCATATTTTAATAAGATGGTGGGAAACATGAAAAAATGCATCGAAAGTATTATATGATAAATACTTATTAATTTAAAAGGAAATAATTACAAAATAATAATATTTTGATACAAGTAAGATAAGTGATAATAGGTATAAGAAGATCTAAAACAACACACATAATATTTTTTTTAAAGAAGAATAAAACGAAAAAAATATAATGCTAACTATTGAAGCAATGAACAATATAATTTGGGAGAAATGATCTCCTCCTTTTGAATCCTCCAATTCCCTCTCAATCTCAATCTTATTTAGATATAAGACGTGTGTAATTTAAAAATTAAATAATTATCACGTGTCACACGTCCTATTAAAAATAGGAGGAAATTTGATGATTCAATTAGAGGGATTGTTTCCTCATTTTAGATATATTAGAAGGAGAAGAAAAAATATATATAATTAACCCCAGGTTAGCATATGGATAAAACATAATCTACTTGAAAAAAATTTAGAATTAAGGTTGTATTTGTTTACCAAAATATCTACTAATCTACTTCTACTACCTACTAACTTCTACTAACTATATAAAAAGAGCAACTGTATTTTTGTTTATTCAAGTTTTGGTAAGAAATCTTACCAAAGTATTTTCGTTTGAAATCACCCAAAATTTAAATTTTTTTTGAAAAATTTAAATACTATATAGGATGAACAAAAAAAAATCCCCAAATCACTAATATCATAATTCAATAATTCATAACCAAAAAAATCTCATAGAAAAAAAAATTCCCTTAATTTATATGAATTTTTTAATTGATTTATAAACTATAGGAAAGTGAATTACAATATTTATATTTTTTCAAAAGATAAAATGAAAAATTCTTTTAGAAGCCAATATTGATGACGTAGCATTGCCAACTCTTAATATTGATATCCCAATTTTTTAAAATCCTCAAACAAAGTTTTGAAAAACTTCATTAGTGTAATTTTTAGTTGCATACAAAAGTATGAGATTATCATATTGGTGAGTTGGTCAACATGATAAAATCAACATTTTAATTCCAATTACCCAATATTTGGAGATTCAAAGTCCTCTTCTTCTTCTTCTTCTTCTTCTTCTTCTTCTTCTTTGAAAAATGTTAGAATATCATGTTGTAACTTTCAACTTTTTTGGTTCATATTATATCCTTCTTGACTTAAATATTTAAGTAATAAAGTGCAATTTTTTGTCTACCTTGATTTTTTTTAATAAACCATGTCACATGAAATTTTTTTGGTTCATGCTTTGGTCCCTTTCAGGTTCAGATCCTGGTTTCGTCGCTGGTGGTGGCTTTGGTGTTTTTACTTAAATTACATTTCAGGTATTTTTTTTCTCTCTAAATTTTTTTTCTTCTCTATGGTCTGCTTCTTTTCTTCTTTCCATTTTTTTGGTTTCATTTCTTAAAATTTTAACTACTGAGTTATTAGATGAAGAAGATATAATGGTGGTTTTTTTTGGTGTATTGTATTAGGGGTTTAAGTTGGGGTTGATATAGATCTAATTTTGGCGTTTGATTTAGGGGCATTATCTAGTAGTTTGATTTGGGTGTTCAATTTGGGGTTGATTTTATTAACAAATTCTTGACATTTTAGTATTTTTATGGAGTTAGTGAAAAACCAGAATTTGAGATTATGTCTTTCACATAGACAGACAAATTAATGGCTTTTAGTTTTCTCTAAATTAGTGAACTATTTCTCTCTTTGTATGTGTACGTGTATGTGTGGTTGTATATATATAGAATGAGTATTGGATCAACATAGGAAGATCTGACTGCAAATGATGAGACCCATAAATGTTTTTGTTTTTGGTTTTGTGTTTTTCTACTATTATTTTGAATTTCTTGGAGTTTTCAAAGGTTATGAAGTTAAGCTGATCAATTCTTATTTGGATTTTCAAGATTTTTTATTTTTATTTTAATTTTTTTTATAGAAATACAATTTTACCAAGTGTTCAATTTTTATGCCTGGTATTACTTATTGGTTCATTCTTGATCTTTGTATGATTCGTTTTCTTTTTCTTTCTCTTTTTTCTTAATGGATTTGTAGAAAGTTTAATTCTTGATGTGTATAACATATTCAGGTGCCAAGCTTTGAAAAGTTCTTAGTTTTTTCTTTGTTTTTGAGACCTTAGTAAAATTTTGATGGTATTTGGAACTTTGGATGCAGTTAGAAGAACATTCATGGATGGAGATGGATTGAAATGGGTACTTACACTTTATTCTTTACTCCTTTAGTTCTATTAGTTGAATCTTACTAATTGTTAGAGATATATTAGATATATTAGCCCAATGTAATAAGCCCAAGCCCAATCCCACTTGTACTAGTAGTTTAGGGTTTAGTCGTCTATATATACTCATGTTAGAATTCATTCTGACACAAGTTATTGTACTACACTCTTATACAATAAAGATGTAGCCTTTAAGGGATTCCTCCATAAGTGTAGACCGACAAGACTGAACCACATAGCCTTCATATTCTTGATGTTCCTATTCTATACTTCTCCTTCCGCATCCATTCTAGCATATACAACATGGTATAATACATCGTGTTGCTAATAATATATTTATCATGGTATCAAAGCTAAACTTCGTTCTTGGCATTAAACAATTATCTCTATGCAGCAAAGAAGTTTCCCATGCGCTCAATAGAGCGACCATGGTAATGCTACTTGCCCACAGATCTGGACTTCATGGCTTCACACAGCTCCCACGGAATTACCATTGCTGTCCTCGCTACCATGTCTTCAATCTCTCAAGCAAGTTGTGCCTCCCCTTTCAGATTTGTGCAGATCAAGCCTTTGCCCAATGAAACCAACCAAATAGACATTCTTTTCGGCCTTTCGCGAGAAAAACCCAAAAGTATGGCAACCATAGGAAGTCACACGCGCCTCCATGTGCGGACAGTCCCCAACTCATTCTCCCACGCACTACCATGATTTCCTCATGTGCACCTCATCCATCGGCCACACGCGCTGACCTATCGGCCTTGTTGTCCACCGATCTATGAAGCACAAAAATTCAATCCTCACCCGATCCTGCACGTGCTCTAACGCGCCTCTTAGATTCTCGCCTTCAACCCTACACGCTTGTAACAGAAGCACGTGCCGGTAGACCTAGTCACACGCCATCCACTCATCGAAGAACCCTATTGACATCACTGGATAATGTCATTACTCCACGTCAACAACAATGCAAGCACATCCACATTAGCCCTAGCCACGTAAACGCCATGTCATAGGATGACGTCAGCTTCTCTGCAACCCAATTTGTGGACCAACCCGAAACTGACCCGGACCATGTGCTATTGACTTTTGGCTGACCATTGACTTTGACCTTTTAGGTTTGACTTTTGCGTTGACCTTTGACAAAAAGTCAAAATTTTCTGAAAGTGCCTATCTTTCTCGATTTTTCATGTAGATTCCAATTTTGGACTCCGTTTCTTCATTTGAAGTTCCGAAATCGGTCAATTGGCATATTCTTCACTGTGGTTTCTTCAAAGGCATTCTTCATGGCATCTCCAAGGGATCTTTTCATGCTTATCCAACCTCTAGCCTTCATCGAGCTTTCGCCTTGAGTTTGAGGGAGGGTGTTAGAGATATATTAGAAATATTATCCCAATGTAATAAGCCCAAGCCCAGTCATACTTGTACTAGTAGTCTAGGGTTAAGTCGCTTATATTTGTATGTAGCTTTGTTTTGTTTAGTGAAAATTTACTGATTTATTAAAAAGCAATCACCTATTTATTTATTTTAATTGTAGAGAATGTTGTCATCTATGCTCTAAACATATTAAAATAGAGTTTGAAATGCTAATGAAATTGGTAGTTCTTGTATATAACAATTCTTGTAGATTAGTCATTGCATTCTTCTTTCATACCCTCCTTAATTTTTTTGTAATGATTTCATTCTTTTCTTAGGTAATACAACCAGCTAAAGGATCTCAATATAATGTGTAGGTTCTGTAAATAGATTTTTAGAATTATTACTGTGTATTGTTAGTGTTAATTGCATAGTTGTTCCGAGTAGCTTGATGTTGATTTTATTAACTTAAGTTGGGTCATGACTTAATTTGTTGATTTGATTTTTGAAATATGAAAAATTCTATTAAAATAACCAAACTAATTGTAGTGTTGTGTTTTTGTACTTGGGTCCTAAATATAATATTTATTTTTTTTGTTTTGTTTACTTGACCAAAGGTTTTGTTGTGGATTATTGATATGTGAATTGTAATAGTTTTAGGATGCATTGAGAAAGAGTGTGGTGGAATTTTTAACTAAGAGGGGTAAAAAGAACAACTTTTGATTGGGTTCATGTTTGAGTGTTTTAAATCATTGGTTTTTTACCATATTTTTAAAATTTTGATATTGTTCTCATGTTGGACTTTCGGTTGGTTAAGTTTTTGTTATACCATCATAAAACCAACTATGATTATGATTGTTGGGTTCAATTCAGGTGGCACGATGTATCACTTGGCAAGAGAAGAGATTTATGGTGGTGACAAGTTTTCTGGTGAACTTCAAAATCAAACATTCAAAATTAATCCTTTTAAAAAGAAAATATTGGACTAACTTTAGCGTGCAAGGAAAAACTGGAGAGAACTATAGTGCTTTGCTGTTACCATTAAGAAGCTCTTGGGTCTGTTTGTTGAAGGAGTATATAATGTTATTATCATGTTGGGTACCATTTTTTGTTGGAGCTTCTTAATGATAGATGTAGTAAAGTAGAGCTTTTGTTAGTGTATGGTATAAATATGTTAATAGGGAGGCTGTTGGATGGAGTTTATGGGTTTCCTTGGGAATAAACTACAGACTATATTAATGTATTTTGAAATGGTTCTTACTAAACTTATTTTGTATGCATGCGGTATTTTTTATTTTTTTAGTATTATTTATTTTTTTACTCATAGTTCCTATTCATGGGTAAACCTTGAAGTCATAAGTTGGGATTTAAACAAGTGAATTGTCTTATGTTGCTATTGCATTAATCTGTTGGGAGTTTTTTTTTTTTTTTTGGTTGGTGTGCACTTGAGTCATTTCATTTCTCAGGAGTTGGTCAAGCTCTTGCAATATAATGGGTTGGGAAGGCTGTACATGACTGGCAGAAATAGAAATATATTGAATATATGTATCCGCAAAAGTATATTACTTTGTATTATCTTCAAAGTATGAAATAGACATTTTGAAATGATTCGAAATGTACTTCATCCAAATGCAATGTGCTCAACTTTGAAAAACATTGTTTCGAGAAAAAAAAAAAAAAAAAAAACTTTAAAACACATTTAAGCTACATTGGGTGTAATTATATTAAACCGATTTTTTTTTTTTTTTTTGGGTGTAAACAATTTATCAATATTTCTTTAAACATTGTGTTGAATGGTTTGACTAATATGGCATATCACAAGTTGTTAGGATATGTTAGTAATTGTAATTAACAAAATGATTTAAGAAATTTGGAGTATAATAATTTTTAATAAAAACTTTGATAACATGTGCTTTTTAAAAAAAATAGATTTCATTAGAAATTAAGCTAAATGAGTGTGTTAGTCAAACTTACAAGTTACAAGGCATAGGCATTATAAAAAAATCATAATTTATAACAAAAATTTCATTGTGCATGATTTTAAGTATTTAAAGAAGAAATTTCAACCAAAGCAAGCACAATGTTTTTTGTGAATTTAATTATTGTTTTCTAATTCAGAGCCAAATTATGGTTTTTGTTATTACTTTTGGAAGTTTTTAGAGAGTGATTAGGTTATACCTTTATATATATATATATATAGATTTTTTTTTTTTTTTTGTAAATAGGTTATACCTTTACATTGTATAGCTCTAAAATGATAATGATAATTATATGGATATATCCATATCTTAGTAATTATTCTAACTATATAGAAAAATTCTAACCATGTAGAAAAATTTATTAAGATTAAGAAATTAGTATTACCTATGCATAAAAATTTTTAGTGCAAAATTTTGTAGTTTTGTGTTATCTAATGACAAATACAATTTTTTTTAGTATAACAAAAGAGCAGCACATACGTGCTAACGGCATAAAAAGAGTGAATGGAGCTTCTCTCTAGTATTTTCTTTGGTTTAGTCAAGTTTTGTCTTCTTGAGGCCAAAACGGTGCGTTTGAAGAGAACAACAATTCAGTCAAAATTTAAAGATAAACTCAAACAACGTGATTCACCATTTATTGCCTCTTATCTCCTTCTTCTTCTTCTTCTTCTTCTCCCAAACAACTGATCTATACTGTGATTTCAACTCCTTCACAACCCAGCCTCAGCACCAATCTCTCCCTACTAATCCAAGTCAACAAAAAATTTGGAACCCAAGAACATTTGCCGCCGATCTGCATGAGAGGAGCCAAAAAAAAAAAAAAAAAAAAAAATTGGAACCCAAGAACATTATAGATTATATATTTTGCTTTTAGCATTTACTTGACAAAGTACTGTTTATAATATATTTGTTTCTAATGATTTTTTTTTTTTTTTTTGTTTCTCATTTTAAAAGATAAAAATGTTAGAATTTAATTAAAGCGAGTCATGATAGAGTCAACGCATCATTTGCTATGAATATTTGTAATGGTGTTTTTTTAGGTGCATTTGCACATACGGCAAAACTATACGTACTCCTCCAACCACCTCCGTCTGTTTTCCACTCCTTTATTGCCAACTTTCCCTGCAACCACAAATTCTCTCTTACAAAATCTTTTATGTGCATTTTTTACAATTGTTTTTCATTTGCCATTTCTTTTTTGGTTTAATATGGATGTCCTAGATATCTATTTGTTTAAGATGAGTTGAGTTTTTATTTATTTATTTTTTTTGGTGATTTGTTAGATTGAATAGTTTCTTCAAAATGAACTATTACGACTACAGATTCTTTTGTGTGGTGATGTGTGTGTGTGTAAAATTGAAATAATTTTGAATTTCCTATTTTCAATTGTAAAATTAAGAAATTGAGGTGCTTCCCTCCCTAGTATAGGAAATCGTGTTTGTCGTACATGTATGCTAATTGACGAAAACTTCTAATGTTAAAAGTTGAACTCTCTCTTTCTTATATAAAACAATAAAATAAAATAAAATAAAATATAGCTACTCTAAATTTGTGCATGATCAAAATTCTTATATTATTGAGATTAGTATTGTATGAATTATTTGTATATAATTTTATATTTTTTCAAATAGAAGCTTTATTTTAATTTTCTCACCCAAGAAGCAGCACGTGCCGTCCAAACAAATATATAAAAAGAGCGGCTTGGTTTAATCAAGTTTTGTTAGGCCAAAACGCACCGTTTCGTTGGGAGAAGGTAGAAACGGAGATGGGAGTGAGTGAGAGAGCGAGAGACAGGGATTAGTGATAGCAGAGAACTCTGAGTTTCTCTCACTGATCTGCACTCTGTTTGTTGAAAGAGCAGAGAGGACTTTACCTAATTGGAGGATGGAGGATCAGCTTCTGCTTTACCATACCACTGATGGGTTCCAGAGTTCGAAAATCAACATCTTCGAACGCCACTTCAAATGCAAGCTGGTAATATCTATAATGATAAATCTCTAAAGGCTAAACCTACTATTTCGTTCACCTATTTCATTAGTCAATTTTTTTTTTTAATCGAATTAATTCAAAAGACACGCACTTTTCTTATCTTTTCTCATTCAATCAGAAAAATAAAATAAAACCAGACCTTTTTGCTAGATTTATGTGTTTTTCTTCTTTGTTTGAATTTTTTGATTAATCCCTTACAAAATTTCAGTTCTGATTCGATCCATCTGATCACATCTACTCACGGAGGGTTGGGATGGTATTCAAGACTCCCTGATACTCTATTGAAGGTATGATTAACTTTTTCTTCTCCTTTTTATTTCTTTTGTTTCCAAAAAGTTACATAATATATATTTTTTTCTTCTTTCTTTGCATTCTAAAACGTGTTAGCTGTCACCTGTCACGTTGGGGTCACCAGCAATGGGCCTGACCCTATCAAAGAAATGTAGAAGCTTCAGGGTTTTGACTGGTACAAGTAAAACTGGTGCTGGGGTTTGTGGTGGGTTTTTATCCTTTCTTCCCAAGGAGGTTGAGAAAAATCAAATACCCATTTGCTTGCACTTTGGCTTGGCGAATAGAGAGGCTCCCTGTACAAGTATGTATTCTTTTTCCATACTACAATAAAGTTTTCTATCTGACGAAGCTAAAGGTACCAAAATATTTTTCTATAATTAGAATTGAGTTTTTATTTTGTTAGTGGGTTTCTCTTGGGTGGATTATTGATATTTGTCTTGATGGGTTTTGTCATATTAATTAAATGTGTGTTAAATCAAATATCAGTAATATAATAAGAGAATCCATAATAAAAATTATTTTACTAAAATGAGCAGTTCAATGCCATGTAGAATAATTGTATTTTTACATTCTCTATAGTCGTTGATCTTCAAGAAATAGTCCAAAAAGAGTGTACCTTTGGCATGAAACACTAACTTTTTTTTCACCATATGGGAGATTTTCCAATACCGAAATTGGATTGTCTTTTGACATTAAAGTGCTTTAAGAGGAGTCTGGCTAATTGAATCTGAGCCCACATTGACTGACCTCAATTGATAATTCCCAAGTGAGTAGGTGAACAACGGGTGTAATATTGCCTCATTTTGGGTGTGTATTCACCTCAAATGAGCTAAAAGCAAGTTAATGTGACCAATCTGAGTGGGTGTGCATTCCCCATCAGCTTGTGTGGGTAATTAGAGGCACTTCCTCGAAACCTGGTTCACCTGAATCTAAATGCAATGCTTAGCCATATTCAGGTTGGATGGCATTAGAAACACTTTCATCATCTATTCATTCAATTATGGATATTGGATAATAGACCAAGTATGCTACCATTTCTACATCTTCAATCAATGATTTAATTGCCACTTGAATGCTTAGGAGAACTCTCTTTGTACTGCACCAATATTTGCTCAAATTGTGTTATCAGTCTTCTTATTCATTTCTCACAGGGAAAGTATTGTTTGACATATGAAATAGACATACGGTGCACATAATGACCTGGTAATCTTATCTAATGGAAACTTCGATAAAATTTAGACTCTCCTAGCTTCTTCTCTGGCTTTATCTGATTTTGTGTCATTCTAGGTAAGAAGACTGACAGAAACTCAATCAGTTACAGTTTGTTGGAAGCTAGCCTTTAATGCTCTCCAGAAAATTGCATTTTCACTTAAAGATGCAATGCTTCTTAAATTACAGGTAACATTATCATAGCAATTATTTTTTAAATTCAGAGTTTTCATTGTTATTTTCTTTGTCAATTTTTCCATACGTTTAACTGTCATTATTTAATATTTTGGCTTTTGTCTACTTGTGGATGAACTATGGGATAATATTTTTGAATTGTATTCTTAACAATCAATACTGTCTCTAAACAAGCATTTGCTTTCCAGAATACCACAAGAGAATCTGCAAATGTATAAGGGTGTATCAGCAGCATATGGTGCCATTGTCCAGAGTTACTGGCAACTGGCCTTATGTAGATACTGGTCTTTTGGATCTTAAGTCTGGTCTTATATAATATCTTCTCCAACTACCTATAAAAAAAAAAAAATTAAAAATGTTATCTTCTCTAACTAATCCTGAATGGACAGTTGTTATGGCTAATCTCTTTGATGTGAGTCTGTGTTACAAATATCTGGATGCTATAAGCTACTCTTGGTAACGTTTTATAGGTTTGCATGATAGTTCTTTGTTTCTTGCTCTCTTTCTTCTTCTTCTTTTTTTTTTTTTTTTTTTTTTTTTTTTTTTTTAAATTTATTTTTATTTTCAAGATAGATATATAATTTGAGTTAAGGAAGAAATATATTATGAGTTAGTTATAAAATGAAAAGAAGGGTGTGCTATAGATTTCAAAAGACAATTGATGCAAACCTGAGAACTTCGTTGACACCAATGCAATGTGACAGTCTCAAAATGAGAAATTTTCTCATAGAAATGAATTCCTCAAAATGAGTGATTGTTATCCACTTTTTAAAAGCATTAATCAAAATAGCTTCAAATTGATTTATAAATGCATTACTCTTAAGGGACTTTCTAACGGGTTCATCTACTAATTATCATGCGCATCAATAATTTACTAAAATACATAGATTTTGTATTTTATTTTCTTTTTCTTTTAGCTTCATGCACAAATAAACACCTTATATTATGCGGTTAAAAATTCCCTACTAATTGGAAATCATCATGTGATTATGCTTTATATTGGCTTTACCTTTTTTTTTTTTTTTTTTGGCATTTACTCTAACGTACAGGGCTCGCCCAATGTAAGCTTATCTATATTGTATTCTATACTGTTATAGTTTATCTGGTTGCTGCCAAAATTAGTTGGTTGAAGTTAAAATAACCAAAAAAATAAAAATAAAATAAATAAAATTTAAACAACATGTTGTAGAAGGTAGAACCTCTCTGGTTCAAACTTAGTCTTACAAATTTGAGTACATATGTTCTATATTTTATAAATTGATGTGTTATCCATTACAAAAAAGTAAGCCAGCTTGTTGTAATAATATTGATAATAGCTTTAGCATTTTCCATAGGAGAAAGTATCTTGTGCAATAGGTGTGAAACCTCATACAAGTGGATCCCATATGCATGTAAGGGTGGTGTTATAAGTTATATGTATCTGTTACATAAAGCTACCACTTCATGGAAGAGATCTTATAATACTGGAAACATAAGTTGCATAAAATGTTGTGTCAACTTTGTTCTCCGTTGTAGTCAAGGGGTTGGCAAAAATAAAAATGTTTCAACGAAGCCTTGACAGGGCAATGGTTATGGTGATTTGGGAACGAGAGAGATATGCTTTGGAGGAGGGTGATAGAAGTTAAGTATGGATGTGATTGGGGGGGCTGGTGCTCTAATTTAGTACCTGGCCCGTATGGAGTGAGTTTGTGGAAGACCATTTAGAGTGAAGTTTTGGCAGGATGTGTGGTGTGGGGAGAGTTCTCTTTAGGTATGTTTTCCAGAACTATATAGGATTAGTCATGATAAGGAGGCTTATGTGGCGAATCTCATGAAATTCTCTAATGGGGTTCTCCATTGGGATTTTTCTTTTGTGAGAGCTGTTCAAGACTAGGGACTGGAGCCATTGTCGAACATTATGGATGTTATTTATAGTGCTCCTTTGCATGGGGGTTGGGATGATAAGATGTGCTGGAGACTATCCAAGAGTAGGGGCTTTGAGTTTGAAGGCTATTACTAGGTTTGACTCATTCTATTGTTCAGTTGTTTCCTTGGAGGAGCATTAGGAAGCCAAAGGTCCCTTCTAGAGTTGCATTCTTTGTGTGGATTGCAGAATTGGGGAAAATTTTGACTATTGACTATATACGCAAAAGGCATATTTGGATTTGGATTGGTGTTTTATTTGCAAATGTAATGAGGAGAAAGTGGATCATCTGTTGCATTGCTGCCCTATTGCAATGAAGTTATGGTCAATGGTGCAAGGATTTTTCGCAGTTTCTTGGGTGATTCCGAAGTCTGTTGTTGATTTACTAGCGTGTTGGCAAGGGAGCTTTGGCTGACATCACTGGTGTTGTTTGGAGGGCTGCTCCTCGTTGTTTGATATGGTGCCTTTGGAGGGAGAGTAACAACAGGTGCTTTGAGAATTCTGAGCGGCCTTTACCAGTTCTAAAATTATTTTTCTTCCAAACATTGTTAGACTGAATGTATGTTGTGGGAACTATGTCTCTATGTTCAGTTTGGGATTTGGTTGATCATTGTAATTTGCATGATTGATTGTATTGTTCCCCAATTGTATAATTCTTGTATGCTTGGGTGTTTTTTTATTTATTTTTTTGTTGTTTTGGTTTCAATAAAATTTATTTCCTAAAAAAAAAAAAAAAACACTGTTGTGTCAACTTTTGAACTTATCAGAAAAAAAGTAATTAAATTATTTATCTATTTTATTGTTGACGTGGCACCAATCACATTCATCGTAATGTTAGATTGTAAGCTTTTTGTAGTAAAATTGGTAGTAAATTTTAAGTATTTTCCCTTGCAACATAGTCCTATGATTTCTGGACTAAACACTTTTGTGTAATTCACCGTTGTTGGGTTGAACATAATAGTTTATGATTATGTCATTTCATTCCTTGTTTCTGTCCCTTTATAACTGAACTGAGTTGTCTAACTTTGCTCAAAAGAAAGAGGATACTAAAGAAAATAAAACTTAATAGTGTCTAGTTTGGTGAATGTTTATTTTCCAGTTGGAACCAAAAGCAATTAAGATCTTATAGAGCTGGATGATACTGTGCTGACCTTAGGTTTTGCTCTGTATGTTTATATTGATGTGCAGTGGCGAAAAGGTCAACAATGTTTGATGATCCAATTATGGAAATACAGGAATTAACTTCTCTGATAAAGAATGATATTATGGTGCTGAATGTAGCTCTTTCAGATTTACAAACCATTCAAAACATAGAAATAGCGGATGGGAAGTATTCTGAGGGTAGAGTCGGACATACCACAGCAGTTTTGATGACTAGAAGAGCAAACTTATGGGGGCTACAAAAAAGCTACAAAATGTTTTGACAACAAGAACAGAGGTTTGTTTCAATAAGCACCTACCTTTATTGTTTACTCTTTTTTTATTTTTTGGTTTATTTTAAACATTTGCAACTCTTATTATTTGAAAATTTCCCCCCAAAGCATATCAAGGCTCATGAAAATAGGAAACAAATGTTTTCTAAGAATGCATTAAGAGAGAACCCTCTTCAGCATCACGCAAAAACTGTGACTGAGCCAGCCCCTGGTCCAATTCATCAAATGGAGATGCAAATGCACAACCATCAGCGTAAGTATGTACTATTTAAATTTAAGGTGCACATCAATGATTATATTGATTTACCAGTTTCCCTTTGCCTATGTGCCATAAAGAATTCTCACATAGGCTCAGATACCACCCTTTTGAAAAATACTAGTTCAGCGTAAGTTTATACTATTTAAATTTTGGGTGCACATCAACGATTATATTGATTTACCACTTTCCCTTTGCCTACGTGCTATAAAGAATTCTCACATAGGCTCAAATACTACCCTTTTGAAAAATAAAAGTTTCTAGTGTACTAGAATCTAGTATTTCGGTAGTGTAGAAGCTTCACTGAACGCTATATTTATCAGCCATTGGATGGGCTAACAATCTAAACAGGTAAAAAAAATATATGTAGTTGCATTGCTGACCAGTTTAGAAGCATTAGGTTTATAATTTTCTGGTAACGTACTTAATGATATTATGAGGAACTCAGCTGGGACAGAAGATATGAAAAAATAATTAGTCAAGATGAAATGTCGTCTTTAAGATGGATTGCATTCACTTAGCAGTGCTGAGTACTGAAAGTTTATTGTCCAAAGGAATTGTCATGTATCAATCGGAATTTAGGATATACCAACATTCTTTCTGTTAGGCTAGATTTAGGCCATAGACTTTTCCAACCTCATCCCAGCTCATCCCATTACTACTTCCGTCAATGCCAGGGGGAAGTGCACAACCATTTTGTTTTGACATTTATTTGTTTTGAATCCTGCCAAGACATAAACTTGTTGCTTGATACTTGAAACTTGTATAACGCCTCAAACCATGTTACTGATCCTCATCTTCATGTGCTTTTGAAGCTATCCTAATTTATGTTTACAGATGCTGCTTCAGTAGATTTGCTTTGGTGTATAGTTGAACAATAATTTAATTGTATGCTAGTCTTATCATAAAGGTTTAATACAAAAAAGCATTGAAGCATCAGTTATGTGTCTGAGATGGCAGCAGATCCAAATTAGAAGGGTGTCATAATGAACCATGTATAATCCGGGGCTAGTGACTTCTGAGTCCTCTTGTCATTATTTGGGCACATGTGTAGGATTTGGCAAGTCACTGAACTTGAGCAAATAGAAAAGTGTGTTTGGAGGAAGCAAGAGCTTTTTAGTTTATAGCTCAACTTATTTGTGGAAGGGCACTGAGAATTGTGAATCCTGTCCTAGATTTATAATGAAAAAAAGCATGCTAATTTATCTAATGCAGGTTACGGGAGAGTTAAATGATGATCTCACTTGCTGGGATGCTCTGCGTGCTGCATTGCCTGTTGGAACCGTTAGTGGAGCACCCAAGGTTTTTATTTTCATTACTTGTTTCCCGTCTCATTTTCCACTTTGCTTCATTTTTAGTTCTAATAATTCAAAGGCAAGGTACTGCCAAAACATTAGGCTGTTATAGGAGATTTGAGACCACAATTTCCATGAGTATTCCATGTTATGCTCCACCAATCGCAGTCTCTCACAAGTCCTTTTTTTCCCCTAAAGTAATCAAATTTTAGATTGGGAAAATCATACACGTGATAAAATTAACAATTTTGCTTATCTGCCCATGTGAGAGCCATGGAAATAATTGACAACTTGGAAGTAACAAGGCGTGGCCCATATAGTGGCGGGTTCGGAAGTGTATCTTTCTCTGGGGACATGGATATTGCTCTAGCTTTGAGGACATTGGTATTCCCTACAGGAAATCGATATAACACAAAGTACTCTTAAAAGAAGGATGGAACCAAGCCCCAAGAGTGGATTGCTAACCTTCAAACTGGTAATCCTGATGATGAACAACAAGAATGTCAGAACAAAGCTGCTGGTCTTGCTTGAGCCATTGACTTGGCCGAATCTGCTTTTCTTGATAAATGAGGTTCAATATTAGCTGTGCCAATGTAGGTGTTCATTTCGGCTGTGTTGTAACTAGAATATCAATAATTTTGGACATTTTACCATTTAATTAGAATTTTGATAAAGGTATTTGAGTGAATTATGATGTTTCCATTTCAGGTTCAGCTAGTCTTTGGATTTTTAATTTGTTGAAAATTGGTTAAAATATAATTTTATTAAATATATAAAACTTTAAAAAGTTGTACATAAATAATAAACTAGAAATGTAAAGAAAATTTAGACATGAATCAAGGATATAATGAAGTGATAAACAGCACGGAAAATTTAAACATCTTGCAATGTGCCAAACACGGTGGAAATGATCAAGGTCCAAAGTTCATCCAATGTGTAAAAGGCAACATAGAAATAGGGCAGGAAGATAATATCTTGTAAGTATCAAACACGGTGGAAAGTTATCAGCTCCTAATATTTAGTGTGAAACTAATATAACCATCCAAGGCTCCATCCAAATTCAAAAGTGAAATTATTAAGACCATTAATTAAGAGCCCTCCAACAATTAAAACTAATTAAGCCTAAACAAAAACAAGTCAACAACAAAACCTCAGTTCCAAAATCTTGGATCGGTTATGGATCCTCAATTGATTAGATTGGTTTGGCTATTTGAATTCTTTTTCTCAATTTTATCCTATCTGAAGTTCTGCTCTTTATTACTTCCCTAATTAACATGTCTTCTTTTATTATTACTTTTGTTGGCTGTGTAACCATGATTCTGTTGTTTGGAATTATTTAATAGTTATCTCAATTGTTGTTGTTGCTATGTTTTTTGATTCAGCCACACAAAACACGCTTGATGATCCATCGAGCAAGGAATGACTGGAGGGTGGAAAGAGTTGCTTCCTTCAACATAATTCCTAGCTGCTAAGGTAATTTACTACTAATTGTATGAATTGGCCTTATTTATAATGTTGTTTGATGTTGCATGTCGTGCCTGCGGCCTGCCTGATGGTAAAATATTATTATGAATTTAGAATCTATTTTGATTTGTATAGAATTTTTGGGCAGTGATAAAGGGGGAGACGGTGACTCGCATATTCTCACACTCTCTCTTAGAGAGATGGAGTGAGACAAAAGCGAAATTTTTTGCTTGCAATTGTTTTTGAAGTGTTCATTTAAATAAGTCTATGGCTTTTTGGTGCACTATTGATTTGAGCGTTCTGGGTGAGATCGGGCTTTTTTTTTATTGCTATGTGAGATTTGCGTACTCGGATTTTTTTGCAAGAGCTTCTATGTGATAGTGGATTTGAGGTGTAAAATACCATTTGAATCTTAGAGAGATTTACTGAGAACGAGAGGGAGATGAAAGGGAAAATATTGGGTGCTATTCTTTCACTTTTCCTGATCTTCCTGCTTTTTGATCTTTGTTCGTTAAGCTAGACAATCTCCAACATTTTTTTTTAGAAACAACAATCTTCAACATCAAATGCTATGGATTGAAATATATATTGAATAAAAACAGGTTACATAATTTTTTTGATTAGTCACTCATTCCATCATTCGTTTCATTGCTGCATGATTATGTATTTATTTGTTGCAAAAGTTGAAATTTTTGGTATAAACATTTTGTGGGCAGTGTGCAGGTAATAACAAAGATCCCTTTCTTGCACATAAACAGCTGGGCTAACTAATAGAAGCGGACTCCATTATCTCAACTGCAACAAAAAATTCGAGAAGGGTTAGAATGTTTTAAATGGATCTCATATATTGTATGGATGGATTGCTTCTGAAGCTAAAAATGTTACTTTGAACTCAAATTCAATGCAATTTTTAAGGGTATAGCAGCAGTAGGCATCAAAATCAAAATAGATGTGTAAGATGAATATACAGTGGCTATTAGTATAATTTGTATAGCCGCGCTTTGGAGAGAGAGATGCTAGAAGTTGAGTATTGTAAAAAAATCTATTCTCAATTAAAAGCTTTTATTTTTCAAATCTTTATTGAGTGGGTGAATCCTTCCAATCTCTTTTATTTTGCCAATATTCTTCAGACACTCGATGGTTGTATTTTTTTTTTTAGGTTGATTGTTCTACTTTTAGCACTTAACTAGCCTCATTGCATGCCCGAAAACTTTTCTATTTTCTGGTTGATATAATTTTTTTTATATTTTTTACAATTTGTGATTTATGTTTGCAAATGACATTTATTTGTTTGCCAATCATGAGTATGGTGAGATCTAGTAGACTAGAACTAAAAAGTGAACACGGCCACAGACGGAAAATGACTTTATTGCCAATTTGGTGTTAATTTTGGTGTAAGATCTCATTACACTCATGTTTATTTTAGTGATTAGCAAACACATAAAAGTCGAAAAGCCTCAAAGCATGCTCAACGAGCATGTACGATATCTATAAATTTTGGACAACTGACATTTTTTAAGAAATGGTACATATTATTATTTGTCCAAAATGTACCAACGTAATCACATATTTTTTGTTATTGGATAAACTAGCATCTTCGTACGTGTGTTGTACATGCTTCGAAACTCTTCTATTTTTTTTTTCTTAAGTACAAAACTTTCCAATCATCATAATTCAATATTGATGCATTTTTCAATCATAAATTTACCTAGGAGTGTGATGAGATTTATGTATTTTTTGGATGTATTATATTTTGTGTTATATCTCATCACACCCTTGAGAGTTTTGGTGATTGAAAAATGCATCAACCCTAAATTATAATTACTAGAAAGTTTTGTACTTTAGAACAAAAAAAGTGGAAGAGCCTTTAAGCATGTGCAATGCATCAATGCCTAAATTCAGAAAGAGTCGCTAAGAGGCATTTATGCAAAGAGGATTTTTCCCCCCTCTAAATACAATACTTTTCATTCGGTGCCTGAATTCATAATGAAAAGTATTGTCACTCCTCTTAGCATAAATTTATGCTACTATCCTCTAAACACGTGGTACTCAGACGCACTTCTATTTTTTTGAGTAAAGATTAATAATTTGTGTCTATTATAGTTTAGGATTAATGCTACATTTTCCAATCACAAAAAACATGAGGGTGTGATGAAAAAAAATTTCACCCACAAACGCATAACACTCATCACACTCCTAGGTTTATTTGTGATTGGAAAATGTAGTAATACCAAGTTATAACAAATGCAAATTATTAACCTTTTTCAAAAAAAAAAAAAAATAAATAAATAGAAGAGCCTCTAAGGGTATTTGTTAATGGACTATTTTAGGAAAGTTTCAATCCCACTTTCATGGAAAATATAAAAAGTTGTAAAAAATTTAGATACATTTTTTTTGCATAAAAAATTTCTAAAAATAGATTAAAAACCAATACCCTTAAGATATTTGTTAACTTTTTTCAATGAAAAAAGGTTTAAAAAAAATTAATGAGGAAAAGTTAACAATGCCCTAAGGAAATTAATTTAGAAAATACTTTTATAAACTTTTTATAGAAATCTAGCCTCTGAGTACACGCTCACGCACGTGCTTAGAGGTCTTCTATTTTTTTTCTTTAGAAAACAGTTAATAATTTGTATCCATTATAATTTGGGATTGCTACATTTTCCATTCACAGAAAAACCTAGGGGCATGATGAGTATTATGAGTTTGTACCAAATATTAAAATTATTAACCTTTCTCCACGCATAATGCTCGTCACACCTCTAGGTATTTTTGTGATTGGAAAATTTAATAATCTCAAATTGTAATGGATACAAATTATTAACTTTTTCCAAAAAAAAATAAAAATAGAAGAGCCTCAGAGGCTAGTCTTCTTATAAATTAGATTCTCACAATAAAAATTATATATATAAAATAAAAACACAAAAAGGATCATCACACACTCTTTTTTTGCTAAAAAAAAGCCTCACCCTTTATTTACACTTTTTCTCTCTCCTCCCAACACATCTCTCTCTCCCCATTTGGTTCTCTCTAGCCCTCTCTCTCTCTCTTCCTCTTTTGTAGCCATGCTGATCTCACCACATTGACCACCATGCCACGCCATCGATCTCTCACCATGTATTTTTCGAATCTAAAGAAAAATTACAAAGTTGAAAGAGAATAGAAAGATTTAAATAAGGAAGTTCTTTCTTGGGAAACAAACAGTTCATCAGAAAAATAAAAGTGAGCCAAAGAACAATATGCACCCCAAACCCTAAACAAACCAAATCAATTCTGAACCAATCTAGCAATTATGCTACTTTCAACATCTCCAAAATCTTTTGCTGAAATTTGGCGACGAATATGCGTAAAGGATTTTTGAGAGCTTTGACTGGAGCTTCTTCACAAAAACAATCTCCATTGGTGGTAGAGGGGAACAAATCACTGGTGAGAGAGAAGAGAGAGAGGGTGTGAGATCAAAAAATAGATAGCCATAGTTGTCTTGTCGAGAATTTGGCTAGAGAGAGAAAAGGAGATAGCTAGGGTTTGGGTTTGAATCTGATGAGAGAGAGAGGAGGTTAGGGTTTGAAAATATACATGGACAATTTTGTAAATACAGTTTATTAGTATGGCCAATTTTGTCAATTCAATAAATTATTATATCCTATCCATATATAATGTAAGATCACCTCCATTTAAGAAGGTGATGATATTAAGGTAATGTGATATATTTTGTAATCTTACATTACCTTAATGTTAGAAAAAATCAAGTGAACCAAACACCTTAATGTCACATTACTGTAATGTGCATCACCTTAAGGGTACATCATAGTGAACCAAATACTCTCTAAGAGAGTTTGGTCTTAGTGAAGAAGTCTTACTTGAGTGGAGGCAAACATCAATTCAGTAAACTTTCTGTTGATGATGAGCTAGGAAAGGCCCAAGTTCCTGGGGAAGTTTCCATAACCAATCTTTCATAATTGAACTTTGAGGATTTCATTTTCTAGATTGAAATCTTCCCTAATGTTTCTTTTTTATTCTTTTCTTTTTGGTTAAGAATGTTTTCATAAAAAAATAATTAGACAAAGTATGAATACAAATTTCAATAAAAAAAATTAACATGACTACATAATTTTAAAAACTAACCATTAAATTTCATGTTCATTATTTTTTTAATACACATATCAAATTTCATGCCAATCGAATGTAATTTCTATTTGATTTATAAGATTTTTTTAATGCATCATTTTAGACTACAAAAACTTAAAATTTAAATATTTGATTAATAACATAACTATTGATCTTTGATCATTTGGAAGATTTTTAATTATGAAGGATATAAAAATAAAATGTGTTCCAATAGTAGATTTGTCAAAATTTACATCCAATAAAAAGATATTGAATGAAATTGTAACCTTACGCTACAACCAAATTTGTTATCAAAATTAGTCCAAAAAAAAAAAAAATTGTTTTTAGTAGTAGAGATATAGGACAAGAGTGATGCATGTTTTTGGAGAAAGCTTAACATAATTTGCATGACCCATCCGTGTTACAAATGACAACATGGATTCCAGGTAGGCTAATATGGCAAGAAAATTTTGTCAATATTTAATGCCAAAATGTTTTGATTCCAAGTGTAGTCTTCTAATTAAATACTAATGGTTTTTGTAGAATATTACTTCATTATAAATATGTCACAAAAATTGTACTTACCATTTCTCTTAGTGTATTCATAGTTCTTTACTCACATTTCCTTGTAGTTCTTATTTACATTTCATCTTTTGTTTTTCTCAAAAAGAAAAAGAAAAATTCAAGTTCCTTTCTTACCAATGGCTGTCAACATACCAGTGCAAATTTATGCCCAAGAAATTCTCAATGAAAGGTTGAAATCTTTAAAGTCAAAAAAGTTTCCAAACCTCCACCAATCCACAAACACCACCAACTTTGCCTTTGATTTTGCTTCCTTTCATCAAGCTTTAGCCAATGATGATGTAATTGGTTTTGTTGACATGTTGGAACACATGTCAACCAACAAAAAACTCCCATTATTAACCATTTTTTCCCAAAAGAGCCCATCTGGGAATTCCTTGCTCCATGAGGCAGCAAGTTTTGGAAGTACTAAGATCACAAAATTCATTGTTGATCACTTCCCTTTCCTTTTTACCAAGAAAAATATTTTAGGGGATAGTGCAATTCACGTGGCCACAAAAAATAAACATCTAAAAGTTTTAGAAGTCCTCATTAATAGTTCTACTATAGAGTTGCAAATGAGGAATAGTATAGGCCATCAAATGAGGAAACACCGCTTTACATGAAGCTATGTTTTTTCCTATTTGTTATGAAGCCATCAATCTTTTATTTTGGGGAGATCCCAACACGGCATATATTTTGAATGAAGATGGAAAATCTCCATTGTGCCTAGCTACTCACGATAAGCAAATTTTTGGGCTTCTATTACTAGCGCCATATGGGAATCGTGGTCTCATTGGAAGGCCTCGACTTGAATTACCATTTTATGATGCCATAAGGATGGAAAGATTAGGTATATTCCTTATATTTATTTTATCAATTTTTTATTGTCATCCTATTTAATTCTTTTTAATCTTATAGACAATTGAGCATAATGTATATTTGGTAGGTTCAATAATAAATAGGTGCCATCTAAAATTATTCCTAATTTGTATAAGTTTTGTGCAATAACATAAAACATAATGCATTGCATGTTTTGTATCACACTTACTTTGTATTTTCCACTTTTTTTTTTTTTTTTTTGATTCTCAAAAAAAAAAAAAAAAATTTATTTTCCACATTGATTGTAACAAACATATTGCATGTCATGCATGTTCTAAATTAATATATTCTAGTTAATTCTTTCAAATGTCATTCATGTTTTAAAATATTTTTTTTTTATTTTTTGGTTAACTTAGATATATTAGAAGAAGTTTTTAGCAAGAACCCATTACTCTTCCATGTAAGCGACCAAAAAGGGAAGACACCTCTACATTTAGCCGCAACCAATAATTACATTGAGGGCATTCAGTTCATTTTAACAAAATTCAAACAACATGCCCTTGTAAAGAGCCTAAAGGGTGACCTTCCTATCCATATATCAAGCAAGAAGGGACACATTAAGGCTGTTGAAATATTACTTGAACAGCAATGGCACGATCCATCTAAATTATTGAACAATTTAGGTCAAAATATATTGCACGTTGCGGCAAAGCATGGGCAAGACAAGTTGGTGAAAAACATATTGTCAAACCCATGGTTTGAGAAGCTTCTAAATGAAAGGGACAAGAATGGACACACAGCGTTGCATTTGGCCTCTATGAATTTTCATTCAAATGTTGTGTGTACTCTCACGTGGGATAGGACAGTTATCTTGAATCAGCTAAATAAAAAAGGTTTGACAGCTTCGGATATTTATTAAAATGTCACTCTTTACTATAAATGAATAAAGTAACACTAATTACAAGTTCAATTGTTTCTACAAAAAATGAAAATAATAAAAAAGAAGTTCTTATTGAATTTCTGTAACGAGCGTATGTTAATTAGATAAGTCCTGCATGTATTAGAAACTAGCAAATGTAAATTTTAAATCATTTGTTATCCCATTGCAAATTGTCTTTCATATCTAAGGGATTTTTTTTTGGTTTGATGATGATTTTGTTCTTAGGGTATTGGCATCGGTGTGTGTGTCAACATATTAAAATTTTAGCACTTGGCACAGTAATAACCACATACTAAAAAACCACCTACATCACATGTTCCAAGTGCGGAAAAATTTGGTATTGATCTATAGTAGCGTTCTATTAATTCTCCTCCAAAAAAATTTAACATTGAGCCTGCTAAAATGTTACTTTTCTTATTTTAAGATTGGGTTGTTCTTCGATACCCCTAATTTTTTTAGTGGGTATGGTACCCCCGCAAGTCTTGGACATCCATTTTCATGGGATTAATCCTGACCATGGAAAACCTATTACTGGTAGAGCAAGTTACCGTATAAAAGTGAAAAATAAGCCTAAAACAAAGAAGCAAATCTTCTCTGGTGTTCTCTCAATTCTGGGGGCGAACTAAGAAGCAGATCGTCTCTCACATTTCCTTAATGTTGAACTCATTTCAGCAATCAGCATTCTTTTGATTCACTCGCTGGTGAAGGTAAAACTCTAATTTCCAAATGATCAGTGTTGGCTACATGTCATTACTCTCTCATATGGCTGGCTGCATATCATTGCTCTCTCATATGGGTATTGGGTATGGGGTGGAACTTGTTCTATGATTCAACATGAAGTAATTCTAAGTGGACTGGATTGATGCCTTTTGTTAAAAAAAAAAAAAAAAAAAAAAAAAGTCCTACCGTATACCATTCAATTGCTTTGGTGGGTTAATCTATTTTAATTGTACTTAACTGAAAATGTTGTGAAATATCTTACCATTCAATTGCTTTGTTTTGGTGGGTGTATTTTGAAACTATGGTCTGAAATGAAGTAGTTCAAAAAAGACTTTTTATTTGGGTGTTAGGTGTTAGGTTCTTATGTTTTTGAGGTATTAGAAATTGTGGGTATTAAGATTTTAATTTGCACTATCATTATTGCTGTTGTTAAATGGTGTGTTTGATTGATAAAAAAAAATGTTGGAAAGAAATGATTTTGAGTTGGGTATTAGAGTTTTTTAGGGTATCGTATTGAGTTAGCTTTTAATTTGTATATTCTTTATATTTTTAATTAAATGAAGTTTTTGGTTGATGAAATAATGTAGGAAACAAAAAGAAAATTATTCAGATATTAGGTTCTTAGGGAGTAGACGCAATTATGAGTTAAGTACTGATAGGGCAAAAATGTATTGAGCCCTTGGCAAAATTACCCAAGTCAATTAATTAGTCAATTTAACATGCAAAGCGTGGTAGCACAAAAAAATCACCAAATAACTAAATGCAGTGGAAAATAAATTTGACATAGGTGATTTGTTTACAAATGGGGAAAACCACCGAGACAAAACCCCACCAGGTGAATTTACGGTCACCACTCTCGAGAATCTACTATTATCAATCACAAGCAGTTACAAGTATAAGGAATCTTACCGAACCCTTTGGCCTATCCCGAAATATCAATCTACAATTGAACTCTTACCCTAATACCCAATTGGACTTGTATTGTAGCGGTAATCTCTTCATTTAATGCTCGAATCTCGGTATGTGACTAACTAGTGATGCACGGATTCCAGTACGCGATTAACACACCAACTTGAGGAAGATTGTTGGCTGCAAAGTTTTTCAGTTCATCAACAATGAAGATTAGGAAGCTCCTTAGTCACAAAGCCCTTGACATAAAGACGTGGTAGCTTTTATAGAGAGAGTGATGAACTAGAGCAATTTCTACCTCCGGTCACACAATGCATGAATTATCCTTGCATCACTCTATGATGGCCCTTAAAATAATCCTCATATATGTCTAGGGTTGTGAAAAAAGAAACTCTACACAAATACATAGGAATATGCATGTAATCAGATCTGGAATATCTAATTTTGTAATTCTTGACAGATACAGTTTGTGTCGAGTTTCAACAGTAATTTTCGATAGAAAGGATTCTGTTGAGGTTTAATGAACAACACTTTCTTCACTTGTTTCTTGGTTAGATTTGCATGATTTCAATACTTAACTTGAACACTTGTTTCTTAAAGTACTAAACCCATCCCATATCTACTCATATACAAGTAAAGTGCATTTTGTCAAAAGATTAGCTAATTATATAAATATGACCCTAACAAGTGCTGTGTGTTCAAATAGACTTGAATCATCTTTGAGCAAGACTACAAAGCTCTGCTCTACTCAAAAAGAGAAATGGGATTTTGGAAGTGGGTTATGCTGAGGCAATGGGTTTGTAGAAAAAGAAATTTATGTGTGGTGGTTTTTATTGGGTTGATGTTGATTTCACTGCCACATTTTGTGTTGGGCTCATTGACCCAACTAATGGTAAATAGAAAAATCTCATTTTTCTATTTATGTTTGTTCATAGCATTCTTTTAGTGTGTTTTGTTCTCGTGAATTTGAAAAGGAAAATTATTGATTGCTTTTTTGATTAACATTTCCTTACTTAATGTGCTACTTGGAACTTGGAAGTTGTATATTCAAATTGGGTTGTGTGTGTAATAAAATGAAATAATAGAGTCTGTATTTTAAATGCATTATCGAATAATATTCTTACAAGATTTATAAAGAATTAACAAACATTCAAAAACAAACGATGATAGTGTTAAACTTAGGAATGTTACGCATATAATAAACTCTTTCGAGGCCTCTTTTTGAACACTGTGTATACATAACTTTGTAAGTTAAGCTTATGATATTAAAGCTCTTTTTTTGAGGTCATGTACGTGTCACCCAAACTAGTAATTTTTAAAATTCTTAATAATTAAACTTTAATCAATACTTATAAATTTATTATATGTGTGTATATATACTAAATTAGTGAATATACAACGATACATGTATATACTAAATTTATTATGTGTGTATACGAAATTAGTCTTTTGCAAAATTTCTGTCAATATTAGTATAAGAACCTACTTTTTCTATTTTACACAGTCACAATTACAAAATACACACATTAGATTATCTATTATACACTCTACTTTATTTAAATAATCATTTTATTCATTTTTTATTATTATTATTTCACTCTCAGATAACTCTCACTTCTCACACTGATCCTCTCACCACTCCCTCCTCTCAAACCTCCCTCTCAGCTGTCATTGCTGCTCTTCATTGGTGCCACCATTGCTACTTTTTCTTCTTCTCTTATCCCAAACCAAAACCACATCATCATCATCATCATCTTCTTCCTCTATAAACTACCTAGCAAAATAACACAAATCATACCAAAATCTTCTTCTTCTTGTTCTTCTTCTATAAGACAAAGTGAACTTGTCAAGTTATTGTCCTGCAAATACAATGTGTACAGTTGTTGGAGTTTGAGTAGTGAGGTTGGGATCTGACCATAGATCTGGTTTCCAGTGAGGACGATAATTTTTAAGCGTTGGAGACTAGAGATTGAGTTAGGGAGGTTTTCGGAGAAGTTGATAAAGTTAAGGAAGAGAGATTTGAGGTTGAGGAGCCCAATGAGGTCTAGGATTTGGCTGGAGAGAGAGTTTCCTTTGAGGTTGAGGACTCTGAAGAGGACAAAAGAAAATTAAGGAAGAAGGTCAGTAACGAAGTGAGAGGAGAAAAGAATTAAAAAATTATTTGCAAATGAACAGTAATTGTGAATATATGCACAGTTATTGTAGCAATTTTGGATATATACAAACTTATGTATCCACTGATGTGGGTGTTTTTTTGGTTAAAATATGTAAAACTAACATCTTTTTCTATTTTACAAACTTATGCAAGCACTGATGCAGTTGCTCTAAAAGTCAATGCATTCCATTCAATTCAATGTGGAAAGTTTCTCAATGAATTGAATTTAAACTAGGGACATATTAATTGCTTCTATGTTACATAGTTTTAATTTGACCTCACCAACAAAAATATTTTTTCCCTCTAATAACAATCAATAACAACTTAACACTTAAAATTTGTTGCGAAAATGATATGGATATAACATTTATCTTTATTTTATGATAACAACCCTAATGCTCAGTATATTTTGACTTTCCAACATCATATTATTTTACAATAACAACCCTGGTGCTTAGTATGCTTTGACTTCCCAACATTATAGTTGTTAGTATCCTATGATACGTAGACGTATCGTAAATGCTCTTTTTTTTTTTTTTTTTTTTGGAGAAAGAAAATGCTCATTAATTGTACGGTATCATATGAATCAAATATATCGTATCATATATACACAAATACTTTAAAATGAGACTTAAAAAAAATAATTGTACTTTTATTGGAATCTAACAAGTTTTTAGATTTATTTTTAATACAAAATTATTAGGTTACTTAATTTAGTCTAATAAAATAACATGCTCATAAGGTTCTCTCTCTCTCTCTCTCTCTCTCTCTTTACCTACAAAATTTGGACTACACACTGATACTTTATTTTCATATTTACAAATTTGTTTTCTATACTTTGAATAAGGTATTAACTGACAATAAAATTTTTTTTTTTTTAATTTTTCATTATTGTTACAAGTCCAAGAAACTAGAATGCCAAGAAGAAATTTTTTTCTAAAAAAAAATTATTAAAATAAAAAGAACAAGAAGAGATAGCAAATGTTGATGATGAAGAAGAAATAAATTTGCAAAATGATGAACATGATGATAGTATTGAGTTAGAAGGAGTTGATTAGGCAATATAATGAATATGATGAAAATTAAGAATTTTTTTTTTTGTAATTTTTAATGTATTTTCACTTTTGAATTTAATCAGTTTGAATGTGTATGTTATAAACATATGCTAGTTTGATTTATTTAGTTGAATATTATTACATTAATAATTAATAAATTAGCCATTAGTTGAACATAGGCAAAACACCATTTTGGTCCCTATATTTTGGGGTTACAATCAATTTTGTCCTTACATTTTGAGAACAATCAATTTAATCTTTGTTATCTCCAAGTCATAGTCAATTTAGTCCATACTGTTAGATGAATAACAAAATTTACTTATGTGACGGATGGAATTTACACGTGGTACAAATTAAATTAAAATATTAGCTAGCCATCCTACATGCCTTAAATGGTCTAACCATGTCAGCTTTCAGCCTCTTTTAGTCACATGTGACCAGTAGATGACAAACTTATCAATCCCCCATTGACGAATTGCTTTGTTTTACTCTTCATGTCCACAGCTTGCTTTCTTCGCACTTTAATGAGCTTACTACACAGTTTGATTATTCTAGCTCTCTCAAATAATTTATCATTTTTCCATCAATCCTTAGCTTTTGAAAAATATCGTGTTGTTGAGGAAACTGTGGCTATGGATTTGGCTGATAGTGCAGTAATGGCTATGGAGGGTAATCTTCCAAAACCTCTTAAGCCTTTGAGAAATTTACGTAATGTCTATCCTTTGCTAGCTGTGGTAGAAACTAATGTTGTTGTTGTTGTTTTTTTTTTTTTTTTGTCCCCTATTTTTAAAATTTGATTGCTTTATAATAATGACAAAGAAAAAGTTTATAACTGTTTTTCTTAGACGAAAAATTGAACGGGTTTTATTAAGTCCTCTGATGGGTTCTTTCGTATGATATAAATTAGCAATTAACCAGTGATTTCTTTCTTTTTTTTATTTTTTCTTTCCACCATTGGAAGAGTATGTGACTTCCTTCTCCTATTTTATACCACTTTATAGAACAACTTTTTTCTGTAATTATTTTTGAACAAAACTTAGGTACAATACCATAGATGCCTTTCTTAGATTCTCCTCTTAAAATTTAGTCATGTGACTATTTAACTAAAAAAATACATTTTCATCCCATGAGAAAAAATTCACATGGCAAAATCTTAAGAGGGGAACATAAGGAACAACACCTAAGTCTTGAAATGGTTGTGAAGTTATAAAATATTTATGAAATGTTTGAATAATGATGGTGCAGAGCAAGATGTACCCTGATATGAGCCACTTAGAGAAGACAACCACCGAGACCTTTTATTGTAGGTGTTGCTCCCTAGAAAATGTATGTATTGCTATTGTAGCTTTGATCATGGGAATTAGGTGAGATGAGCTATGGCCGAGTGATTTTAATCGCATCTGACCAGTGGGGAATGGGGATGGGTGGTTGATAAGTTGGTCACCTGTAGGTCACGTTGGACTAAAAGAGGTTGGAAGCTGATGTGGTATGGCCATTTAAGACATGTAAGATAAGTGGATGATATTTTCCTTTAGTTCTTGCCACACATGAGTCCGTTTGCCACTTAGGTAGATTTTGTTATTGTAGGGACTAAATTGACCGTGACTTGAAAATAATAGGGATTAAATTGATTGCTTTCAAAATGTGGAGACCAAATTGACAGTGACTCCAAAATGTAGAAATTAAAATGGTGTTTTTGCCTTGAATATATTCAAAATTTATAATGAATATACCCTTTATATATCTATATCTATCATTTTTTAATAAATTTTGTAAAGTTTTTGTGTATCATAAGATACATAATATGATATAATACGGGATACAAAAAATTAAAAATTGATTCACAATACAACTATGCCCAACATATTTACACCAAATCTCAATTTGGTCCATAACTTTTTTAATTGTATCAATTTAATCCCTAACCTTTTCGGTGTTATGTCAATTTAGTCCATACCGTTATCCCTAGAATGGAAAAAGTTGATATATCAAACAGTATTTTAATTAGTATATGTAATTAAATTATTAGGATTTAAAATAGAAACTTAAAACACCAAGACATCAAAATCCCCAATTTAAGCCAGCTCTTCATCTCCTTCCTTTCTAATAGTTTTTAGACCCCTTAAAAAAAAACACAATTGGATTAACTTAGGTAATTAGCCAAGTTGTTACTTAGTTCAAATTCCAAATCTAGGTTATCACAATCAAACAATCATATCGTGCAATGCAGCAGAAAGATAAATAACACAATGATATGATCACCTAGGAAACCAAACCAGTAAAAATATGGGGAGGATTTAACCTAAAACTTGAATCCACTATGAAAGAATCGAAGTTGTTCAACAGGACTTAGACCACTAACATTCTATTGCTACCCACCAGTAGAAACTTACAGACATGACCATATGTAAGTTCTGAGACCACAGACTCCTTTCTTGGATTCTCCAGCAAGTACAAGCACACCCGCTTGTGTTTCTTTAAGTTTTTATGACAACAACTGAATGATCATCAAGCTCTTGAAGAAATCTACTTCTTGATAATCCTAAGTTTGTGTAAAGGAAAGCTCCCCTCAGATCCCATAGATTTATACAAACAACAAAATGAGCAACACTAAAACATGGCTAGGGTTTGCCTTATATACCTGGAACAAAAACACAAAACACAAAACCATAAACATTTTAAATAAACTAGGGCTGAGTTGGAATTCTGTGGAAAAATGCATCTGACTCGATTTTTGATTGATCGAGCCTAAGCTTCGATCGATCGAACCAGGCCGAGAAGCAATATTAATTTTTGCATCAACTTGTTCCCACTTTACATAAATGAACCAACTTTGAGCAAGTCTAAACATGGCTAAACATCTTATTTTGATCATGGTTTGCCAACAATACACATTAGAGTTTTAAATACATAAGATCCTAAGTCTTTAGAGCCTAACACTTTCCTTACAATCAACATAACTTCAAGCTCTATTCTTTAGTCACGTATACACTTGGACGAGCCCTAGAGAAAGAAGGCACTATTTGGTTGGTGGTGACTAACGAGAGAGAGGGAGAGTAGGTGGAGATGCATTAGGGGGTTTAGGAATTTTGGTGGTCACGTGATTGAGTTTTAATTTGGGTTTTTTTTTTTTTAACCGACATGGCGGTACAATTAGTAGATGATGTGAGGACATGGATATTGCTCTAGCTTTGATGACATTGGTATTCCCTACAGGAAATTGATATAACACAAAGTACTCTTATAAGAAGGATGGAACCAAGCCCTAGGAGTGGATTGCTAACCTTCAAACTGGTAATCCTGATGATGAACAACAAGAATGTCAGAACAAAGATGCTGGTCTTGCTCGAGCCATTGACTTGGCCGAATCTGCTTTTCTTGATAAATGAGGTTCAGTTTTAGCTGTGCCAATGTGCATGTTCATTTCGGCTGAGTTTTAACTAGAATATCAATAATTTTGTACTTTTTACCATTTAATTAGAATTTTGATAAAGGTATTTGAGTGAATTATGATATTTCCATTTCAGGTTCAGCTAGTCTTTGGATTTTTAATTTGTTGAAAATTGGTCAAAATACAATTTTATTAAATAAATAAAACTTTAAAAAGTTGTACATAAATAATAAACTAAAAATCTAAAGAAAATTTAGACATGAATCAAGGATATAATGAAGTGATAAACAGCGCGGAAAATTTAAACATCTTGCAATGTGTCAAACACGGTGGAAATGATCAAGGTCCAAAGTTCATCCAATGTGTAAAAGGCAACGTAGCAATAGGGATGGAAGATTTAGGCCATGTTTAGTACATGATCTTAAACACATGTTTTCAGTTTTTAAACAACATTACACGTATTTTCACATGTTTTTTCACTTACACATATTTTCAAAAAAATTGAAAATTGTTATTTAAACACATGTACCAAACAGGCCCTTAATATCTTGTAAGTGTCACGGTGGAAAGTTATCAGCTCCTAATATTTAGTGTGAAACTAATATAACTCCAAGGCTCCATCCAAATTCAAAAGTGAAATTATTAAGACCATTAATTAAGACCCCTCCAACAATTAAAACTAATTAAGCCTAAACAAAAACAACAAATCAACAACAAAACCTTAGTTCCAAAATCTAGGATTGGTTAAGGATCCTCAATTGATTAGATTGGGTTGGCTATTTGAATTCTTTTTCTCAATTTTATCCTATCTGAAGTTCTGCTCTTTATTACTTCCCTAATTAACATGTCTTCTTTTATTATTACTTTTGCTGGCTGTGTAACCATGATTCTATAGTTTGGAATTATTTAATAGTTATCTCAATTGCTGTTGTTGCTATGTTTTTTGATTCAGCCACACAAAGCACGCATGATGATCCATCGAGCAAGGAATGACTGGAGGGTGGAAAGAGTTGCTTCCTTCAAATGCTATGGATTGAAATATATATTGAATAAAAACAGGTGACATAATTTCTTTTAATTAGTCACGCATTCCGTCATTCGTTTCTTTGCTGCATGATTACGTATTTATTTGTTGCAAAAGTTGAAATTTTTGATATAAACATTTTGTGGGCACTGTGCAGATAATAACAAAGATCCCCTTCTTGCACATAAACAGCCGGGCTAACTAATAGAAGCGGACTCCATTATCTCAACTGCAACAAAAAATTCAAGAAGGGTTAGAAGTTTTAGATTACAAAAACTTAAAATTTAAATATTTGATTAATAACATAACTATTGATCTTTGATCATTTAAAAGATTTTTAATTATGAAGGACATAAAAAGAAAATGAGTTTCAATAGTAGATTTGTCAAAATTTACATCCAATAAAAAGATATTGAATGAAATTGTAACCTTACGCTACAACCAAATTGGTTACCAAAATTAGTTAAAAAAAATTTGTTTTCTATAGTAGAGAAATAGTACAAGAGTGACGCATGTTTTTGGAGAAAACTTAACAAAATCTGCATGACCCATTCGTGTTACAAATGACAACGTGGATTTCATGTTGGCTAATATGGCAACAAAACTTTGTCAACATTTAATGCCTAAATGTTTTGATTCCAAGTGTAGTCTTGTAATTAAATACCGATGGTTTCTATAGAATTTTACTTCATTCTAAATATGTCACAAAAATTGTACTTACCACATTTACTCATAGTGTATTCATAGTCCTTTACTCATATTTCCTCGTGGTTCTTTTTTACATTTCATCTTTTGTTTTTTCTCAAAAATAAAAAGAAAAATTCAAGTTCCTTTCTTACCAATGGCTGTCAACGGACCAGTGCAAATTTATGCCCAAAAATTTCTCAATGAAAGGTTGAAATCTTTAAAGTCAAAAAAGTTTCCAAACCTCCACCAATCCATAAACACCACCAACTTTGCCTTTGATTTTGCTTCCTTTCATCAACCTTTAGCCAATGATGATGTAATTGGTTTTGTTGACATGTTGGAACACATGTCAACCAACAAAAAACTCTCATTATTAACCATTTTTTCCCAAAAGAGCCCATCAAGGAATTTCCTGCTCCATGAGGCAGCAAGCTTTGGAAGTACTAAGATCACGAAATTCATTGTTGATCACTTCCCTTTCCTTCTTACCAAGAAAAATATTCTAGGGGACAGTGCAATTCACGTGGCCACAAAAAATAAACATCTTAAAGTTTTAGAAGCCCTCATTAATAGTTCTACTGTAGAGTTGCAAATGAGGAATAGTATAGGAAACACCGCTTTACATGAAGCTATGTTTTTTCCTATTTGTTATGAAGCCATCAATCTTTTGTTTTGGGGAGATCCCAACGCGGCATATATTTTGAATGAAGACGGAAAATCTCCATTGTGCCTAACTACCCATGATAAGCAAATTGTTGGGCTTCTATTACTAGCCCATATGGGAATCGTGGTCTCCTTGGAAGGCCTCGACTTGAATTACCATTTTATGATGCCATAAGGATGGAAAGATTAGGTATATTCCTTACTTTTATTTTATCAATTTTTTATTGTCATCCTATTTAATTCTTTTAATCTTATAAACAATTGAGCATAACGTATATTTGATAGGTTCAATAATAAATAGGTGCCATCTAAAATTATTCCTAATTTGCATAAGTTTTGTGCAATAAAATAAAACATAATGCATTGCATGTTTTGTATCACACTTTGTATTTTCCACTTTTTTTTTTTTTTAATTCTCAAGAAAAAAAAACTTTTTATTTTCCACATTGATTGTAACAAACATATTGCATGTTCTAAATTAATATACTCTAGTTAATTCTTTCAAATGTCATTCATGTTTTAAAATTTTTTTATTTTTTATTTTTTGATTAACTTAGATATATTAGAAGAAGTATTTAGCAAGAACCCATTACTCTTCCACGTAAGAGACCAAAAAGGGAAGACACCTCTACATTTAGCTGCAGCCAGTAATTATATTGAGGGCATTCAGTTCATTTTAACAAAATTCAAACAACATGCCCTTGTAAAGAGCCTAAAGGGTGACCTTCCTATCCATATATCAAGCAAGAAGGGACACATTAAGGCTGTTGAAATATTACTTGAATAGCAATGGCACAATCCATCTAAATTATTGAACAATTTAGGTCAAAATATATTGCACGTTGCGGTAAAGCATGGGCAAGACAAGTTGGTGAAAAACATATTGTCAAACCCATGGTTTGAAAAGCTTCTAAATGAAAGGGACAAGAATGGACACACAGCGTTGCATTTGGCCTCTGTAAATTTTCATTCAAATGTTGTGCGTACTCTCACGTGGGATAGGAGAGTTAACTTGAATCAGCTAAATAAAAAAGGTTTGACAGCTTTGGATATTGTTAGACAAAATGAACGGACAACGAGACAGGTATGACCTTATCATTGAATATTTATCTTATTTTATTTTAGGAGTTTGTCTCATAATATTTCAAATGCATAACACACTCTTTAATAGATAAATACATGTGAATGACAGTAGCATATTGATGTGATTATCTCTTACATTCTACATATTAAGTTGTAGTACTACTAGTGTCAATATGTGCTCTTCTAGTTCAATATCAACTTCCTTTAAATTTTAACAATCTTTCAAAAAGCTTAATAAAACTTTCCTCGGAAATTTTCCATTTTGAGAAGCCTAAAGATTTTGATCTAGATGAAACACAAAATCAATTTTGAAGTTGGTGTACCAGTAGAGAGAGAGAGAGAGACACGTTGTTTTTCCAAAAATGATTTTTTAAGAAGTTCCAAAACTGTTTTTTAATTACTTTTCTTACTTACAAAAATTAATACCATAATTGGGACTTTATTAATAGTAATTCCAAGTTTTAATTAAATAAATTTGAAATTTATTAGAAAACTCAATTGTACAAGGTAGTTAGAGGCATAAAATAAATTGTAGCAAAAAATTTTAAGGGCGTGTTTTACATTTTTACCAAATTAATATTACTATTGCACGTCAAGTTAACTCAAATTACTTTATGGTTTTTCCTCAATTAGTGAGTTACATATATTTATATATTGTTTTACTTTCTTTGCAGATATTGACCGATTGGGCTTTAACGATAGCTGGCACAACCATGAGCATTAAGGGATCTAAAATTCTGTCAAGAAAACCAAGAACGCGATCAAGATATCGCATGATTAAGCACTGGTTCAATATTCTTTTAATGATATCAATTTTAGTGGCCACTGTGGCCTTCACTGCCGGCTTAACAGTACCAGGTGGATTGGACAATTCTAGTGATGATAGAACCAAAGGCATGGCAATCTTGGCAAATAAATGGGCATTTCAGGCTTTTGTTCTTTTTGATACTTTTGCCATGTTTTGCTCAATCATGGGGGTTTTCATCCTCATATGGTCTATAATATTAGAAACTGAAATGGCAGAGTCGGCCATTAGCTTTGCCGTGAAACTTGTGGGAATAGCTCTCTTAGCCATGTCCTTTGCTTTTATGTTAGCTATTTATTTAGTAGCCAACACATCTTGGGTTAAGTATGCTGTATTTGGTGTTGGATTCTTGTTCGTCACCTATTTTTTCTTTTCTTTCTTCTTGTTGATATGTCCATTTGGGACTCGCCATCCTGAGTTCCGTTTCATTTGCCACTTTGCCATTCCTATGATATATCGATTCTTGCCTTCGAATGACACAGTCAAAGTCAAACATGAGTAAGAGGTAAACTTGCTTTCTTTGTTCAACCCTTAAAATTCATGTGCATTTCGTGATATACTAATTATTTGTCTTCTTTAATGTTTTTTTTTTTTTTTTTTTGGGTACAGAATGAGGGCGAGATCGATGCAGACAGAGACAGTCAATACTCAACCAAATAAAAACATTATGTATCAAATAGTTCATTATATCAATTTGATTTTTTTTTTCTTTTTTCTTTTTTTAGAAACTTATTAAATTATTAGTCTTGTACTTAGGACTCTGAACTGGACCAAGTATTTCTTGTAATTTTTAATTTGTGTGGCAATATAATATTTCTTTCTTGTAATTGTTAATCTGTGTCACAATTTAATATTTCTTATGACTGTAGTACAAAGTCGAGTCCAACTTTAGTAACTACTAGTGTTGGCAGCATGTTCTTGGTCTATTGGAGGATTTTATTCTACTAATATATAAGCAAATCAGATAGTTATATATTGTAAAATCTTTTATAGTTTCCTAAATCTATTTAAGATTCACAAAAATGCAAATTTTTTTTTAATAGTTCTTATACGTGCAACGTTACATGATTGTGATAGTTTTTAGACCCCTTAAGACAATTGATTTAACCTAGGTAATTAGCCAAGTTGTTACTTAGTCCAATTAAACAAGTCTAGGTTATCATAATAACAAAGATCAAATCATGCAAAGCAGCGGAAAATAAATAACACAAAATATGATCACTCAGGAAACCAAACCGGTAAAAATTTGGGGAGGATTTGATCTAGCTATCCTCAAGGTAAACTTGAATCCACTATCTTGAAAGAATTGAAGTTCATACAATAAGACTTACAAGCCCCCACGCTCGACTTTTTATTGCTACCAATTAGTAGAACTTACTGACACGACCACGTGCAAACTCCGAATTCACAGACTCTTTCTTTCTTGGATTCACCACCAGATACAAGCACACCCGCTTGTGTTTTCTTTAAACTTCAATAGCAGCAACTAAATTGATCATCAAGGTGTAGATAAATTTTCTTCTTGAAAACCCTAAGTTTGTGTAATAGAAAGCTCCTCTAGCTCTCACAAGAGATTTACACAAACCACAATGTGAGCAACACTAAAACATGACTAGGGTTTGCCTTTTGTACTTATGACAAATAAGAAACCTTAAAAACGTTTTAAAACACCTAGGACTGAGTTGGAAAAAATCTGCAGAAAATCATTATGCCCAAGCTTCGATCGATCAAGCCTAAGCTTCAATCGATCGAGCCAGGCCGAAAGGCACAATGCTTTCCTACTTTAACTCGATCCCAACTTTACATAAATGCACATCTTTGAGCTAGACTAAAACACTTCTAAACACATTATTTTGATCATGATTTGCCAATAATACAAATTAGAGTTTTAAATACATAAAAACCTAAGTCTTTAGAACCTAACAAACTCCCCCCTTGGCAATCTGTGACAAAACACAATTAGAAGCTCAAAGTTTACAAAATAAAAAGCCCTTTACAAAAATAATGCTCATAAAACAAATTCAATCCTAACTACTATCCATCAGTTGCAAGTGTAGACAGTAGCTCAATTGAATCAACCTGTATATTTCCTAAAACACTAAACAAAATGCATAACCGTATGTGTGGAAACAATACAAGTAAACAAATTAACTTCTTAATTTCAAAAAATACACAATAAAGACATATATTAATGAATAACTCATAAATATAAATCAATAAATAGTTTGAAACAAGAAACATATAAAGTACCAACAAAAATACTCCCCCTAACATGAATATCCCATCAAGAACATGGCAAGAGCTAAAAATGTAAAGTACAAAGTGAAGCACCTAGATACAATCTAAACTCCACAAGTTCTAACAAAAAAAAACATATACTCCCCTTGAAAGCAAAAACTCTACAAAGTACTCCCCTTTTTTGTGACGGAATGCCAAAGGGCAAACAAAAATCCATCATCAAAAGGGAGGTGGTCTAAACTGCGCCAACTCCATACGCAAGGCACGGATCTCATCGAGCATGTCTACCAAAATCTATCCATGAGCCGTCTGAAAGGTCAAGACATGATCCAACGTATGACGAATTTCTGAATCATTCGAAGCAATTGGTGGAGGAACATCAGCATCAGTAGCAGCACCCGATGTCTCAGTAGCATCAGCACTTGTAAAAGAGGGAGAAGGGGGAACAACACTAGATGATGTACCTTTAGGATGTGAAGAAGCAATTCTCAAGTGAGCAGCCCTCTGTCGAAGAAAGGTGGCACCTATGGGAGCAACAACATGCATAGACTCACTAGACGGAAAACCATCTAGACCTAAAAAGAGCAAAATTCTATGAATGAAAATAGGATGAATAAGCGCATGCCCTACAATAGAACTCTTATGAATCTCGTTCAAAGAACGAAGGAACAAATGAGGAAAACTGATAGACGCTTCAGAAACAAACACATACAAAAACACATGTCGCTCTAGAGGGATGGTGTGGAAGTGAGAAATAGATCACAAACGAATGACATGCTATCCTAAAGAAAAGATAGGCAGTCTTGGTAAGCTCAACGGACGTGATCTGAGGATCAAAACCCCACTGGATAGATGATCCAATGATCTATGACATAAAAATATCTAATGAGGGTGACTCATCATAGGGATAGTCAGGCTCCCGAACAACCGGAACCCTAAGAGCCTCAGCCACTACCCGAGGGGTAATGGTGAACTCAACACCTCGTATCCAACTCCTAACAAAGGTGTTGGAATCATAGACATGGCAAGAGAGGTTCGAGAAGAACTCTCTAATCAGGGTGGTCGGGGGTGGATGATCTATCTCTAAGAGGGGCAATCAATCTCTAGACTCAAAGTTAGCCCTAATGGCCGGATCAAGCTCATCTAACACAACAGCTCGCTCAGCCCATATCTTACGCTTATTGTTCAAAGAATCAAAGGCCTCTCTGCACTTATCATTCCTAAACACCTCACTCATAGAGGGAGACTCAGAGGAAGTGGAAGGGGTCCTATGGGCTCTAGTTTTCCTAGGCATGGGGCTAGGATAATGACCAAAACATAGAGCAAAAGAACAAAAACTCAAAAGACAAAACTAAGGGCAGACTACAAGTTGGCACAAAAAAAATACAGAATCAAAATCTATATGATGCATGAACAATTTAAATGGTATGATGCATGTTCTAATGCAGTGCAATTAAGTCCAAACAGTTCAAATTCACAAAATTGGCTTGAACATAGAGGTATTAACACAAAAACCCCAAAATTTTGAAAACCACTTGTTCAATTTGAAAGATATTGACGAATTGATCATTAGACATGATAGAGTTCAAAAATTAATGACCAAATACATCAATTTAACAAGCCAATTTCATCAATTTAACCCAATTTGGAAAAATCCCTAATTCGGAACAATTTCAAACCCTAGAATTTTCAATATTTCAAAAACCATAAAATTGATCAAATTAATCATCTAGGATCATTAATATAACATCCTAGAACAAAAACCTAATGATCAATTTCACCAAAAAAATTTTGAAACATCAAAAACCCCAACATGTGAAAAGTGCCGAAAATACCCAATGCAAAGCATGAAAAATGCATGAAAACGTGAAATAAAATGCAAAAGGAAGGGGAAAAAGGACTTACCGGCCTTGGAAGACAAAAACCTTGCAAAAATTTCGGAAGAAATCGACAAAAAATCTTTGGTGGAGCCTTAGCCAAGTCGGAGAGAGAGGAAAGGTTGAAAAACTTTTGAAAAAGTCCATTTGAAAAAGACAATCTGACCTTTTTAAAAAACATGTTTCACGAGTTTCGATCGATAGAAAAACAACCTCGATCAATCGAAACAGATAGAGACTTTATCAAAACATTTTGAACAGAGTTCGATCAATCGAAACAGACAGAGGCTCTCTCTAATATTTTTAAAATTTTTTGTTTGATCGAAAAACAGAATGGATCGATCGAAATGGGCAGAGGCTCATAAATTTGAGAAAAAACACAGTTTTTTTTTAAACATTTAGAATCAACTCAAAGCATTGAAATTTAAGAACAAAATGAAAGAGTATGTGATGATATGATTTTGAAAACAAGAATTTTAAGCCCAAATACCCCAAAAATAAACTTTCTTGCATTGTCCATAAATTTTCAAGTAACAAATTGATTTTGCAAATTCAAAGTATTTGCAAAACTTGGTTGGTCAGACCATAAACACACACAAAACATGTACAAAGTTTAGCAAAGAGTAACTCGTGTAGTGTGTGCAACTAGCAAAAGCTTGAGATATATGTGAGGTGATATGTGAATAGCAATCAATCACAAAGTCTACAAAATTCATCACAAAGAATTTAGAAGAGACTATCACCTAAAGAGTTACATCATATAACTCCCACATCTCCTAGATCATAAGCTTGCAATAATGTAAGTTTCTTGTATTTATGCCTCATAATATACATATCAATTTTAAGTCATGTGAGTTTGGCATTAAACCTAATAGTACACACCAATTTTGATTTTAAGAATTAAGCAATTTAAACCGAGGCTTCACCTTATGATCTTTTTGTGCATGTGCTACACTTTCTCGAGTACAAAATCTTATGATATGCACTAAGGTGTTCATGATTGGCTAGTAAAAAGTGGTGAGATGGTTATTTATGCCTTTCTCTAATAGTTCAAGTCCAACATTCAAAAACATGTGACTTCAAGATTAAGACAGTGTAATCAAAAACCATAAACATCTTTCCCACACAACATGCACTACAAAGCTTCAACTAGTAAAGTGCAATAAGTAAGCTCATCAAAGCTAAACAAGGTACAAAAGACATGTTGCGTGAAAATAAATTGACCAACCTTGTTCTCAAAAACCAAGAAGAATAGTACAAAACAAAATTTGCTTCCTTTTTTTTTTTTTTTTTTTTTTTTTTTTTTTTTAACACCTAGAATGAAATACATGAATGTTATGCAATGCAAATCCTAGAAAACAAAAATAAAACAAAAACAAAACCAAAGAATAATGGTCACAAAGTGTAGAGTAATGAAGCACAAGGACCATGTCAGAAAGACTCAGTTAGTTTGAGTCTTTTGCATCCAAAACCTTTTAGATACACCATGAGTATTGGAGTTCTTATTCACATGGGAATGATTACCAACTCCAGGATTGAAATAAAGGTTTAAAGCCTTTACCAATTCACTAAGAAGTACCATAGGATCTTGTTCTTGAGGCACAGATACTTTTGGTTTGTTTGCTCTCTTTGCAGTTTGCAGCTTATAACAGTTTGGACGAATGTGTCCAAACTTTCCACAAAAGTGACAAACCCATGCAAGCTTATCATGTATCTTGTCCTTAGAAAGGGTAGGCTTCTTAGACTTAGACTCTTTCAGATCAACCCTAATCTTCCTAGATAATGAAACTTCTATGGGTTTGACAACCTCACTCACAGGGGGTTTGATAGTTTCACTCACTATCTCATTCACAGAAAGTTCAGAAGAAGAAGATGAAGGAACAAACTTTGTGGAATGGGGAGCAGACATAGAGATGCTATCAACATAACCTAATCCAGTTTTGTCAGAAGAAGACTTTTGAACACTCAGCATTTGATCAAGTTTAGAACTAGCAGATCTAGCAATAGATAAATCAAGTTCCAAAGATTTAACTTTATCAAGCAAAAGCATATTCCCAGTTTTCACATTGTTTAAAAGTTCATTAGCATCAAACAGTTTAACAAGCAAATTCTTCTTTTCAAGCTCAAGAGATTCAATTTTCTTCAGGCCAAGTTCAACATTCATAGTATCCTTTACAGCAACTTTGCAAAGTTTATTATAGGCCTCTTGAAGATTTGTATCTTCAGAGAGTTCTGCATCAGAAGGGTTTTCTTCAACAGATATGCTCTCATCGACTACAGCAGTAGCAGTGAAAGTAATGAAGTTTCCATCCTTATCACAATCAGACTCATTATCAGAAACTTCATCATCACTAAGGGTTATAGCCATAGCCTTACCCTCAGACTTCAAATAGGTAGAACATTCAGATTTCATGTGTCCATACCCTTGACATCCAAAACACTAAGAGCCCAAAGAATTATTGGAAGATTGAACTACTTTTTCTTTAGGTTTATCATTATTGTTAACCTTAGTGGGATCATGCTTCCTAAAGTTTCTAGGTTTAGCAGTGTTTGTGCCTCTTGCCTTTCCATTACTATTCCTGAGAAAGTTTCTAAAATTCTTGGCAAGGTAAGAAATCTCTGTAGTAGAGAGCTCATCATCAATCCACCACCTTCAACATCATCAACTGACTTAAGAGCCATTGATTTGGATTTGGTAGTTTTGGGTAGATCCAACTCATAAAATTGAAGAGATCCTACAAGTTCATCAACAGGGATGAAAGTCCACATCCTTACTTTCAGTAATGGTAGTCACCTTGGGTCTAAAATCTTCAGTTAAAGATCTAATAATCTTCCTAACAATTTTAGGTTGATCATAGATTTCACCCAAGTTAAAAGCAGAATTAACAATATCATTCAATTTAGCATAGAATTCATCGAAAGATTCATCATCAGACATCCTAATGCTTTCAAATTTAGAAGTCAATTGCTGCAATTTATTGATTTTGACAGCCTTTGTGCCTTCATGCCCAGTCTAGAGGATATTCCAAGCAGTATGAGCAATCTCAACATTAGAGATTCTCTTAAATTGCTCCATAGAAACAGCATGAAAGATCGCATTCATATCCTTGCTATTAAACGCAGTTGCTTCTTTTTGAGAAGTTTCCCACTCACTAACAAGAGTAGTGGGCTTCTCCCATCCGTATTCAACGGAGTTCCACACTCTCTCATTAATAGATTTCAGGAATGCTTTCATCCTTACTTTCCAATAAGCATAATTATTCCCATCAAAGTGAGGAGGAATAACTAGAGAGTATCCGTGTTCCATGACAACAGGGGTCAAGGATCAGCTTAGTGATCAAAGGATCAACAACAAAAGAGCAACCCGCTCTGATATCACTTGATAGTTTTTGGACCCCTTAAAACAATTGATTTGACCTAGGTAATTAGCCAAATTGTTACTTAGTCCAATTAAACAAATCTAGGTTATCACAATAACAAAGATCAAATCATGCAAAGCAGCGGAAAATAAATAACACAAGATATGATTACCTAGGAAACCAAACCGGTAAAAACCTGGGGATGATTTGACCTAACTATCCTCAAGGTAAACTTGAATCCACTATCTTGAAAGAATCGAAATTCATATAATAAGACTTATAAGCCCCCATGCTCGACTTCTTATTGCTACCAACCAGTAGAACTTACTGACACGACCACGTGCAAACTCTGAATCCACGGACTCCTTTCTTGGATTCACCACCAGATACAAGCACACTCGCTTGTGTTTTCTTTAAGCTTTAATGGCAGCAACTGAATTGATCATCAAGGTGTAGATAAATCTTTTTCTTGAAAACCCTAAGTTTGTGTAAAGGAAAGCTCCTCTAGATCTCACAAGAGATTTACACAAACCGCAATATGAGCAACACTAAAACGTGGCTAGGGTTTGCCTTTTATACTTAGGAAAAATAAGAAACCCTAAAAACATTTTAAAACACCTAGGGTTGAATTGGAAAAAATCTGTAGAAAATCATTTTGCTCGAGCTTCGATCGATTGAGCCAGGCCGAAAGGCACAATGCTTTCCTACTTTAACTCGATTCCAACTTTACATAAATGCACAACTTTGAGCTAGAATAAAATACTTTTAAACACATTGTTTTGATCATGGTTTGCCAACAATACAAATTAGAGTTCTAAATACATAAAAACCTCAATACAAATTAGAGTTCTAAATACATAAAAACCTAAGCCTTTAGAACCTAACAAATTGAACTATTAAATATCAATCAAAGTTATGCTTCTTATGGTTATTTGATTGAGGAGGCAAAGTCCTTTACTATGCTTAATAAAAGTTACAGTTTTCTTTTAAAACAAATAAAAATAACAATTTTTATTCTAAACTATTATTGAAAAACATTAAATAACAAAAAAAAAATTAAATACAAATTTTCAAAAGTTAACCTCATTGGCCATTGCCCACAACCAATAAATAATGATCATGAATTTGCATTGCAACCTAATGGGTTCTTCCACAGTGCTCGTATAGATTCTATAGAACCTTGTGAAAGCCGAGTATGATTAAAATTTTCCCTAATTAATAGAGAAAACCAGTATGAGACCCTTTTTTTTTTTCCAATACTTTTGAAATATTTATTATGTTGAAAAAATTGGGACAGGACCTTGTAGAATTCAATTATATTCTTGAAAATTTTTGTGACTAAAATATTCATAAGGACAAAATGGATAACCATTAATTCGAGATATATTAATTGAAGTCCATATATATATATATATATATATATATATATATATAGAGGCATGTTTTAGGTGTGATGTGACATTTCCCATGCTCGATAATCCTGAAAATGCGATGTGTATGTTTCATTTAGATTCTACGTAAATTGCACTGCTATCCTAGTATGGCAACTTATTGCTGTTGTTTATTAGGTGGAGGTTGCTTGTAATGTGGGAAGAATGGGGCTGCAAGTGGAGGAAAAGGGTACTACCTCTTAGTCTTAGTGTTCCCTTGACCATGATAATATGTTTTACATGTGAGGGCGTGACTTTTTTTGTTGTTGCATATTTATGAAATTTGAGGGTTTAACCTTCTTAAAAAAAAATCGGGGTTTAAAATTTTTCCTATTTAATAGTATGGGGATTGAGGGGTTTAACATGTTTCAATCATAAAAGTAAAACAATAAGGTATTTTTGGTACTTTTCTCTAATTAACTACATGTTAGAATTTAACATCTCATTGTTCTTGAGGGAATTTGTAATTGTATAACTCATTAGTTTGACAATGACTTGGAAACTTTATTGGTATTTTCCTAGTTCATATACTAATGAAAAACCGAGTGTGTCACCTAAATATTCTTCATTTGTCTCCGATAGTGTCACCTAAACATGATCTTCATCCTCTTTGTCAAAGAGTACCCTTTGTCAAACAGAGAAAATGACTATTTTAAGTTTTTGTTTATGTTTTTAGTTATTTTATTATTAATAATTTGATAGTTATAGGTGAAGGATTTAAATCTTAGATATTTTCATTGAAAACACAAAAAACTGCTAGTTGAGTTATATACAAGACTCTTGGCAACTGGTTCTATGCTACTAACCTAGAGTAATCAATATTATTTGTTATTCTGTATGAGAATATATGCTTTTTCAAGTCAGATTCTGTAAATTTTCTGTGCGATCAGTGGTAGCACAAGTAGAGCACTCTATGTCTCTCTTTCACCACCTCTTCCCTTTCCCAACTATTTGAATTATGATTATGGTTCATTATCTATGCGAGAATTATTTCTAATTCATGGTTCTTGTGAGTAAGAATCTACAAGGGGGCATTCAAAGTGCACCACTTGCCTTCATTGTCTAAGACATTGAAGTGAGTAGAGGGATTATGTCACGTAATCAATTATAATTAATTATTTGGAGAATCAATCATAATCAATAGCAATAATCACATGTAATTAAGCTTAATTACAATCATGACATTGTGCGCTAAAACCTTAATACAGTTTAAGCACATAAAGTGTCGTTTTGATTGTTAGGATTGATAGATTTATTTGTAATTAATCTCTTGATTATCTAACGGTCAAAACGATGAGTTGATCCTTTGGCCTCAAAATGATTTTTTTGCCCTTGGTTTTGGGTTAAACAATGGTTGCAAAACATGACTTCTACACAATTTATGGTTACATACATTTGATTATGATTAATTATTATTGGATTCTTGGGAGGAATTAAACTTAATTAATTGGGGAAAGTACCAAAAAAAAAAAAATGTAGGCTTTTGTAAAGTTGTGATTTACAAATATATATTTTGTTGGCTTTTATTCCGTGCCAAATTTGATTGTAATTATACGCAATCTTTTGTACCCTATATTTATTGTGGGATTTGATTGTAAGGGTTGTGTGTTAGAGAGAAAGAGAGTGTGAAGACTCAAGCAATTGAAGCTAGAAGATTTCTCGCTGGTATCTCGCAACTAAGCTTCCCGCGAAGTGAAGCATGTGCATTGCACATGACTGGAATGCGAAGAGTCAGTATAGGATGGAGACAGCTGTGTCTCACGAGTATCTCGTGGGTAAGGCCTTCCCGCGAGACATCCGTGAGACATTCTGTTTTACCAGTTTTTACTATTTGATACACTTTTTTTGTACCCACACTATTTATACTCTTATTACCCACAAATGTTAAGGAGTACTTCTGAGAGAAAAACCTAGCCAAACACCTTGAGAGTTAGAGATTATCATACCCATGTATCTCTACACACAAGCTTGTGGATTTCCTCAACTCCTACCTCTCCAATTTCATACCATTGAGAGGTTGATAACCCAAATACTTACCACACCCTTTCAGAGTGTCAAGTGAGGTTTTGGTGTTGTTGGGAAGCATTGGAAGAAGCCAAGGATGGCAAATGCAATATAGAGCTTGTTGCGGGATCTAGAGAGCTAGACAAAACACGGTTCCGAGAAGTCTTATTGGAGTAGGAGCTTGGAGGGCTTAGGTATAGTGGGTAGATTAGGATTGGAGGGTCTCTTGCTAACCCATGTATCCCAAATGATTGTCTAGTGGATCAATTAACACTTAGAGGGCGGCGGAGAGGTTTTTCGTCGAGTTCTTTGGTTTCCTCTTCGATAACACATCGACGTGTTATCTGTGTTTGTATTCTTCTTCCCTATTCTTTTAAATTTCATTTTACTATTGTGTTTATATGAATATGTGTTAGAGTAGCTTGTTTGTTTATCTGCTTGTTTTTACACTATTCCACACTTAGAATTAAGATAGTGTAAAATCTATCGAACTGTAACTTTGATTTGGGGGTCTAAACAGCTCTTGTGTTTTTAACACATTTTCAAACTTTCAATTGGTATCAGAGTGGGTACACTCGCTGTGATTTAGCCCACAATCCCTCTTCTCCTGCTTTCGAGATATTTGTTGGTGATCAAACTAGTTTCTACAAAATATGGCTAAAGAGCCTTAGATCCTAAACAATGTAGTCAAATGTTTATCGAAAAGAGAAAAAAGAAAAACTATAAAGTGAAATAGTCTACTTTTAAACTATTTAAAAAAATGCCACTCTTTACAATAAATGAATAAAGTAACACTAGTATGCTATGGTTTGCACACAATCAGATATTGCTCATGCAGTTGGTATTGTTAGCAGGTTTATGGTTAATCTTGATAAAGATCTCTGGAAAGCAGTGAAGTGGATCATTAGATATTTGAGAGGTAGCTCTAAGTCTTGCTTAAGTTTTGGTAGCTTTAAACTAGTTTTGGAGGGCTATACAAATGCAAATATGGCTGGTGACTTTGATGGTAGAAAATCTACTTCTGGATATTTATTTACTTTTGCAAAAGGAGCTGTATCATGGCAGTCAAGATTGCAAAAGTGTGTTGCCTTATCTACAACTAAGACTGAGAATATTGTAGCAAATGAAGCTGGTAAAGAAATGCTTTGGATGAAACTATTTTTCCAAGAATTGGTTTTGATGAAAGATAGGTATGTAGTTCATTGTGATAGTCAAAGTGCAATAGACTTAAGCAAGAATGCTATGTTTCATTCTCACCCAAAACACATTGAAGTGAGATACCATTGGATAAGACTAGTAGTTGAAAAATGATTGATGCAACTGAGAAAGATTCATACTGAGAAGAATCCAGCTGACATGTTGGCTAAGATTGTGACCAAAGAGAAGCTTGAGCTTTGTGCCAAAACAGCCAGCATGAATTCTAATTGAAGAGTTGGGATGAAGATCTCTTTTCTCGATGGGCAAGAGGGGGACATTGTTGAGGTGCACGACATCTAGAAGTCCAGCCCACATGGAATCCTATTATATATAGAAATAGGTGTACCAATTGCACAAGAAGTCGAAGACTTCTATTCCTAATTAGGAGTGTCAGGTGGCAAAGCTTTTATATAAAGCTTGTGCATGTGGGTTTCATGAATAAAGAGAGAGATTCAGAGAGGCTAGAGAGTGAAACACAAATTTGAAGCCAACTGAAGGAAAAAGAATAGTCCTTTGTCATTGAGGGAAAAAAGAAAAGGTGATTTTTCTTTTGCTCAAGACACACAAGGAAGAAAAATTGGGGGTTTTCTCTAGGACGATTATTTGGGTGCTACAATTACAGAGAGTTGAAGTATTTAGAGTGGAAGATCTTGCTACTAGGTTTTGTGATGAGGTTATATTTGTTCCTAAAGATAATACTGTATTTTCCAAATTTATTGTGAACTCAGGTTTTGGGTATAACTTGAGTGTTGTAATCTCTATTTTATTATAGTGGATTGATAGGATTTGCCCCGTGGTTTTTCCCTCTACATTGGAGGGTTTTCCATGTAATTTCTTGGTGTTCTTGTTGGTTGATTTTTTTATCGCTTCTGTAGATTTATATTTTCTCTGTTGCTTGAGTTGTATTTAATTTAATTCACTTATAGACTAGGATTTATCCCAACATTTGGGTTAGTCCAATAATTTGCTGCTGCTATTGCTACTGCTTCTTATTCTTTGCTTGTCTCTTCACCACTATTGCTTTTTCTTCATTTTCTTCTTCTTCATATCTTCGTCGCTTCATCTTCTTTTGCTTCTCCTTCTTCTCCTTTGCTTCATCTTTTTTCTTCTTCGCTATAATATGGGTTTGATGATTCTTCGTGGATTTCTAGACTTTGCAATATGGGTTTGATGATTCTTTATGGGTTCTATATGGGTTTGGGATTTAGATTTAGGATGGGTTTGACAAAGGAATGGAGTCATGAAAGAGAGAATTAGTTGGGAGAGATGAAGAGAGTGAATCTAATGAGAAAGGTGAAGAGAGTGAATTATTAAAAAAAATAAAATACAAAGCTACAGTAGCCATGTAAATATACACATTTACTGTAGCAAAAATATATATATATATATATATATATATATATTTACACCCACACTGATGTGGGTAGTTTTTTAATAAAATTGTGTAAAATTTTTCACTTTTCTATTTTGCAACCACCGGTGCCATTGCACTTAGGAATTAAGGTAGGCAGCTAGCATTCTTTATTAGGCACAACAGTGAAACACGTACACCGAGAGGCCAAGCCGTGTGAAAAGGGGGAAAAATTAGAACTGCATTGTGAGGGAAAAGACAAAGAATGAAGATAAAATTGAGATTTTTTTCTAGCACTCTTGGGATGCTGTTTTCCTAAAATATGGTGAATTCAAGTTTTTGGCATAACTTGATAATTATAATCTCTATTTTATTATAGTGGATGACTAAGACTACTAGCCAACTATTGAATTTATCAAAGAAAATAAAAAAGCTCCAGCCAAATTTAAGAACTATAAAATTATGAGCTTTGATTGTTTTACCTTTAATAGTATTTACACTCTTTCACATCATGCATAAAAATAGGGTCACTGTTTGTAACACTCCACATCAAAGAGTATGAAATTATAATTAGCATAAAATTATATCAAATTGAGTTTAAAAGTAAAAACTATGAGTATTGCAATTTGGACTTTGAATTGGAGTTCAGAGGAATAAAACATCATTGAATCAATATCATATGAAAATTGTTGGGCCTAATGTTTCTGTTATGCAAATTGGTAGGCCTAATTTCTAGGACTGCTAAGTAAATTGGGCCGAGCCTTTTTCTTTTCTTTTTTCTTTTTCAAATCACCTTATCAGTTAACACTTAGTAATTTAAATCTTTTTTAAAAATAAATAAAAATAAAAATCCGGAGTTCCGGTCCTCCCAATTCAAATCAAGTACAACACTTCCGTGGCCGTCGTCGACAACTTTCCCACTTTGCCCATCGTTGTTTGGCCAAATATAACCATTTTTCAAAAAATAAATAAAATTATTTTTTCAAGTCGTGAATCACTCTTTACTCATGTCGTTCTTCACTCCTTCTCCTATATGTCGTCTAGGTTTTATTTTTGTGTTTGTTTTTTTATCGTCACTGAGTTTGAAAGCTTGAACCTTTATCATTAATTGGCTGGGATTTTTAAATTAAATTTGATATTTGATATGGGTTTTTAATCTTATTATCTGGGTCTTAATTAATTTGTGAGTTTGGGTGCTGCAAGTGCTTGCTAAGCTTTGTTTGCCACTATGGGAAAATACCCAGAAAAGCTTTCAAAGAAAAACATGGTTTAATCATGATGTTTAGGGAAGAATATAGTAATTGATGATGTAGAGAAGCATTGGATACTGCAGTAATGATTCATATAAACTCTAGGGGTCCTTCTGAAGTTTTTATTACATAGTGATAGCTTGTACTTCTTCAAATCCCTGGTCTTCATACATGATAAAATTTGTGATTTGAAAACATGTTTCTTATTGAGTAAACATATTCCTGTAAATCATGGCAGGTTGATTAATAGAAATGGGTGACATGAAATATATTTCTTGTTTGACGAGGGTCTTCAATTAGCCATGGTGTTATAATTTAGTTCGCATCTATTTTTCAAATCCTCATAGATTGATAAAGGCAAAATTTTGGTTCCTATGAGGTGCTCCCGTTCTTTGGGTCAAAAAAACAACAATAGGAGGAGGTGCTCTTATTTCTTCCATCAATCTTGGCTGTTCTTGCAAAAAGTCATTTTTGTCTCTCCTGTTGAAATTGATGATGAGATAATATGTTGTTGACATGATAGTTACCATTCTGCATTTCTAGGATTTGGGGGTTTCCTTGCTTTCAGTCTAAGATTGTCAGATCTTGCTTTCCTTCACTCAGGGTCGTTTAGATACAATTTATTTTGCTGATTGCTGAAAACTGAAAACTGAAAACTGAAAATATTATAGTAAAATAATTTTTAAATGTGTGAATAGTATCGTGAGACCCATTTTAAATTTTTTTTTTTTCTGAATAAAGTGTTTGTGGGTCCTACGACCAGTGCGTTAACAGTGCATGGGTGGAAAAGTCAAACATTACGGCTTAATAATAAAAAAATAAAAAATAAAAACTGAAAATGCAAATGCAGTAGACGTAGATGCAGATCCAAACACATACTTAGTATCTTTTCTTTTTGTAGAGTCATTTATAAGTTACGAATATCATCTCAATCAATTGGTCTCTTTTTCAATTTTTTCATGGTTAGTAAATAATTCTCAAGAGACTTTTTTAAAAATAGTTTATTTATTAAAAAAAAATGTCTCATGGATTTCATTTTTATTTGGATAGAAGATAGCATTTATTTTTGAATAGTTTTCCTGTGCGATGCAAGGGAAAACTATTTAAAAATAAATTTAATCTGTCTTTTTGTTCTATTAAATTTAATCTTTCTTTTATTCTTTTAAAATAAGAGTTTAAGTCGAATGATAAAAAGCAATTATCATGTAACAGACACAATAGATTAACATTTTATTGAAACTATAAAAAAAAGGGTATAACATCATTTTGAATATAGAACATCTTAGACATTTTATTTTCTTAATAATATCTTAAACTTTTTTTTTCCTTAATGGCATAATGTGTTAAGATCACAAAAGAGTATGTGTAAAATCTAACTGTGAAAAGTTGTTCTTAGAGGGTCAGAAACGCATTAATTTTGTTACATAAAAGCATAACTTTTATCACATTTTTATAATAACTTTACAAATTTATAGCATTTATCTATTAGTTAAGGTTGTATTAGAGGACTGGAGTTTTTCTTAATTGGATGTGTTTACAGTTAACATTTACACACTTTTGTTTCAATGGCCAATTAACTTTTTACAAAATTGACCAAAATGACATTTTACACCAATCAAAATTTGCATCAAAATTTTTAACAAATAATAATAATAATAATAGTAATAATAATAATAAAATAAAGAATAATTTAAACAATTATTCTACATGAACTTTTCAATGAAGAGCCAATTTAGATTCAACTTCCACCTAAAGCGTGCAACAAACCATTTCCCAATTTTCAATTTCATTATTAGTTGTCTAAACTTCATATTGCTACTATACCAAACAACTGTTTAGATGCGTATTTAGTAGTGTAGCATCCCATAAAAACCTCTTGCCCAATTGACATTAAGCCAGAAAACCAAACAGCCCCAAAAAACATGCAACTACTTCACACTCTAAATGCTTTAGTGTTCTTGGAACCAAATGCTTACTAAAAATCATATTTTGTATATCAAATTGTTGCACACTCTAAATGCTTTTATTCATCTGTTAACAATTTCCACAATTACCACAACAAGCCATTGAAAAAAAATTATATAGTAATAGTAACTAATAATGCTAGGTCTATCTTTATCTTAAAGCTAAGATAGTGATATTTGAGGGAACATTTCAACTTAATGGGGTGCAAGAAAAATGCAAATCAAACTAAACTATTAGGATAAACCACTACTATAAAAAACAAAACAAAAAATGGAAGTCCTCCCATTCCTTCTTGCAAGCCAATAGTAGTTGCAAGAGTTATCACAATTGCTCAATTCCATGAGAGTATTCCACCTGATGGTCTTGACCCAAGCATCCTCCTTCTATATCCCATCCTCTATGTGTTAAAATTTTTAAGAATGAAAATTGTCAATCAATGGTTTCAAGCTAAAGTTACATTTGTACAAAATATAAGCAGCCTAACTCATTTGCTTGAGGAAAGAAAGACCACCTCTCAGTAAAAAAAAATTTGACTACAAATAGGCAATTACTTCAATTTAGCCGAAACAAGAAAAAGAAAATGCAAAGTCTACAATGCTTCCCAAACCTAAAAGAAAATAAAAAGAATGAAAGAAAATGTTAATCAAAGCATCATTCACAGTAATATATATATATATATATATATATATATAAGTGCCCAAAAGAACTACAAACAACCAAATCAATTAAAAAGTAACAATATACACACAAAAAAAGAGCCTCATGTGAGGATTATGCTACACTTTAAGTTTTTTTTTTTTTAATCTCTCACCATTTTGTGAGTACCATCATCAATTGGAAACAACTGGGGCTTCAATTTTAGCTTCATAGGAGTATATTGTTCTCAACAAATTTTTTTTGCGCAAAGGAGGCAGAACTTTGCCAACAAAATTAGAATCCTTTTGGTCTAGAATTTAGATTGGAAACAAATCATGCCACCAAAAAATTTAGACGTCTAGAATTTAAATCCTTTTAGGAATACAGAAAAAAAAAAAAAAAAAAAAAAAAAAAAAAAAAAAAAAAAGGCACCCTCCTAGAGCACCTAGGTCATGTTCAACCTCTTTATCCATAACTACCTGCTACAATTGCTCAGTTGCATTGAAAACCAAAGAAAACCCAACAAATGCAGCTTTTTTGCATTTATTATATGTATATAATGAGATGACACCAGCTAATATCCATTTTAATGACCTTCATGAAATATTAACATTGTGAATTTGTGATGCTGCAAACAGCAAGATTAAAGATGGTTAGTTACTATGGTTCTTTTGTCAATCATAGTAATAGGGTGCTAGGTAAACTCCTTAGCCCCTCAGGGGTGAAAAACCCTTGAATTAAACATCTCTTATGAATGAAAGTATATGCAGCCAATTACAACAATTTAACCCAACAGAGCAAGTTGTTAAACAATTGTTTTTGTTGAAAATAAATAATTTTCCTTTGAAACAAATAGAAGTTCATTTAGCAAATATATGTTATCAAACATAATATACAACATACATTCAGTTGAATTAAGTAGTCAATTCAAAACCTTCTCCATTAATAGATGCTTTCATGTAAGAATGTAGTATTATTCATGAAATAGTAATATCAATTCAATTCTAACAAATAAAAGAGCATCACCAACATTAAACATGTCGATATTACAAATTAACTTCTAGTAATTTCAGAACTCTAATAACTAAAAATCATTATCATGCAGCCTTCATATATGGGTTTAAAAGCATCCTATCAATCATTTAGACCCATTGCATTATCTAATAGCAGAAAAAATTTATAAAATTTAAGTAATAATAGATCTTGATGATCCTAAAAAACCATCTAAAATGTTAGATCTTGATTAGCTTGCAATACATACCTGATACCTACAAAAAGGTCTCTATCTACACTCTTCAACAACCACTATTGTCTGATTATTTTTCTAAGCTTCCATAAATTTCCATATCAAGATTAGAAGCTGTCTACACCAAATTCATTGCTGTCTAGCTTCAGTCACCCACCTTTGGTTCCAATTGTACCATAACAGCCAGGCTATATTCAACATGAACTCCACCTCCATGACATGCCCATTTTGCTAATAACACTATACCTATGGAAACATCATGGTTGATCTCTAGACTTCCGGCACTTCTGAGCACTCCCATATTTCATGTGTCACTAATTCTACACTATCCACACATATTTCACTTAAGAATGATGAAATTATTTTCCTACAGTAAAGATTGAGCTTATTCATAGGTAAAATATTCTGGATCACCTTTCAGCAAAAATTAAAAGTTATGGCTGCACATTTAGTGTCCAATACAAAGAGAAGTACTTTTTAGCACGTCACAACACATCATGTTTGATATAATGTTTAGCTAAATAATTGTCTTTCAAAGTCATCATTCTTTTTGTGGTGAAAATATTTGCAAGCACTCTGACATGTTTGATATAATGTATAGCTAAATAATTGTCTTTCAAATTCAATGTTAGTACATTCAATGCATTTAGTGTGCCATTCTGGTGTAACGCGTGGACTTGTCTAGTAAAATATGCAAAGTATTTTTTCAGGAATTCGAAGAAGGAGAAAAATGTCAAAAGCAATGGGATAATGTTCTATATTATTTTCTTGGGCAATGAGCATTTGTTACCCACATAATCTTATCTGGTGTATTTCTTATTTAGAGGAATTTTAACTATGGCAAAGATTGAAGCTACATCCAACAGGTCCTGTAACTTTGCCAAGTCCCACTCTCCTCTCATTGCATCAATTAGAAAACTAATCTAGAGTTTCTAGGATAACTTCGTCATAAATTTCTTATAATCATAATCATTTATTGGTAAATGGATGATTTAGATTTTTCTACATTATTAATAACTTAAATAGACGCTTGATAATCAAAGAATCGACTACCCACAGCTTTAGCTGAAATGTCATAGTGGGAAGCATACTATCTAAACTTCCTTTCAAGTGTCTTCTACAATTAAAATGTGTTTGCAGGGCCTGGCGTGATCTCATTTCCAATTCCAAATTTGCCAAATATCACCTCAAACATTTTATCATCCAGGAGCAGCTAATGCTCGTGGAGCACTTATGTTATCTAGTACAGTATGAGTTTTCCCATATTCTAACTTCCTACCATATATATTAAAAAGACAGTTTTATTTATGATCCCAACTAAGCTCTTTAAGGTACATGATGCAAAAATTACTAAGAACAATGGTCATAACAGAATGGAAATATCAGTGGGACAAGAGATGGACTTCAAGAATGGGGAGATTCCAATATAAAGGATACTATGGTAGTCATAAACTTCCTAGCAAAAAAGTTCAATATTCTTAACTTTTATTCCTACTATAAATACCATATGTTTGATTTACTGCTACTGTAGTTTTTTGATAAAATGGTTTGAGAATAGTCTAAATACTATCAACTATTACTAAAACTATCTAAACATTGTTTTCCACAATATAAACCTATCCCACCATCAATAACAATCCCAATATCCAACATATGAATCATAAAAAATTCAAACCCATACCAATCCCAATATCTAACATATGAATTATGAAAGAATTTCGAATACACAATCTCAAAGAATTAGAAATTAAAATTCCTTATGAATTTCAAATTTAAATCCCCAAACTATACACTAAAATCAAGTTTTTAAGCGGTAGCCACATGAACCCAGATAAAAATTCACAAAATTAAATCCAAAAAAACTGAAGAATTATAAAGAGAGTAATAAAAATTCAGAATTGTAAAGCGAGTAAAAAAATTTCAAAAGAGAGGAATGAAAAATACAAATTTTTAGCCATGAGTTTCATGGTAACAGATAATCCCTAAAAATTATATTATTTATAATATAATATAGGGTTATGGATTCCTGATCAAAATATAATATAGGGTTATGAATTCCTAATATGTTAATGGTATAGAAAATTATTTACCAGCAGTGGCAGTGTCTGATTTGATTCTCTCTTCAAGCTCTGTTGCAGTCCCATCGTCACCTTCGCTTCCAGAAAAACTCTCCAACTATGAAACCATGGTTGTATGTATCGCCGAAGGACCAAGCCATATGGTTGGTGATGCCTTCTTTCTGTCTCAGACCTAACAGTGTGGGGATAGCTTGGTTTTGGGGAAGAAGAAGGTAGAGAAATAGAGAAGAGAGAGGAACGGCAAAGTGTGGGTTTGATTTTTTTGTGCTTATGTTTTTTTATATTTTGGTTTTCATTGGGTTTTAGAAAAGTTTTTTTTTTTTTTTTTTGGTTTTAGAGAAGTTTTATTTTATTTTATTTATTTATTTATTAATACTGTGCTAACGTGGAAAATTGTGGGAACTTCAGAGGTTTCAATTTTATATATATATATATATATATATATATATATATAGATGAGGAAGAAACCTAGCAGTGATTGATTAAGTTTCTTAAATTTTGATTGGTAAGTTACACGCTATACTATTGCTTTTTTAACGCATGACCTCACCCTCCAACCGTGCTTATGGGAGAAGTAATATTTTCGCTAAAGCTCTTTAGCTTGATTAGGTTAATTCTTATTAAGTGCTTCCTTCAGCCAAATAAATAAAGGTAAGTGGTGAGTGGTGACCATATATGCCTTTCATATTCTGTTGTGTTTGTAGATCAATGATTTCTTTGTAGAAGTAGAAATTTTGCAACCAATTACAAAGTGCTACTTGCTATTTAGTGGGCCATGTGGGCATTATTTAGAGACCAATGGAAATATTCCAAGTGTTTCTAAATAAAAAAATTGCAAAAAATAAATAAGGGCCAATCACACGTCAACACGTGTTGATATTTAATTTAAAATAATATAATCAGTCAAATTAAATATTGCCATGTGTTATTTTAAATTAGAATACTTTGGCTAATCATATAATGTCATGTGTTCTTTGGAGAACAAGACATAAAATCCCTCCATTCAAATCATGACATGTGTCATGAATGTGAGCCAATCACGTACCTTGAAATCTCTTCAAGGCTCTTATAAATAGAGACCCTTCTCAGTCTTGTAGGGAAGATTCAGACACATTCAAAAGTCTCGAAATTCTGTCGTAATTAAACTCCAAAGCCTCCAAGAACTTCAACATTCGAATCTTTTTTTTTTTTTTTTTTGACAAGTAATCTATATATATATTCAAGGACACTACCTTATGCAGAAAAACATAAGGCAGAGAGAAAAGTACAAAGGGAAAGAAAGAGGAAAAAAAAAAAAAAAAAGGAAAGGAAAAGATACTAATTACATAGGAGGGAGCTAAGGAACAAAGGGAGAGAATCACTAGAAGTGAGACTAGTCAAACAGAGAGCCACTAAAAGAAGCCAATAGCTGGTCATCTGAACTTTCCATGTCCTCAAACGTCCTCCTATTTCACTCCCTCCAAAGGCACCACATCAAGCATAATGGAGCTAAATTCCAAATGCTAGACACATGCTTTCCAAGCCAATTCCATCAACCAAATAGAGTATCTGCAATCGATCTTGGCAAGACCCAAGAAATCCCAAAAGATCTAAACACCAAACTCCACAACCGATAAGCCTTACCATAATGAAGTAACAAATGATCTACTGTTTCCCCATTACAACAACACATGATACACCAGTCAACAAAAACCATCCCTCTACCCCTCAAATTGTCACTTGTAAGGATCCTATCCCATGTGGCAGTCCACACAAAGAAGGAAACACACCGAGGAGTCTTAACCTTCCAAACACCTTTCCAAGGAAAAATAATGGGCAAGGGGCTTCTCAACTTATTGTAAAATGAACGGATATCAAAATCCCCATTTTTTGTCAACTTCCATCGCATACCATCTCCATTCTCAGTGGGAGGAAGATTAGAACCCAAAGTACGGAGAAATTCATCCATACCACCCATTTCCCAATCATTTGGTCTCCAAATAAAATAAACATTCCAGCTTCTTTGTTCTTCTATCCCCAACTATTCAAGAGAAGAGGCCATTAATGCCTCTTTATTGAAAGCAATCCCATACACACTTAGAAAGGTCAATTGAAGTGGAGAATCTCCACACCATTGATCTGTCCAAAGCTTAACTCTATCTCCCACCCCTACCACAAAGCAAATATTTTTGCTAAATTTCTCCCACCCCATGCGGATACTCCTCCATAAGCCACACCCATGTACCCCTCTACCTAGCTTGGAAGTCCATCCCCCCCAGTCTTCCCTAAACTTGAGAGCTACAACCCTTTTCCAAAGCCTTGTCTCCTCAATCCCAAACTGCTATAACCACTTCCCTAGTAAGGCTTTATTAAAAGTAGTTAATTTCCTTACTCCTAACCCACCATTTTCCAAAGGTGCACACACCTTGTCTCATCCCACCAAGTGTGTCTTGCAATCCTCCTATAAGAAATCCCTTTACAACCTCTCAATTTTATTGGCCACATGCGTAGGGATGGTAAAAGGAGAAATAATAATGGGGGAGACTAGATAATGTGCTTTTAAGCAACATTAGTCTTCCATCTTTAGACAATTACATCTTCTTCCAACCGGCCAACTTACGCTCAGTTTTCTCTAAGATAGGATTCCAAACAGTAGGGGACTTACGTAATGCCCCTAATGGCATACCAAGATAGGTCATAGGCAAAGACCCAATCCGGCATCCAAAAATCTCTGCCAAGACATGGACATTAGTAAACTCCCCAATGGGAACCATCTCTCTCTTCAGCGCATTAACCTTTAAACCTATCACTGCCTGGAAATAAGGAATAAGCATCCAAACATGTAGAATCTACTCCTCATCTGCATCGTATCATTCGCAAACAAAAGATGCGAGACACATACCCCTCCACCCCGTCTACCATCATCCCTAAAGCTTCGAAGAAAACCAACCCCTTTAACTCTTTCCATCATCTTACTGAAGACCTCCATCATAACTAGAAACAACATGGGAGATAGCAGGTCCCCTTGTCTCAATCCCCTCGAACACCCAAAAAAATCAGCTTGAGACCCATTAAACAAGACTGAGAATTGGATAGTAGATATGCATGTGCGGATCCACCTACACCACCTCACCCCAAATCCCATTCTCTTCAACAGATCAAGTAAAGCCTCCCAATTCACATTATCATAGGCTTTCTCAATATCTAATTTACAAATAACCCCCCTGAATCTTACTCATCACCCTACTATCAACACACTCATTAGCAATGAGAACTAAATCAAGTATTTGTCTACCAAACATAAAATTGTTTTGAGACTTAGATATCAGCTGATCCAAAACCTTTTTCAGGCGGTTTACCAACACCTTGGCCAAAATCTTGTAAACACTCTCCACCAAACTAATAGGTCTAAAATCTTGAATATTGGATGCACCATTCTTCTTAGGGACTAAGGCTATGAAAGTTGCATTAAAGATTTTTCAAACTTACTGTGTAGATAAAACTCTTCAAACACAGTAAGACATCTCTTTCCACAACTCCCCAACAATGGTGAAAGAAAGCCAAAGAGAAACCATCAAGACCTAGGGCTTTATCTCCTTCCAACTCTTTGATAACTTGAAGAACCTCCTCCTATTCAAATCTTCATTTAAGCCAGTCCCTCTTTAACCCCTCTATCTGATCAAACTTCAAACCTTCCACAAAAGACCCCCACTCCTCTGTCTCCTTGTACAAGTTTTTATAAAACTGTACATCTTGGTTTGCCATCTTAAATTCATCTGAATAGTTAACCCCATTCACCTCCAACATGCTAATATGATTATACCTTCTCTGAGAATTGGCTACCTTATGGAAGAAATTGATATTGTTATCTCCTTCCTTAATGCAAAGCATCCTCAATTTCTATCTCCATGAGACTTCTTCTAATGACAGAAGGTTCTATATTTGAGATCTCAACACATCCCTCTCACCTAACTCCACTTCACAAAGGCTATGCTCCCCTTCCTTAACATCCAATAATTTCAAAGCCCCCAACAATTCTTTTTTCTGACGCTCTACAATTCCAAACTCACTTCGATTCCACTGAATAATATCTTCCTTCAATGTCTTCAGCTTCTTGGCAAGTATGAAACTGGGAGTACTTGAGAAGGAATAACAATTCCACCAAGAATGAACCCTATCTTTGAAACCATCCGTCTTTAGCCACATGTTTTCAAACCTAAAATGACTTTTCCCCCTTAATATCTCTTTTGCATCCACTAATATGGGGAAGTGGTTTGAAATAGGATGAGGTAAAACCCATTGGATCACACCCGAATAGTGATCCTCCTAGTCATAAGAAGCCAGAACCCTGTCTATCCTAGACATGAAGGGCTAATCCGAACCACTTGACCATATATAACTCCCTCCTTTCAATGGCAAATCTATCAAGCTAAGCTCCTTAATGAACTTAGAAAAATTCTCCATAGCCGAGGTAAGACATGATCCCCCCAACCGTTCACTTGGGAAAAGAACAATGATAAAATCCCCTATGTAACACCATGGAACTTTCCAAATTTGCTAAATTCCCATCAACTCATTCCATATCTACCCCCTTAGGTTATTATCATTCGGGTCATAAACCCCAGAACATGCCCAAATAAAACCATCCCACAAACCTTGCCACCGAACTGATACAAAAAATTGACCCACCAATACCTCCAACTTTTCTAAAACCCTCCTATCCTACATCATCAAAACCCCACTAGCTATCTGATCCGCATCCAAAGCCACCCAGTCTACGTAGGGACAACTCCACAAGTTGCAAATCAGCTGTCTATCCATGCCCGCAAGCTTAGTTTCTTGAAGGCAAACTACATCACAATTCCATTCCCGTAATAAATTTCTAACTACTAAATGTTTCTACAAATCATTCAAACCTCGAACATTCCAAGACACCATTCTTATCTTCATTGAAACTATAAACACCCTACTATAACCTCAGAAATGCAAACAAAGAAAAGAAAACTATCTCCCATCATAATTAACTGAAGAAATCAAATTCCTCAACTCCCTCCTCCCTTTATCCTTAGAGATGGCTTTTCAGTGGGCAGCATTCCTATGCACCAGATTGGCTGCCTCAGTCTCCGTCTCAACTCTTTGCAATAGCATAATACACCTCTTCTCATGTCAACCCAAAGAAAGCCCTATCATCTTACTGAAACTAGGGAGTTTATGTTTCACCCAATTAGAAACTTTCAATGTGTTATCAAACCTCATCACCTCAGTATTACTATTCAATTCAGCCATGACAACCAACCCCAGAGGATTAATAGTCATCAAGGGGGAAGAACTATCCATATCACCCAAGCCCTTATCTGTATAAGTTGTTTCAACCTCAGTCAATGTTAACACCGACTGGTTAGTTTGATAGGATGTGTCTATCCCCTGAATATCACTTGCACACTCAACCTGACCACCTTCATTTCCACCTGGAACACCCAATTCCTCAATCCCAACTCTTGATGGACTCAAAACATAATTGGATAACACAAGACCTTTTAATGCCCTATCACCCTCAGTTTCTGCCATACCCAGTGTGATCAGAGGCCCACCAGTGTGATACCCAACAGAGATAAGGCACTCAGTCTCTGCCGATGTCTCTGCAAGGCTACCTATAAGCTCGGTTGGAGGAACAGACATTATATCTATCCTTATGGTGTGGAATACATCCAGATTGGCCCTATCTAGTGTCGTCGATGAGTCCTCGACGTGAAACCCATCAAAAAAAGGACCATGGATCACCATCGTTGCCTTCGCAGGACAAAAGTTCATCTGGGTTTCACCCACCGGGCTTGTCGCCGACTTCAAGGCATGTTGTCGCGCTGTGCCGGCCTTTTTCGGTGGCCTCGGTGACTCTTCAGCTAGAAAAACATCAGTGCCTGTGATGTCTAGAGCATCCGAGGCTTCATGTAGCGCTTTGGACATCACCAATGCGTGGGTTTCCTAATTTAAAAGTTTGTAGTCACCCACGGATGGGCTTACACCCTCGTCCATCCTAGGTAGGCCGGTGGACTCTAGAAAAGGGATCATAGGAAGGCCCACTTAAGTACAACCTTGGACTAAGCCCACCACAGGTTTGTGAACCCCTAAACCATTAGAAGAACCCCTCCCCTCCCCCCCCTCCCCTCCCATGTGATCCCTCTGACCCCTTAAAACCCTAATAGAACTCCTCAAACCACCTTTATTCCATGCCACAATCCTTTTTCCTTCCCCATTCACTTCTAAAGTCAAGCTTTTTCATGTCCAATCAGACTTCCTCAATTCCCATTTTTTTCCATAAACATGTTCAATCCAATTTGAATTGAAATTCAATGGAGATCTCCTTTTATTTCCTATCGGATTTATCTTTCCAAAATTGAAGTCCTCTGTACTGCGCCAAGAACCCACTTTTGTACCTCCTAGAGTCGTGGGACCTAGTAAGCTCACCGCCATTTCGCTCAATAGTCTTTGTTTAATTACTGGGTTTGGCTTCTCCCCCTTATTATCCCCTAACAGCAATTTCCCTTGATCATGGGCGCTTAACCGATTTGGCTGATTTTTGCCCCTTACCTGCACCTGATGCCCACACATTGTGTCAGCAAAAGATTTAAAAGGTTGAACCCCTGATTTATCCTTATGAAGCTAAGCCACAAATTTCAACTACCTAGTCGCACCATTCACATAGTTTTCAGGTTCCAATATCTTCCTTAACTCTAACCCAAAAACCCTCCATCCATTCTTTGCTCTACCTACTGGAATAATAATGGACCTCCTAGACCTGCCAACTTTAAGCTCAGTCAGCAATAGGAACAAGCCAAAAGAATTGGAGCTCCGTTGGAGGGTGTAGGCTAAATCACTTTCCCTGAACGTATAAAAATGCTTTGGACTGATTCCAATGACAATCTGTTCTATACTCTTCATCAGCCATTGTGCCACATTCTTACCCATGAAGACCGACTTCATGAAGTACCTACTCTGCTAAAAAATCCTTAAAGAAAAATACCGTCCCCCTTCCTCTACCACCAGTTGAAAAAGTTTGGATTCAATAAGAAAGCTATGAACACCACCCATAATAAATGACAAATCAATAAAACCACAATCAGTGAAAGTTTTCTACAACCAACTCAATCACCCTTGCCAACTTTAATCAATTAACACTGCTTAAAATTCTTTCAGCCAATTCATAGAAATCTGAAACAACGTGATCCTAGGTAGTTGCGAAATTAACTACAACAGCCATCTTCCATTCAAAACCTCAATTTATATTTACCTTTTGAACCATTTTTTTCCCTGCAAAAACAGTGAAAGAAGTTTTGAATTAAGGTTTTGCTCTTCTGAAGAATAATTTACTCAGGAAAGAAAGTTGTTGGATTTGCTGTAGCAAGTCGAAAGGAGAGAATATTTTTATGTGCTATTTTTTTATGAGAAAAAAATATTAAAAAAAAAAAAGATGATGGGAAGGAAGGCCCACTAACAAGGAAGAAGTAAAGAACTGAACTTGTCCTTTGGATCTTAACAACATTCGAAGAGGAATCATTCAAGCCATCTTCCTAGATTTCAAAAGCGCATTGGAATCAAGTCCAAAAGTGTTCAGAAACTTCAAAAGATTGCAAGTTAGTGAAGATCTACAAATTCAAGCCTCCAAAGCCTCAAAGAAGTTCCACTACAATCTTCGAAGACGAAGAACACATGAAGAACATTCAAAGAATACACGAAGAATGCAAAAAAATGAAGAATTCCTAACAAACACATAGTTAGATATTCATCGTAATTCTACTTCAAAGATCTTTTGATCCTTTTCTTAATCAAATTGAGAAACATCCGGTGTTTGAATCAAGTTTATACTTAAATCAAAGATTTTTTAAGGAGATCGAATCAGAGGAGTATTCTTTTGTAACAAGATTCAATTTTAGAGAATTGTACTTACTCATACATCAATACAACTTACTCATACATCAATACAAATTTACACTCGTGAAACATTGTCAATTGTTTGATTTTCAAATTTGAGATACTTATGTTTACATTCTTCTTTCATCAATCATCCTTTACTTGTTGGATTTTAATGGTTTTCTATCTAGTACACTACAGATGGAGGTTATAGGGAAACTATTGAGAAATGAATAATTTGTGGAGACGCTGTCTTTTTACATAAAGTTGAACATCAAATTTTATAATCAATTTTAATCTTTCTCATGCTTTCCTTTATTTGTTACCTTGAGTTTATTTATTCCAGTAATTGATACTTATTTGAGTCATTTACACCCTGGGTAAGAGAAGCTTGCAGAGACTGATGCTGATTTTATGGCAGTTGCCCTGTAAAAGATTTTGGCGCAAAATGTTTCTGCTTTTCTTTATGTATACTCTCAAATGCCAATGTTTGTTTCTTGTAATTTATCTCCTTTATGGTAATGCTATTATGGAAAGAATCCTAAAAAGCTACAGTTACCATTCTTTTTTTTTTTTTTTTTTGTTATTACTATTATGATAATCACGCAATTGGACTTCGGGTTTTTTTTTTTTTTTTTTTTTTTGAGAAGGAGGTTTTAAGTTTATTGTGTGAGCATGTTTTTATATTTCCTGGTTTTGAATAACTAGCAAAGCTCATGTTACATAAGAGTCGCAATATTCAATGAATTCTTTTAGGCAAAAATGCAAAACTGACCCTCTAACTTTCACTCTTTTTTATTTAAGTCCTCTAAATTTTAGTTTTGTCAATTCAGTCCTGTAACTTTCAATTTTTTGTCAATGCAGTATTCTGCTAAACTCTAGTTATAGCTGTCATTAACCTTTTTTTTTTTTTCTTTATTTCAAAAAAAAAAAAAAAAAACATTTAAGGAGATTGAGACCCAAATCCCTAACGTACTAAGAGCTTGGGTTTTTCGAAGGAGATCTTGAGGGTGCGGTTGGAGAAGTAGTCATGAATTTGGACGTTGGGGTTGGTGATTTTGAGCTCGTTGACTATGGTGACTGCAGGATATATAATTAGAGAAAAACTTGAATTCACCATATTTTAGGAAAACAGCACCCCAAGAGTGCTAGAAAAAAATCTCAATTTTATCTTCATTCTTTGTCTTTTCCCTCACAATGCAGTTCTAATTTTTCCCCCTTTTCACACGGCTTGGTCTCTCGGTGTACGTGTTTCACTGTTGTGCCTAATAAAGAATGCTAGCTGCCTACCTTAATTCCTAAGTGCAATGGCACCGGTGGTTGCAAAATAGAAAAGTGAAAAATTTTACACAATTTTATTAAAAAACTACCCACATCAGTGTGGGTGTAAATATATATATATATATATATATATATTTTTTTTTTGCTAAAATAAATGTGTATATTTACATGGCTACTGTAGCTTTTGTATTTTATTTTATTAATAATTCTCTCTCTTCACCTTTCTCATTAGATTCACTCTCTTCATCTCTCCCAACTAATTCTCTCTTTCATGACTCCATTCCTTTGTCAAACCCATCCTAAATCTAAATCCCAAACCCATATAGAACCCAAAAAGAATCATCAAACCCATATTGCAAAGTCTAGAAATCCACGAAGAATCATCAAACCCATATTATAGCGAAGAAGAAAAAAGATGAAGCAAAGGAGAAGAAGGAGAAGCAAAAGAAGATGAAGCGACGAAGATATGAAGAAGAAGAAAATGAAGAAAAAGAAATAGTGGTGAAGAGACAAGCAAAGAATAAGAAGCAGTAGCAATAGCAGCAGCAAATTATTGGACTAACCCAAATGTTGGGATAAATCCTAGTCTATAAGTGAATTAAATTAAATACAACTCAAGCAACAGAGAAAATATAAATCTACAAAAGCGATAAAAAAATCAACCAACAAGAACACCAAGAAATTACATGGAAAACCCTCCAATGTAGAGGGAAAAACCACGGGGCAAATCCTATCAATCCACTATAATAAAATAGAGATTACAACACTCAAGTTATACCCAAAACCTGAGTTCACAATAAATTTGGAAAATACAGTATTATCTTTAGGAACAAATATAACCTCATCACAAAACCTAGTAGCAAGATCTTCCACTCTAAATACTTCAACTCTCTGTGATTGTAGCACCCAAATAATCGTCCTAGAGAAAACCCCCAATTTTTCTTCCTTGTGTGTCTTGAGCAAAAGAAAAATCACCTTTTCTTTTTTCCCTCAATGACAAAGGACTATTCTTTTTCCTTCAATTGGCTTCAAATTTGTGTTTCACTCTCTAGCCTCTCTGAATCTCTCTCTTTATTCATGAAACCCACATGCACAAGCTTTATATAAAAGCTTTGCCACCTGACACTCCTAATTAGGAATAGAAGTCTTCGACTTCTTGTGCAATTGGTACACCTATTTCTATATATAATAGGATTCCATGTGGGCTGGACTTCTAGATGTCGTGCACCTCAACCATGTCCCCCTCTTGCCCATCGAGAAAAGAGATCTTCATCCCAACTCTTCAATTAGAATTCATGCCGGCTATTTTGGCACAAAGCTCAAGCTTCTCTTTGGTCACAATCTTAGCCAACATGTCAGCTGGATTCTTCTCAGTATGAATCTTTCTCAGTTGCATCAATCATTTTTCAACTACTAGTCTTATCCAATGGTATCTCACTTCAATGTGTTTTGGGTGAGAATGAAACGTAGCATTCTTGCTTAAGTCTATTGCACTTTGACTATCACAATGAACTACATACCTATCTTTCATCAAAACCAATTCTTGGAAAAATAGTTTCATCCAAAGCATTTCTTTACCAGCTTCATTTGCTACAATATTCTCAGTCTTAGTTGTAGATAAGGCAACACACTTTTGCAATCTTGATTGCCATGATACAGCTCCTTTTGCAAAAGTAAATAAATACCCAGAAGTAGATTTTCTACCATCAAAGTCACCAGCCATATTTGCATTTGTATAGCCCTCCAAAACTAGTTTAAAGCTACCAAAACTTAAGCAAGACTTAGAGCTACCTCTCAAATATCTAATGATCCACTTCACTGCTTTCCAGAGATCTTTATCAAGATTAACCATAAACCTGCTAACAATACCAACTGCATGAGCAATATCTGGTTGTGTGCAAACCATAGCATACATCAAACCATAGCATACATTAAACTCCCGGCTGTATGCTATGCTATGCTAAGGTTTTCAACTTCATTCTTGTCAAAAAAATTTCTACCAATTTCACACATAACAAGAAAAGATAACCATCTTTAAATTTTCTAATATACCATAAAATCCAAAATTTCCTTATCAAAGATTAAATAAAAGATGCTCATTTTTCTATATCAACAATTCATGCATTTCCTTAAATGCAATACCAAATATGATGCATTTTCATATATAATTATATATATATATATATATATATATATATATATATATATATATATATATATATTAAGGTTACGACACAATAGTTTTTAGGAAAATTTCCATAAGTAGTTTCCAAAAGCGTGTTTAACCCAAAAACAACATTTATACAACATGGTTATTTTTCAAAATCCTATTAAAAAGCTACTTACCTTACAACCCACAAAAAGCCTAATTCTCCAAGTTTCAAAGGAGATTAGCTAGAACCTCAACAATATCAAGCAAACCTAACACAAAATGCATAAAGCTTAAAATTGTATCTAGCTACAATTTAGGAATTGTCAAATATGCACTTAATTAGGCAAGCCTAGTATTTAACCTCATCAATAATAATATATTCTAATTCCAAAGTTTTTCAACAAATTGATTCACAAGGCATAAACTCCAATTTATAAAGTTAACCCATTTAATATCATCTCCAACATTATGACTAGCTTCCATAAAATTTACACTACATCATTAAGAGACCCATAAAAGCAAAATCAAAATATCCTCTAAGACAAAAAATTTAGAACTTCAACTAACTCCAAATAAACCCAATAGCAATGGAAAAATTAGATTTACCAACCATAACATGTTATAACTCAAAACCCCTAAATTTCCATCATATATAAACCTTAGATAGTCATCGTTAACACAAACCATAAACTCACTAATCAAATAATTCCACCAATACAAAACTCATACATATAAACACATAAATATCACTTCCAATGCTTATAAATCACATGGGTATCATTATTAAAGCTTAGATACTTCAAGCAAAATATAAAACTCACCAAAAGGATTATAAATTTTACCTCAAATAAAAGATGAAGATGCTTAGAGGTTCCTAAAGATTTTCCAGTGACATTGCCCAAAAAATGATGGTGGAGATGGTGGTATGGAGGTACTGGTGAGAGAGGATGAGAGAGTGAAAAGGAGTGGTAGGTGGAAAAAGGGATAATTACACTTTGCCCACCTATGGTTTGCCTCTAATTCTATGTGCCCACCCGTGATTTAAATTTTGACACTTTGTGCACCTGTGATTCTCACCGTTACTCAGTTGTAACCCACCTCTCCCATTTCTGTTACTCTAACACAGAAAAGTTAAAAACAGAACCCCACTCGGATCAAAACTCACTCTCTCCCAAAACTCACTCACTCCCATCCAACCCAACGAAGATCCACAACAAAATCTACATAGATCAGAGATGCAAGCACATGGGACATAAGTACTGACAAATCAAGATCCTCATAGGCAAGGTACCCATTGAGATACACATTGAAGTACAACAAGTTAAGTGCATGACTAACAATATCATAGAAATGTAATCGAACCAAGTATTGAGCACCACCTGAACCCACTGGAAAATTCCAAGTGATGTTATACCCTGAATCCAAATTTGTGTTTTCCTTATTCATTTCTTGGGCAGTCATATACATAGCATCAGGCCCAATCTCTTGACTTGCACCTCTAGGTTTTCGTTTTGAAATTTTAATTTCAAACCCTCTAATTTTGATGAGAAAAATCACTTCAAATGCGTCTAAATTGTGTATGAAGGTTAATAATTTGAATTTAACCTTCTTCAAACTAAAACTGACACCATACATCCTCATCTTCTTCTTCTTCTTCTCCTTCTTCTCTTTCTTTGTTCTTCAAATCCTGGCCATCAGTAATTTGTTGACTTTTGGTGGGGTTCTGATCAGACAGAAGGAGGTCACAATTGAAGACCGGGAAAACAGGACCAATCTGACCGTCCAACATGACCACGTCGTCCTCAGCTTTACAAACGGACACGAACTCGAACTCCTTGTTTTCCTCGAACACTTTCTCATAATCATAATCATGATGATCAAACTTGGGAAACGTAAAACGAAAAACTGAGCAAGGTCGAGGTTAATGTCAAAATTTGGTTTCGCTTTGATTCACAAAATACAGATCTTGCCAAACATCACGCCAATTATAGTCTTTCAAGACTGGAGGTACCTATCTATCCATATACATTACATTTCTTTCATTTATTTTATTTCTGGGACAGTTTCCTACTTATTGGTTGTTTTTGGCTTAAATTAAAAACCACTTCAAATGGTTTGTAAAATGTGCAGGAGGATTGATAACCTGAAGTTTCTTTTTCTTTTTTTTTTTCTTTTTTTTGTAGGTATTTGCTTAAATTAGAAAATCAATTTGAAATTCAGAAATTTGGATGTTTTTTCATTTCTGGGTCTAATTCTCACTTGCTGGTTTTTTTTTTTCTTTTTTTTTTTCTTGGATTTAATTTGGTTTTGTTGCTTCAGATTTACTAAGTTGTTTGAAGAAGCACTTGACACATACTAGCATTGCATTGCATTGTGTAGGATCTTTGTTGGGTTGGATGGGAGTGAGTGGGTTTTGGAAGAGAGTGAGTTTTGATCCGTGTGGAGTTCTGTTTTTTACCTTTTCTGTGTTTGAGTAACGGAAATTGGAGAGGTGGGTTATGGTTGGATAATGGTGAGAATCACAGGTAAGTAAAGTGTCAAAATTTAAACCATGGGTGGGCACATAAAATTAGAGACAAACCACAAGTGAGCAAAGTGTAATTATCCCGTGGAAAAATGAAAAAGGAAAAAAAAAAGAAATAAAGGAGAGGTGAGGAGCTTGGCCAGTCAAAGAGAAAAAGATGAGATGAGTGAGAATGAGTGGTGAGTGAAAATGAGTGGTGGGGAATGGGTGGGGTGGTTGGGAGGCACGTGTGAACTCAAAAATTATTATTATTATTTTTTTATACTGGGACGTTACAAATAGTACTACCTTCAATGCCACATGAGCTGGCTACAACAGGCAATGGTAAATTTTGAAAGTCAGGAGTTGTGAACTCATGTTCCTTGCTGCTGGAGCTCGTTGCAGTTGTGTTGCCAAATCTGGCTGAGTTTGATAAATGGTGAATTCATCAAGTAAATTCATTGGTTTATCGTTCTTGCTCATATTCCTCCATTTCATAACTCAATTCAAACTGCCTTGAATTGAAACCACCATCTGGGTCATTAAAGTCTTGCCCTGGGTTCTTGTCCATATGTTCCTCCATTTCATATCTCAATTCAAATTGTCCTGAATTGAAACCGCCATCTCATCTGGGTCATTTAAGTGTTGCTCTGTTATCCATACATGACATTATAATCAACGGTATGTGAGCTGGCTGAAACAAGCAGTGATAAATTTTGAAAGTTTTGAGTTTCTATGTTAATTTGCAAACTCACGTTCCTTTAACACTGGAGCTTGTTAAAGTGATGTTGCTAGGTTTGGCTCATTTTGATTTGTGGAGTTATGGACTTCATCAAGTAAATCTTCTGATGCATTATTCTTTGCTCAGATGTTCCTTCATTTCATATCTAGATTCTACAAGCACCAAACTGGTAAAATCTTTGTCTATATGCCCCCGTATATCTAACGGAAAAACTTTTTTTTTTTTTTTTTACATTTTTTCATTGTATTTCTGTACCATGGAGATGCAGTTGTGAGTGTCCTTCATCGAAGAAGGAATCTGACAGTTTAACTTGATTGGGAAATTAGTTATACAAATAATACCCGACGATGTCTAGAACATGTTTTCTTCTAAGGCCTTGGACAGTGGCAGCGCCACGTTATGGTCAGGGTGTTCCCAGGAACACCCTGACTTGAAATTTTTTTTTAATATATATATAATAATTAAATTTTTTTTATTTGTTTACCCTTAAAAAAAAAATAGGAACACCCTCAATAAAAAAAAATAATAATAATAAGAACACCCTCAAATTTAAAAAAAAAAAAAAAAAAAAGGCCCAAAAAAATTTTCAACTAAAATCTGAAAAAAAAAAAAAAAAAAATTTTGTAATAGAGCAAAACAACGGACGATCAACCCAACATCAAGCCCACGGCAAGCCCAACAGAGCCCAACGGATTATAGAGAAGCAAACCCACGGATTAAAAAAAATAATTAAAAAAAAAAAAAAAACCAAAACCCCAATACAGAGCAAATCACTAAATCAAAAACCTCAAATCAGTTAATCAGTACACCAGAAATCACTAAAGCTAAAGCAAACCTAAAAACAGAGCAACAGAGCAAGTGAGCAAAACCTCCCCTTAGAAGTTAGATCGGTCTAGTCGCACTATCACAGTCCAGACTCCAGCACATCGTTGCCCAACTCAACTCGCCCCTCATCGGAGATCGGTCCAAAGCACATCGTTGCTCATCAGAGATCGCTCGTCGGAGATCACTCGCACATCGCATCGCTCATCATTCGCAGATCGCTCGTTGGAGATCGCTCGCACATCACATCGCACATCGCTCGCAGATCGCTCGACGGTCACTGCCTCAGCCTTCACTCTTCTGGCCTCCCTGCTCGGCTGCTCCGGTGCTCCCTCAAGGTATTTCTCTATCTTTTTCTCTTTGACTCTCACTCTCTCTCTCTCTCTCTCTCTATCTGAAATCTGAAATGAAATGAAGCTCTATCTCTGTCTTTCTCTCTCTTTATTCTTTAAGAGTAACTTTAAATCTTTACCTAAACTGTGAGGAGTAACTCTGAACTGTGATTGGCTGAAGCTTTTAAGTTTATTAATATTTTGCATATTTTTTACTTTTTGAATTTGGTTTTATCTTATGATTCTTATCCGTTGGTTGGTGTGTGTTGGTGAGTTGGTTAGATATTGTCTTTTAGTGTAATGTTATTGTGATTTGTAATTGTGAAATTTTCTGATTGGCAGTTGGCTCATGATCCTAATAATTAATAATTTAATTAATCAATACATTATAAAAGATAAACAAATTAAATTATGTTAGCCTAAATAATAATTAGTAATTTTATGATTAATAAAATAACAATATAACAAACTATAGTTTATAAAAGACAAAAAAATTAATAAAACAACTAAATAACAATAATTAATAATTTTATTAATATTTCAAATGAACTTATAGTTTATTGTACAGCTAATTTTGTTCATTTATTTTCTTTTCATTTTTTTTTTTCCTTTTGAGGTTTTTCAGTATACAAAATGCAAATTTGTTTTGGTTTTAAGAACATTTTTTTTTTTTAAAGCACAAACTTCATACTGGCCAAATCTTAAATTTCGGTTGCTATTTACCGAAACATCCCAAAACACTCGAAATAGACTGAAATAACCCCAAATTTTTTCAAAGTAAAATAGGAATACCCTGGACAAAATTTCTGGAGTCGCCACTGGCCTTGGACACCATTAGCTTCCATGCATTTCAAAATTTCATTGGTTTAAGCCTTGCATTAACAAAGAAGATATTGGATGTATTTATATAAGCTGTCAAAAAATGATGTTTTGAGTTTAAAATGAATGTTTGTAAAAAAACTATAAAGAATTGTGGTTGCAAAATAGAATTTTGGGTTTTAAAAAGTGCTCTTTTAAGCTTCCAAAATGCCTAATTAAATGAATCCATTGTAATATAAACATGAAGAATGGGAAAGCGGGAAGGGGTAGTGCTCAAACAATCACAAGAGCTCTATACATTGTTTAGTTCTCTTCTTAAGCAACAAAATTCTCTTCTTGGAGACTCAGAAACACAAAGCAGAACTAAAAATTGATAATGCATTTGCTCAGAAAATTTTTTACACTAATATTTATGTTTCCTGGTTATGAAAAAGATAAACACTACTTAAATGTACCAAAAGTTTCCCTTTGAAAACTATCTTCAATCATTTTGAAGAGCATAACCAAACAACTAAAACAATTATTGTTTATAGGCCAAAATGAGCTTTTACCCCTTTCTCACAAGTTTTTCAGCAAAATGTCCCTTATCTAAAACTAATTAGGAAAATGCCCCTATTTTGAAACTTGATTTTCTAAAAATCAAGTTCCAAATATAAAACTCGATTTTTGAAATATCGAGTTATAGCGAACGTGGACTTAGGGGAAAAAAAAATTGGAACTCAAGTACCATGTGAAGTACTCAAGTTCACGGAACTCGAGTACCTTACATGGAACTAGAAATTATTTAAAAAAGAAAAAAGAAAAAAAGAAATTCAGTTTGCTATAACTTGATTGTCCAAAAATCGAGTTTTAAATTGAAACTCAATTTCTAGAAAATCGAGTTTCAAAACAGAGGCATTTCCCTAATTAATTCCAGATATGAAGCATTTTGCTAAAAAAATTTGGCAAAAGGGGCAAATGCCCATTTTCTCCATTGCTCAACATATGAAACTATGGAAAATATGAATTTAGATTGAAATTTAGAGTAGGGAAGGTCAGACTTGAATGGGGGAGCAAGCAAAACCGAAAAAGGGAAGAAGTTGATTGGAACTTTGGCCCAACAATGATAAATTTCTACCCATTTTTGTGTTACTTTAACTTTAATGATTTGATTCTCTCCAAATTTCAACTATTCTAGACTCTCATTGGGAGATTAGGTTTAGCCAATTAATTTCTAACTTCCTTAAGTGTACGTTTAGCAAAGATTATTTTTACCAACTTATTTTACTATTCAGATTATATTTCGTACTATTCATAGGTCTCACTGTACTACTTCAGCTAACTTTTACCTTTCTTTACAGTCCTTTAGCAAAAAGTTTTTAGTTTTAGCAAAATAAGTGGATCCCAAATGAAATCTAAGTAAATCAATTATTTTCAACCAAAGTTTTAGGATTTAATTAATGCATTCTCCCTCAAATTAAATTAGATGCATGCAACTTCACAATAAATCATATCCTCAACCCATATTGTTACAACATGTCATTTATCACATATGGTCGGGATTTAATTCATGTAAATACATATTAAGCCCACGACTTGTCATTTTGATCATTGTGACTTCAAGATTTATTTTTTGGAATGCATTTGGAAATAAAATAGTCAAAATTACATTTTTACCTCTAAGATGTGAAGCAACCATTATGAGATTAAATGTAAGTTACAAAGGAGTGTCTATACCCATAGATGACACACTGGTGATGGAAAAAGCTCATAGGCGAGAGGGAGTGAGTATGACTTGTTCGTGAACCACAAAGAGGCAAAGACTTACATGTGAGAGGGAGATTATTGAGTATACACGTGTGAGTCAAGTTTCATATTGAATAATAATGAGAAGAAAGTGTTTAATAGAAAATAGTTGAGCCCAAACTTATAGGTTTAAACCTTTTGGGTCAAGTGATGTTTATGAATGTTATATTAACAACTCAATTGCAGGGTCCAAATATTAATCTTAAAATTAGGAGTGGCAAATGGGTGGGTTTGGGGTGGGCATAATTGGATTGAGCATATAAAACTCATTTATCCATTAAAACCCATCTAACTAATTATTTCTATCCCAAATCCAACCTAACCTAATTATTATGGGTAAACCGTAACCCACCCAATTACCTAATTATCAAAATTACCAAAAATGCCACTAAAGTGAAAATGACCAAAAATCAAAAACACTTTCTTAGATTCTTTTTTTTTTTTTTTTTTTTTTTAATGGAGCCACCTGAGGATAAACGAACACCGTTGGATGAAGTGGAGGGGATAATCTTGCGGTGGAACTCAACTGCATTAGAGGATACCAGAGAGAAAATGATCTTCGATTTTCATTGGAACGAAGTTGATCATTACTTACAAGTCGTCCATGAAATCCAACAGTTGCTATCTTCCACCACCATCAACAAAGAAAGCAGCAATAGCGACAAAAGCGGTTTGAACTCTCCAATTCGGATCGCCATGGCTTAGCTGGAGGACGAGTTTCAGAATATTCTGCTGAGTCACACTGCCCCTCTAGAAGCAGCTCCGATCCGAGCTCGTCGACTCACTCTCACAGTCAAGCTGACGATCATGAGCTCGAGGGTGAGCACGATCATGTGTTTTTTTTTTTTTTTTTTTTTTTTTTTTTTTTTTTTTTTTTGTGTGTGTGGAATGGGCTGGGTTGAATTTAGTTATATATATATATATATATATATATATATATATATATATATATATTTTTTTTTTTTTTTTTGGTTAAATGGGTTCTAATGGGTTTTTAGTTAAAACCCAATTATTATTATGTTTAATTGGGTTGATGTCCATTTAACCCAACTAATAATTGGGTGGGTTTGGATTTAATTAGAGTGGGTGGGTTTGGGGGGACAAATAGGTTTGGGCTTACTTTGTCACCCCTACTTAAAATGAACCAAATCAAAGGGTTAGTTTTCCATTTGACGAAACTCTTTATTTTCTATACTCCCCCCCCCCCCCCCCCCCCAAAAAAAAACACACCAAACACTAAAAAAACTAACAAAAGAAAATGATTTCACTCCAAATCAAAATTAGCATCAAATATCTTCAATGAATCGTTGTATGGTAGTTAGGTTTAAATTTGTCAATTTTTTTGGAAAGATAAGGTTATTTTCATTTTCAATTTCTTTGAACAACAATAAGTCTAAAGACATAACCTATATTATTTTTTTTTTCCTCATAATTATTAATGTGACATATTATGATTAGTATTAAATAAAAAAATTGTATTAATAATGTACCTATAATGTTCCCATAATTATAACTGACATTGTTTTGATTGGTTAAGAGTATGGAAAAGTGAGACCTAGAGAGGATGAAAAGGGTTGGGATATGGAAAAGTAGAAGAATAAACAACAAATATAAATTTTATTTGTTTGGTTGAGAAAAAAAAAATGATAGAAAAAAATAGTTTATATAATTTTTTTGCTATTATATCCTTATTACGTTTTTTTTTTTTTAATTATTATATAAGAAAATATTGCCTACTATCAATTAAATTAGTAAATATAACATTTGATCAGTGTGGGGGGTAAAAGACCAGTAGGCCTACGTTGATCTCTATATTGGGCCGAAGGCCCAGCCCAAGGGAAAAATCCCTCCTCGGTCGCGGGGAGGAAAAGCCCTTCCTCGACCACGAGGAGAGCCCTCCTCAGCACAGTGTAGCCGAGGATGGAGAAGGTAACCTGCCACCGGTAGTGACACTCCCTATCATCCCACGGAGCGGGAAAAGTATTAAAGCAGAAAAGGACAATGAAAGTGTTTAAAGGAAAGGCCGTCATTATTGCATTTAGTTCCTTATACCTGACACAGCCATACTTCTTTGTCCTTACAACCACTCCCAACAACTGAAGGGAAAGGCTAATGGGACAAGTACCTGCCCTAGGGACCCCATTCAGGAAGAAAAAAACTACTATAAAAGGGGAGTAAAGAGAAAGGAGGAGGGCGGGGCAAGGACCCCCCCCCCCCCCCCCCGGCAACACATAAGAGGGACCAGAAAGGGCTCCTGGAGCAGCATCGAGGATCAATTCTCCCAAATGAACTCAGTCCATTTCATGCTATCGAGTAAAACGCTATGATAGCTGTTGTCCATACACCAAAACTTAGCTCTTTGGCCCATTCTCTCCAAATTCATTGTACTGGGCTTGCTGATCTAAAGTCTCACGCATCCTGGGCCGGACCAGAAAGATCGGACCCTACAATTGGCGCCATCTGTGGGGAGAGCTTGTGCGTTGGTGAGTATGATGGTTAGTCACGGTCAAGCTCCTATCAACAAGAATCCCTCGAGAGGACCATTTTGACAATGGTGCGAGCTACGTGAAAGCCTCCCATCATTTCCAGGAATACACTGCCATTATCATAGTTTAGCCTTCGTCCTGGGTCACACTTCGAAGTGCTCATTACGAGGGGAGGACCGCTAGGCAGCACAGTTCAAGGGACTTCGGTGTCATGTCAATTTAGTCCTTACCATTATCCCTAGAATGGAAAAAGTTGATACATCAAATAGTGTTTTAATTAGTATATGTAATTAAATTATTAGGATTTAAAATAGAATTTAAAACACCAAGACATCAAAATCCCCAATTTAAGCCAGATCTTCATCTCCTTCCTTTCCTCACAATCAAAATAACTTCAAGCTCTATTCTCTAGTCACGTATACACTTGGACGAGCCCTAGAGAAAGAAGGCACTATTTGGTTGTTGGTGACTAATGAGAGAGAGGGAGAGCAGGTGGGGATGCGTTAGGGGGTTTAGGAATTTTGGTGGTCACGTGATTGAGTTTTAATTTGGGTTTTTTTTTTTTTTTTTTTTTAACCGACGTGGCGGTACAATTAGTAGATGATGTGAGGACATGGATATTGCTCTAGCTTTGATGACATTGGTATTCCCTACAGGAAATTGATATAACACAAAGTACTCTTATAAGAAGGATGGAACCAAGCCCCAGGAGTGGATTGCTAACCCTCAAACTGGTAATCCTGATGATGAACAACAAGAATGTCAAAACAAAGTTGCTGGTCTTGCTCGAGCCATTGACTTGGCCGAATCTGCTTTTCTTGATAAATGAGGTTCAGTTTTAGCTGTGCCAATGTAGGTGTTCATTTCGGCTGAGTTTTAACTATGATATCAATAATTTTGGACTTTTTACCATTTAATTAGAATTTTGATAAAGGTATTTGAGTGAATTATGATGTTTACATTTCAGGTTCAGCTAGTATTTGGATTTTTAGTATTTTGAAAATTGGTTAAAATAAAATTTTATTAAATAAATAAAACTTTAAAAAGTTGTACATAAATAATAAACTAAAAATCTAAAGAAAATTTAGACATGAATCAAGGATATAATGAAGTGATAGACGGCGCGGAAAATTTAAATATCTTGCAATGTGTCAAACACGGTGGAAACGATCAAGGTCCAAAGTTCATTCTATGTGTAAAAGGCAATGTAGCAATAGGGCAGGATGATTTAGGCCATGTTTAGTACATTATCTTAAACACATGTTTTTAGTTTTTAAACAACATTACACGTATTTTCACACATTTTTTCACCCACACATATTTCCAAAAAAATTGAAAATTGTTATTTAAACACACGTATCAAACAGGCCCTTAATATCTTGTAAGTGTCACGGTGGAAAGTTATTAGCTCCTAATATTTAGTGTGAAACTAATATAACCATCCAAGGCTCCATCCAAATTCAAAAGTGAAACTATTAAGATCATTAATTAAGAGCCCTCCAACAATTAAGCCTTAGTTCCAAAATTTAGGATTGGTTAAGGATACTCAATTGATTAGATTGGGTTGGCTATTTGAATTCTTTTTCTCAATTTTATCCTATCTGAAGTTCTGCTCTTTATTACTTCCCTAATTAACATGTCTTCTTTTATTATTACTTTTGCTGGCTGTGTAACCATGATTCTATTGTTTGGAATTATTTAATAGTTATCTCAATTGTTGTTGTTGCTATGTTTTTTGATTCAGCCACACAAAACACGCATGATGATCCATCGAGCAAGGAATGACTGGAGGGTGGAAAGAGTTGCTTCCTTCAAACGCTATGGATTGAAATATACATTGAATAAAAACAGGTGACATAATTTTTTTTAATTAGTCACGCATTCCGTCATTCGTTTCTTTGCTGCATGATTACGTATTTATTTGTTGCAAAAGTTGGAATTTTTGATATAAACATTTTGTGGGCACTGTGCAGATAATAACAAAGATCCCCTTCTTGCACATAAACAGCTGGACTAACTAATAGAAGCGGACTCCATTATCTCAACTGCAACAAAAAATTCAAGAAGGGTTAGAAGTTTTAGATTACAAAAACATAAAATTTAAATATTTGATTAATAACATAGCTGTTGATCTTTGATCATTTAAAAGATTTTTAATTATGAAGGACATAAAAATAAAATGAGTTTTAATAGTAGATTTGTCAAAATTTACATTCAATAAAAAGATATTGAATGAAATTGTAATCTTACGCTACAACCAAATTTGTTACCAAAATTAGTCAAAAAATAATAATTGTTTTCTGTAGTAGAGCTATAGTACTAGAGTGACACACATTTTTGGAGAAAACTTAACAAAATTTGCATGACCCATCTGTGTTACAAATGACAACATGGATTTCATGTAGGCTAATATGGCAACAAAATTTTGTCAGCATTTATTGCCAAAATGTTTTGATTCCAAGTGTAGTCTTGTCATTAAATACCAATGGTTAATTTTATTTCATTATAAATATGTCACAAAAATTGTACTTACCACATTTCCTTGTAGTGTATTCATAGTTCTTTTCTCACATTTCCTCGTAGCTCTTATTTACATTTCATCTTTTGTTTTTCTCAAAAAGAAAAATAAAAATTCAAGTTCCTTTCTTACCAATGGCTGTCAACGGACCAGTGCAAATTTATGCCCAAAAAATTCTCAATGAAAGGTTGAAATCTTTAAAGTCAAAAAAGTTTCCAAACCTCCACCAATCCACAAACACCACCAACTTTGTCTTTGATTTTGCTTCCTTTCATCAACCTTTAGCCAATGATGATGTAATTGGTTTTGTTGACATGTTGGAACACATGTCAACCAACAAACAACTCCCATTATTAACCATTTTTTCCCAAAAGAGCCCATCAGGGAATTCCTTGCTTCATGAGGCAGCAAGTTTTGGAAGTACGAAAATCACGAAATTCATTGTTGATCACTTCCCTTTCCTTCTTACCAAGAAAAATATTATAGGGGACAGTGCAATTCACGTGGCCACAAAAAATAAACATCTAAGAGTTTTAGAAATCCTCATTAATAGTTCTACTGTAGAGTTGCAGATGAGGAATAGTATAGGGAACACCGCTTTACATGAAGCTATGTTTTTTCCTATTTCTTATGAAGCCATCAATCTTTTATTTTGGGGAGATCCCAACGTGGCATATATTTTGAATGAAGATGGAAAATCTCCATTGTGCCTAGCTACTCACGATAAGCAAATTGTTGGGCTTCTATTACTAGCGCCATATGGGAATCGTGGTCTCATTGGAAGTCCTCGACTTGAATTACCATTTTATGATGCCATAAGGATGGAAAGATTAGGTATATTCCTTACTTTTATTTTATCAATTTTTTATTGTCATCCTATTTAATTCTTTTTAATCTTATAAACAATTGAGCATAATGTATATTTGGTAGGTTCAAAATAAATGAGCATAATGTATATTTGGTAGGTTCAATAATAAATAAGTGCCATCTAAAATTATTCCTAATTTGCATAAGTTTTGTGCAATAAAATAAAACATAATGCATTGCATGTTTTGTATCACACTTACTTTGTATTTTCCACTTTTTTTTAATAAAAAAAAAACTTTTTATTAATCAAAAAAAAAAAAAAAACTTTTTATTTTCCACATTGATTGTAGCAAACATATTGCATGTCATGCATGTTCTAAATTAATATATTCTAGTTAATTCTTTCAAATGTCATTCATGTTTTAAAATTTATTTATTTATTTATTTTTTTTTTTGGTTATCTTAGATATATTAGAAGAAGTTTTTAGCAAGAACCCATTACTCTTCCATGTAAGAGACCAAAAAGGGAAGACACCTCTACATTTAGCCGCAGCCAATAATTACATTGAGGGCATTCAATTCATTTTAACAAAATTCAAACAACATGCCCTTGTAAAGAGCCTAAAGGGTGACCTTCCTATCCATATATCAAGCAAGAAGGGACACATTAAGGCTGTTAAAATATTTCTTGAACAACAATGGCACGATCCATCTAAATTATTAAACAATTTCGGTCAAAATATATTGCACGTTGCGGCAAAGCATGGGCAAGATAAGTTGGTGAAAAACATATTGTCAAACCCAAGGTTTGAGAAACTTCTAAATGAAAGGGACAAGAATGGACACACAGCCTTGCATTTGGCCACTATGAATTTTCATTCAAATGTTGTGTGTACTCTCATGTGGGATAGGAGAGTTTACTTGAATCAGCAAAATAAAAAAGGTTTGACAGCTTTGGATATTGTTAGACAAAATGAACGGACAACGAGACAGGTATGACCTTATCATTGAATATTTATCTTATTTGATTTTAGGAGTTTGTCTCATAATATATCAAATGCATAACACACCCTTTAATAGATAAATACTTGTGAATGACAGTAGCATATTGATGTGATTGTCTCTTACATTCTACATATTAAGTTGTAGTACTACTAGTGTCAATATGTGCTCTTCTAGTTCAATATCAACTTCCTTTAAATTTTAACAATCTTTCAAAAAGATTAATGAAACTTTCCTCGGAAATTTTCTATTTTGAGAAGCCTAAAGATTTTGATCTAGATGAAATACAAAATCAATTTTGAAGTTGGTATACCAGTAGAGAGAGAGAGAGACACGTTGTTTTTCGAAAAATGATTTTTTAAGAAGTTCCAAAACTGTTTTTTAATTACTTTTATTACTTATAAAAATTAATACCATAATTGGGACTTTATTAATAGTAACTCTAAGTTTTAATTAAATAAATTTGAAATTTATTAGAAAACTCAATTGTACAAGGTAGTTAGACGCATAAAATAAATTGTAGTAAAAAATTTTAAGGGCATGTTTTACATTTTTGCCAAATTAATATTACTATTGCACCTCAAGTTAACTCAAATTACTTTATGGTTTTTCCTCAATTAGTAAGTTACATATATTTATATATTGTTTTACTTTCCTTGCAGATATTGACCGATTGGGCTTTAACGATAGCTGGCACAACCATGAGCATTAAGGGATCTAAAATTCTATCAAGAAAACCAAGAACGCGATCAAGATATCGCATGATTAAGCACTGGTTCGATATTCTTTTAATGATATCAATTTTAGTGGCCACTGTGGCCTTCACTGCCGGCTTAACAGTACCAGGTGGATTAGACAATTCTAGTGATGATAGAACCAAAGGCATGGCAATCTTGGCAAATGAATGGGCATTTCAGGCTTTTATTCTTTTTGATACTTTTGCCATGTTTTGCTCAATCATGGGGGTTTTCATCCTCATATGGTCTATAATATTAGAAACTGAAATGGCAGAGTCCGCCATTAGCTTTGCCGTGAAACTTGTGGGAATAGCTCTCTTAGCCATGTCCTTAGCTTTTACGTTAGCTATTTATTTAGTAGCCAACATATCTTGGGTTAAATATGCTGTTTTTGGTGTTGGATTCTTGTTCGTCACCTATTTTTTCTTTTCTTTCTTCTTGTTGATATGTCCATTTGGGACTCGCTGTCCTGTGTTCCGTTTCATTTGTCACTTTGCCATTCCTATGATATATCGATTCTTGCCTTCGAATGACACGGTCAAAGTTAAACATGAGTAAGAGGTAAACTTACTTGCTTTCTTTGTTCAACCCTTAAAATTCATGAGCATTTCGTGATATACTAATTATTTGTCTCATTTAATGTTTTTTTTTTGGGTACAGAATGAGGGCGTGATCGATGCAGACAGAGACAGTCAATACTCAACCAAATAAAAACATTATGTATCAAATAGTTCATTATATCAATTTGATTTTTTTTTTTTCTCTTTTTAGAAACTTATTAAATTATTAGTCTTGTACTTAGGACTCTGAACTGGACCAAGTATTTCTTGTAATTTTTATTTTATGTGGCAATATAATATTTCTTTCTTGTAATTGTTAATCTGTGTCACAATTAAATATTTCTTATGAGTGTAGTACAAAGTCGAGTCCAACGTTAGTAACTACTAGTTTTGGCAGCATGTGCTTGGTCTATTGGAGGATTTTATTCTACTAATATATAAGCAAATCAGATGGTTATATATTGTAAAATCTTTTATAGTTTCCTAAACCTATTTAAGGTTCACAAAAATGCATTTTTTTTTTTAATAGTTCTTATACGTGCAGCGTTACATAATTGAACTATTAAATATCAATCAAAGTTACGCTTCTTAAGGTTATTTGATTGAGGAGGCAAAGTCCTTTACTATGCTTAATAAAAGTTACAGTTTTCTTTTAAAACAAATAAAAATAACAATTTTTATTCTAAACTATTATTGAAAAACATTAAATAACCCAAAAAAAAAAAAATTAAACACAAATTTTCAGAAGTTAACCTCATTGGCCATTGCCCACAACCAAAAAATAATGATCATGAATTTGCATTGCAATCTAATGGGTTCTTCCACAGTGCTCGTACAGAACCTTGTGAAAGCCGGGTATGATTAAAATTTTCCCTAATTAACAGAGAAAACCAGCATGAGACCTTTTTTTCCCCTTACTTTTGAAATATTTATTATGTTGAAAAAATAGGGACAGGACCTTGTAGAATTCAATTATATTCTTGAAAATTTTTGTGACTAAAATATTCATAAGCACAAAATGGTTAACCATTAATTCGAGATATATTAATTGAATTCCATGTATATATATAGAGAGAGGCATGTTTTAGGTGTGATGTGACATTTCCCATGCTTGATGATCCTGAAAATGCAATTAATTATTTAGATTCTACGTAAATTGCACTGCTATCCTAGTATGGCAACTTATTGCTGCTGTTTATTAGGTGGAGGTTGCTTGTAATGTGAGAAGAATGGGGCTGCAAGTGGAGTTCAAATCTTCTATCCTACTTTTCATACTCAACTCTATACTCCACCAATAAAAACTTGTCACATGCTCATCTAATTAATTAATTATTACTATTAAAAGGGTACTACCTCTTAGTCTTAGTGTTCCCTCGATCATGATAATATGTTTTACATGTGAGGGTGTGACTTTTTTTTGTTGTTGTATATTTATGAAATTTGAGGGTTTAACCTTCTAAAAAAAAATCGGGGGTTCAAAATTTTTCCTAGTTAAAAGTATGGGGATCGGGGGGCTTAACATGTTTCAATCATAAAAGTAAAACAATAAGGTATTTTTGGTACTTTCTTCTAATTAACTACATGTTAAAATTTAACATCTCATTGTTCTTGAGGTAATTTGCAATTGTATAGCTCATTAGTTTGACAATGACTTGGAAACTTTATTGGTATTTTCCTAGTTCATTTACTAAGGAAAAACCGAGTGTGTCACCTAAATATTCTTCATTTGTCTCCGATAGTATCACCTAAACTTGGTCTTTGTCCTCTTTGTCAAAGAGTGCCATTTGTCAAACACAGAAAATGACTATTTTAAGTTTTTTTTTGTTTTTTTTTTTAATTTATTATTATTAATAATTTGATAGTTGTAGGTGAAGGATTTAAATCTTAAATATTTTCATTGAAAACATAAAAAACTACTAATTGAGCTATATACAAGGCTCTTGGCAACTCGTTTTATGCTACTAACCTAGAGTATGTAATGAATACAATTTGTTAATCTGTATGAGAATATATGCTTTTTCAAGTCAGATTCTGTAAGCATTTTCTGTGTGATCAGTGGTAGCACAAGTAGAGTACGCTATGGCTCATTTTGGATTGAATTTATTGTTGCTGAAACTGAAAACTGAAAACTGAAAACACTGTAGCAAAATAATTTTAAATGTGTAAATAGTACCATGAGTCCCATTTTTAATATTTGTTTATGAATAAAGTGGCTATGGGTCCCATGAACTGTACTGCTACAGTGTTAATTGTCCCCTGCCTTTCTGCAAAATGCGTGAAATGAAAAAAAAAAAAAAAGAAAAAAGAAAAAAGAAGGAACACAGATGCAGACGCAAGTTTCAACCGAATCCAAACGGCACCTATGTCTCTCTTTCACTACCTCTTCCCTTTCCCAACTATTTGTATTATGATTATGGTTCCTTATCACTATGCAAGTATTATTTCCAATTCATGGTTCTTGTGAGTAAGAATCTGTGAGGGGGCCTTCAAAGTGCACCACTTGCCTTCATTGTCTAAGACATTGAAGTGAGTAGTGGGATTATGACAGGTAATCAATTATAATTAATTATTTGGAGAATCAATCATAATCAATAGCAATAATCACATGTAATTAAGCTTAATTACAATCATGACATTGTGTGCTAAAACCTTAATACAGTTTAAGCACATAAAGTAGTGTCGTTTTGATTGTTAGGATTGATAGATTTATTTGTAATTAATCTCTTGATTATCTAACGATCAAAACGACGAGTTTATCTTTTGGCCTCAAAATGATTTTTTTGCCCTTGGTTTTGGGTTAAACAATGGTTGCAAAACATGATTTCTACACAATTTATGGTTAAATACATTTGATTACGATTAATTATTATTGGATTCTTGAGAGGAATTAAACTTAATTAATTGGGGAAAGTACCAAAAAAAAAATAAAGTAGGCTTTTATCATTGGGACACAATAAACTTAAACTCCAAGACTTTTAAATAATACAATTTAAAGTTAATTTAAACCCTAGACTTTTATAGATGTACGTTTTACATGAGAGGGTGTGATTTTTATTTATTTATTTATTTTTTTGCATATTTATGAAACTGGTATGTAACCTGTGCTTACGCACGAGAATGATAAATTGTAGTAGTGTTATTAATGTTAGTTTGAGTTATTAAACAACATTTGGAGGTGAAATATAGTTGTTCCTTACAATTTTTATGATATTGGTTACGCTAAGTTCTCATTACATTGCTATTATCTATATAATTTTGAAAATTACTATTAGATACTATATATACAATATCAATTCACAATTATTATCTGTGAAATTTTACTAAATATAACACAAAATAAAATAATAAATTGGGATAGGTGCATAGGATCGTTCAGCTTAATTACAGTTTGTTAAATATCTTCTTCGCATATAAAATATCTAAGTAAAAACAGTATAAAAAATATGCTCATTAGTTTTGAAAAAAAATAACTGCAAAAATCTAAATAATATAATTTGTATGGAAAGTTAACAAAAAGAAAATCCAATTTTGATTCTAATTGAATTTTCTCTAATATATATATATATATATATATATATATATATATATATATATTATCTAATTAGTAATAGACCATACATAGTCATAGTATATTACATAAATAACTTATAAACTTGAATTGTTTTTTACTCTAAAAAAAAAAAAAAAAAAAAAAAAAAAAAACCTGCATTGTTTTTAGTTTTACACCCAAAAAAAAAGTTCATAAATATAAAATCATTCAAAATTTATATTTTTTATGGCTTATTTATTTTAGACTCCTCGTTTTCTATACTAAATTAACTCATTTGGCACAAATTTTTTTTTAAAAAAAAATACCTAAATTAGATAGGACATGTGGCACAAAATTAGACTCTAAATGAATTCAAATTTAAAATCTAATTGAATTTTCTCTCTACTTTGCCTATATATATATATATGAGAAATACTACGTCCACAACATTTTTACAATATTTTCATAACAAATCACAGGTGGTTAGTTATTATAGGTTCAAATTTGAACTTAACACTAAGATTACTTTTTTGCGCCAATAGTAACAACCAATAACAACATGCGACTTAGGATTTATTGTAAAAATTTTATGAAAATGTTGTGTACATATCATTTCTTATATATATATATATATATATATATATATAGATTTGGGGGTTTAACCTTCTCAAAAAAAATGGGGGGTTTAAAATTTGTCCTATTTAAGAGTATGGGGATTTAGGGGGTTTAACATGTCTCAATCATAAAAGTAAAACAATAAGGTATTTTTGGTACTTTCCTCTAATTAACTACATTTTAAATTTAACATCTCATTGTTCTTGAGGTAATTTGCAATTTTATAACTCATTTTTTTGACTATGACTCGGAAACTTTATTGGTATCTTCCTAGTTCATTTCCAAATGAAAATGTGAGTGTGTCACCTAAATATTCTTCATTTGTCTCCGATAGTGTCACCTAAACATGGCCTTCGTCCTCTTTGTCAAAGAGCGCCATTGGTCAAAAAGAGAAAGTGATTATTTTAAGATTTTTTTTTTCATATTAATAATTTCATAGTTGCATGTGAGAGATTTATACCTTAGAATATTTTTATTGAAAACACAAAAAACTGTTGGTTGAGCTAATACAAGGCTCTTGGCAACTTGTTTTATATATGAGACAAAATATTGTTTGTTATCCCAATTCCCAATGAATTGATGTGACATGGTATGCAAAAAATAAAAAATTACACTTAGCATAACTTGAATTTCTCTAAACAGTTGGATTTTCAAAATTATTTATCCAATCAGCAGTTATTATATGGTGTAAATTTCTTAAAGTTACACTTGACATAACTCTCTCTCTCCATATTTATTTTATTTATTGTGATAATATATTTATTTTAAAATATTAGAATTTAAAGACATGTTGTTCCATATATGGACATGTTTTATTTTAGGATAAGAACACCGGTACCCAGTAGATTTTTCCTTCCCAACATATTTATCACCCCCTATCAAAAAAAAAAAAAAAAAAAAATTATTATCTATTTAAGGTGAAGGGCCCCTTGAACAGTCTTTTTATTTTGCACTCTTTGCCTTTGGTCAGCCAAACTCACTGTTTTGGTGAGAGAACTGTGAAGGATATAGTTTTAAGATTTTAGACTATATACTTTTGACATGTATTTTTTTTTTTTTTGGGGTGTATTTTTCAAATGAAAAATCTACATAATCTTTCTCTCAAAAAAAAAAAAAAAAAAAAAAAAAAAACTCTGCGTAATCTTTAGTTAATAAATATTTAAAAAAGAGCTCGAGCACAACGTGCAAGTGCCACCCAAGGGAGTTTAAATAAATGTGCCGTGTAATTATTTTAAATGTAAACTATCGTGTATCAATGAAACAAGGATTGGAAAATTCCAAACCTAACCCAGCTCATGATGTCTCCAAAAAAAAATCCAGCAGGTAGATATTAAACTCCCAACCCAGCTCATGATATCTCTAAAAATCAATCCAATCGGTAGAGATTAAGCTTAGTGGTATTGTCTTATTAGGGTAATATTGTCCTGCCAAATAAAAATATTGGACTTTCGTTAAACTATTTAAGCCAATAATTAATTTAAAATATGATTATAAAATTATATAATTGGGTCTAATTTTCCAAATATATTAATATGAACTAAGTTTCAAAATACTAAATCAAGTTGATAAATTTAAAATGAATCAAAACTAACATATTTAATGTGATTTTTTTTTCTTTCTAAAATATGTGGTTTGGGTTGAATTACTTGACTTGAAAATTTTGCTAATTTGATGACCCAACACAAGCTTAAAAAAGAATTAAAATTCAATCGAACTCATCAATTAATCCATTAAAAACCAATCAGAGGTGTTGTGTTGGGTTAGACTAGATTGATGCCACAAACAAATAATAATAATAATAATAAAATATGTGACAATAACATATTAATGAAGCATAAGATTAGGTAAAAGATTCATATCTCATACCAGCGATAGATAAATAAAATTTGTGACAATAAACATATTAATGAAGCATAAGGTTAGATAAAAGATTCATATCTCATACCAAGAAGGCCCAGTTCCTTTATGGGTTGTTTGGATTGAGAGGAAAGAAAAGAGGAGTAAAAAGAAGTACCATAGAGTTGACCGGAAATTAGAGTTGGTCGGATATTAGGTTAATTTTTAGCCAACTCTATTTTATTCCAAGGTAGTCGATACCGTACCGGTACCAGTCATATCAGTACGTATTTCGGTATCGAAACACCTACATTTCATATCGGTTTAAATACCGACCGTATCGGTCATGTGCTGGCCAATTTCGAGCAATACCGGTTGGTACAGAAAAAAGTTTTTTTTTTTTTTTTTAATTTTGTAATTTTTGTAAGGGCAGAATGGTAACTTAATTGATTTAAATTATTAATATTATTTGTTTTCTTAATATGCAATGAACAATTAAGATTTACATTTTTTATATTGTGTTTTATTTTTTTTAATTGATACTAAAGTCTAAAATCATGAATAATTTGTTCTGAATTTAGGTAATGTTTTATGGTAAACTTTTATATTTATTATAATACACACACACATGCGCACACACACACACACACACACACACACATATATATATATATATATATATATTTATAAATATAAAAAATAACGGTAAACTTGAAATGGTACACAGATATTTACCGATACCGAAATATATCATCCCACTAATCAAACCGGTACAGTCTTCGTTATGAGATTAACTCTCTTGCTTTATTCCCCTTCGATTCAAATTAATGGACTATTAAAATTTCCCGAAATACCAATTTGAGATGTGACGTCCATTTTATCCGCTTTCTGCCTCTCCACTCGTCCGTATATAACACTTGATTCTCATAGAAAACACATGAATCCACAGAATTTTGAGTTCAACTATTGGGCTAGGTTTCACCAAATAGTAACAAGCACCATGTTGAGCACAATTCATTACAGTGTTCAGCATGGTGTCATTATCCTCCGACATTATTAATTAACATAACAAATATTGGGATGTTAGACATCATGGCCTATAATAAGTTTGGCCTTTTAGACCATGACATGAATTTCGGTGGAGGAGCTAAAATTTTTTCTCAAATGGAGGCAAGCTAAATTTATCATTGTCTTTCAATATCCTTGTTAAGTTATGGTTTTTCACATAATATTTATGTTGGCTTTATTCCATGAAAAAATGTGTTGTAATTGCTTAATTTATTTCCTTGAATTTTGTGAGATATATTTGTAATGAGTTTTAGTATTAAGTTGGTGAAGATTGCTCAAGACAGTGAAGTTCGCAACTTGCTCGTGACTAACTCGCAAGTGGACGACCCGCGAAAGGTCACATGATAAGCACATGCTAGAAGTTGAAGATTCAAGTGTCAGGTTGTATTTCGCGAGTACCACTTCGCGACTTGGCTAACCCGCAAGTGACCTGCGAAACTCTCTACCTGGATGATTTTAAGTATGGCTCTCATACCCTTCACCCATACTATATATATCATCATTACCCATAAGATTATAAAGAGGCTATTCAGAAGAAAACCCTAGAAAGGTTTCAACAACACACCCACCTTATTAGAAAGAGCTACACATCCTCAAGAGAGAAATCATTGTAGTCTCTTCTCCTCCCCTCTCTCATTGTTATACTTTCAAATGAGATTTATACTCAGACACAACCCAAACCTATTCAAAGTGTAGAGCTTGTCTTAAAATTTGGAAAGCATAGGGTATTTGCTAAAATAAGCCAAAGAGGCTTGGCGGTGCAATCGGGTGGTATTGCAAGATCCGGATAACTAGTGAAGACAAGACTTTGAGAAGTCCATTGGTAACTGGAGTTTGGAGGGCTCAAGTACTTTGGGTAGATTAGGCTTGGATGGTCTTTTTGGTATCCTTGTACTCCAACTTATTCACTAGTGGATTATTTTGACTTGGAGGGTTGCGAAAAGGTTTTTCACCGAGTTTTTCAGTTTCCTATTTGATAACACATTGCAGTGTTATCTTGGGTTTGCTATTCTTTTACCCACCGCCCTTTCCATTTTAGCATTGCACTTACTTGTTCATCCATGCAATTGTTGAGTGTTTCGATTAATTAATTTGCTAATAATATATATGAAAGTTCAAATATGTGTATAAACACCCTTGAACGTTTAGACCCCCAAATTACAACTAAACCAATTCAAGCATTATGTCAAACAACTAGTGGCGGAAAATTAACATAAGCTATAATATGGAATTGGAAAAACTATCTAAGCCAAATTAAAATCACAACCCACAGCAAATAATAAAAGGCAAAGATAAAAGGGAAGAAAGATGCAAACACAAAGACAACACGCGATGTGTTATCGAAGAGGAAACCAAAGCCCTCGGCGTAAAACCTCTCCACCACCCTCCAAGCGGTAAACAATCCACTAGAAAATGTAGTTGGGATACAAGGACAGCAATAGACCCTCCAAGCCTAATCTACCCAGTGCACCTAAGCCCTCCAAGCTTCTTGCTCCAACGAGGTTGCGCCAAACCTTTTTCTTTTCTAGCTTTCCGGATTCTGCTACTAGACCGTAGCATCAACCAATGTAGATTGGTTCCTTCCTAACTGCTTCCCAGAAATCCAAACAGCCCTCTCACAGTGATGAATATGGTGAGAACAAGGTTTGGTAAAATGCCTCTCAAGGATTTGACAATGGAGAGGAAGAGAGTTAAGGAATTTGAAGAGACTCTAATGAATAGATTGTGGGTGAATCAATCTTATTTTCCTTTAGGGTTTCTCTCTTAAAATTCTCTCTGGAACCTCTCTTTCATTTGTGGGTAAAAGGGGTATTTATACTGGAGTAAGAGAGGAATGTGAAACGTTAGGATTTACAAAACAGGGGTGGCTGCGAGATCCAGTTGCAAGATAACCGTATGGCCAGTTGTTCTGTTTTGTCCTGTAGTGCTCCAGCTAGCATGACTGTTCACCTTCTGGCATGCTTGGCACGTGTGCTGTGTCTGCCAGCTTGAAGCCGCGAGCCACCCGCGAGAACAAGCCGCGAGTCTCTGTTTTATTGCACACTCTTGAGCAATCATCACTCTATCTCACTCACTACCTTTACAACAAACCCACCTAAATACAGGGTTACTAAATGCTGAAATACAAGCAAATTTGGCACGGAATAAAGCCAATAAAATGATTGATTAAATTCAACCTTACAATCTTCCCCTTTGGCTATTCCGTGACAAAACCCTAAAACAGACTCTAGACTTAACATGTGAGTTGGGAACAGTTGAACAAAACTCACTCACACCTAACTCTAGAAGCTGTGAAGAACTTGAATCATAAAAACATGAAACTCCTGAAACACAATAATACACCATGATCATTATATGCAGAAAAACATGAAATGCATATGAAACAAGCTTAAGGTGATCAAGCAAAGATGAAGTGAAGATTCAAATCAAGGCTTGATCAACCAAGTAATCACCACAAGGTAGTGATCACAGTGCTCATTCACACTTGGAATGAACACTTGAACATACAACTTAACAAGAATAAGGCAAAATACTTGTATGCTCAACACTTAACCAATACATAATACACAAAGTATATGCATCTAGGAACATTCCTACAAGGGCACAAGAGTGACAATACATAAATCAAAATGCAAAACATTTAGATAGAAGTACTGATTTCAACATAGCATAAAAGGCTGCATTAAGCAAGGTACAAACCATAAAGCCTACAAAATATGCATAAAAACATTAATCCTAAAAGTTTACATAAGCACATGGGTACAAACAGGTACAAAACACAATATATCAACTTGAACTGAAGAAAATATAACAACTTAAACTGAAGAAGAATGCAAAAACACTCCTCCTTAGGTAATATCCTCCCCCTTTGATCAGGCCTATCACTCCCCCTTTTTGTCATGGAATAGGCTACACATCCTCTTCTAGCATTCTGTGAATTTGATCCAATTGAGTTTAAAGTGAAGTAAACTTCATATCCCATCGAGTGCTGTGATGGTGTAGAGTAGATGTGAGACCAGACATCTTTGTATTCAACTCGTGTACAGAGGATACAATGTGATCAAGTTTTTCATCAAGGGAGAGAGTGCTGAAATGAGAGCCACTGTGAGATGCGGAAGTTTCTGGTTTGGCTCTCTTCCGACTATGTCCAATGCTTGCATTGAATGTACGCATGTTGATTGGACTCGGTTTCAAGAGAGGAGATTCATCTACCGTTGGATAGATTCCCTTAAGCTTCAAGATCCTTGAAATGAGACAACAGAAAGGAATGCATGTTCGGGACTCAGTTTGTAGAACCGTTTGCGCAGAACATGAAAGATATGAGCACTGATGTCAATTTCTACATCAGAGATTAGATCATGAAGAAACAAAGCACGTCCGAGGTTCATATACGCAGTGCTTGATAAAGGGTACAAATTGTGAAACATTACAATTGTAAACACTCTCAGTTTTGGAGGAAGAGAGGAAACACTGATGAATTTTCCATTGGGTGAGAACTCCAAGTCTTGTCCAAGACTTTCCTTGAGAAGCTCCTCATCAGGACAAAGATCATCATAAACCGGTGAGTGTCGAAATATTAGTCTGTTGATGTGAAGGATTTCTGCAAAATATGCAGGAGAGACTGAAAAGCTCTTTTTCCTAACCCAGCACTTAAGTTCATCTTCTTCCACAATCGCGTTGGCATAAAATTCCTTTACCAAATCTTCATACGCGTCATCCAGATCAGAGAGAAGGTAATTCCAGTCCTTGTGAGCAAATCTCATGAGACTGATAGGCTGCATAGGATCTGAACTTGTTGGGATCGAATCTCTTTGATGAAGAACGAGTCTCTTTTGTTTGAGGTGGGTAGTCATCAACATCAATGACATGTTCCTTCCCTTTGGAACTGCCTCGTTTCACTGCTGTTTTCTTGAATGGTGACATGTCTAGTCTGAATCATGAATAGAGGAAATGACAGAACACAATCCAACAGACATTATTAGTAGTGGGTTAGTGGTAATTTAGGGATAATGAAGAAACCCTAATAGCTAGATGAAAATGACCAAAAAATAGCAATGAGGGACAAAAATGGCCCAAATGTAGTTACACAGTAGAGTGGGTCAGATTAAAACCACATAATCAGCTTAGAAAAACACACAGTCAACATAGGAACATTTTGAATCAACACATCAACAACGGATTAGACAAGACAGAAAACTCATACCTGTTACTTGAAGATTTTTGAGCGGAAAGAGGCAACAATGGAGTTTGAAAAATGGGTGCACGGAGTGTTTGGGAAGGAGACAGTTGAGAAAGAAGATGAACAGTCACAAAAGTTCGAGGGAAAAGTGAAAAAAAAATTTAAAAACTGCCCCTATTTTTGTCAAACACGCGTTTTTCGCGACTGAAGTGAGTCGCCACAAAGTCGCCAGTTCAAGCCGCCAAAACACTCAAAGACAAAAGTTTGAAAAAATTTTCTAAGTGTTTTTCACGACTAGAAGGTCTACCAGCGAGGGAGTCACGAGCTGAGCCGCGAAAATCTTTGAGTAACCCTCGCGACTAGACCTTCCACTCGTGAACAAGTCGCCAAATATGATCCGCGAACACGCGACTAAGGGACACAACTTGACTTACCCGCGACTGAGTCGCCAAAACAGGGCAAAACTGGATTTTTGAAATTTTCAGATTTTTTAAACAAAATATTTTCCAAAAACACCTAAAACACTCAAAAATCTTTTTGTGTTTGAATTAACAAAGATTGAGCATGTGAAAATACATTTCATCAAGTACAATTACACAAATGAATATGGCATTTATTGAACATAAACTTGTGTGTTGTGTGTGGATATCAACAATGAGATAGTCCTTAGTCTAATGTGAAGTTTCAATGATCAATTCAACCAAGGCATACACAATTAGTACTAGATCATGTGATCCATCTCAATTATAGAAATATGTATATATGACCTCCCACAAAACTTGATAACATATCTTGGAGCTTTACATTTGACTCCACTTTTAATTATACCATTTGATCTTTTTGATCTTTTGAGACAATCACCTCTCATTGTGAGAGTGATATTTGATATTTCACTTTAATGAGCTAGCCTTTGGCTTTTTGAATAAACACTCACTTTAATTTTAGGTCGCTTACCCTTTTTCCTAGTTGAATACTAGAATGTGCGACAGGTTTTTGTAGCTCAATATCTCTTTTCATTTGGAGATTTACATTTGGTGAGCTCTTTTTAGCAAAAACAAAAATAAAGAGTGGGAAGATATATAGACACAAGTCTATGCATGTCTCAAGATCATCATAACCATTCACTAATCATTCATGACAAGTTTGAAGATCTATTTACAACAATCACATAAATTTCAAGATTTCTCCCACAGTTATATGAGTGCAAAGAAACAAACAATGCTAAAAAATGCACAAAGCCATTAGCACAAAGGTACAAGGCAAAACAAGTTTTGAGACAAAAGCTCAACAATGTCAATCAAACCTTTTTGATTTTCTAATTTTTATGTGATTTTTGGATTTTTGACATAAAAGAAGAAAAAGATTGATCAAAAATAAAAAGAAGCAACAGTATTCACAAATAGACAAACAATCAATAATCATGCTGCACAAAGAGCTAACAAAGTAGTGTGTGCCCCAACACAAACAAGCTTATCATATTATAAATATGTGAAGCACACATCACACAAGAGAGTCAAGGAATTGTACCAACACCAATGGTCTTATGGAGTGATTCAAACCGTGGACCATTGAGAGGCTTGGTAAAGATGTTCGCCTTTTGATTGTCGGTGTGTATGAACTCAAGACACATAACTCTTTCCTCTACCAGATCCCGAATGAAATGGTAACGTATCTCTATGTGTTTAGATTTTGAATGCTGGACAGGATTCTTGGAAAGATTGATGGCACTGGTGTTGTCACAGAAGACACACATCGTCTCTTAAGGAATTACATAATCATGAAGTAATTTCTTCATCCAAAGAAGCTGAGTGCAGCAACTTCCAACGGCGATGTATTCTGCTTCAGCAGTAGATAGAGACACGGAATTTTGTTTCTTGCTCATCCACGAGACAAGATTGTTACCAAGGTAGAAACAGCCGCCTGAAGTACTTTTCCGATCGTCTACACTACCAGCCCAGTCAGCATCTGAATACCCGGCAAGACAAGCATTTAAGTCTTTTGAATACCACAGACCATAGTTTGAAGTACCATTTACATATCGAATGATTCGCTTAACAGCAGTCAGGTGAGATTCCTTCGGATTAGCTTGGTATCTGGCACAAGCACCAACACTGAATGCAATGTTCGGTCTACTGGCTGTAAGATAGAGTAAACTCCCAATGATACTCCTATATAAGGTAAGACTTACTTCTACTCCAGAATAATCAACATTCAGTTTAGTGGATGAGCTCATAGGAGTGGAGGCATGTTTTTTGGAGTCTAGTCCAAACTTCTTGACAATGTTTCTAGTATACTTCTCTTGTGAAACAAATATACCCTCCTTCTGTTGTTTGACTTGAAGACCCAAGAAAAATGTGAGTTCCCCCACCATACTCATCTCAAATTCCTTCTTCATCTCCTCAGAAAATTCAATAGCACGATCTTCAATGGTTGCCCCAAACACTATGTCATCAACATAAACTTGTGCCACAAGGAGATAATCTTCATCATTTTTGACAAACAGAGTTCGGTCTGCATACCCCTTTTTGAATCCTTTATCTAGAAGGTAATGTGTAAGTCGATCATACCAGGCTCTAGGCACTTGTTTTAAGCCATAAAGGGCTTTCTTCAGTCTCAATACATGATCTGGAAAGTGAGGATCCTCAAATCCTTTTGGTTGCTCAACAAACACTTCTTCATTTAGATATCCATTCAGAAATGCACACTTTACATCCATTTGATAGAGTTTGAAGTTCATAATGCATGCAATGGACCTGAGAATTCGAATGGATTCGAGTCTTGCCACAGGAGCGAAGGATTCATCAAAGTCTACTCCTTCTACTTGAGTGTATCCTTGAGCTACTAACCGAGATTTGTTTCGAATTATCTCTCCTTCTTCATCAGTTTTGTTTTTGAAAATCCATTTTGTGCCTATGACATGAACGTGTTCAGGCCTTGGAGCAAGTTCCCACACATCATTCCTCATAAACTGATTTAGCTCTTCATGCATTGACTCAACCCAATTCTCATCTTGAAGGGCCTCTTCTACCCTTTTTGGTTCAAATTGAGCAAGATAGCAGTGATATGTTACATGATTGGCTAACAGGATGTTTCCTTTTCTGAGGCGAAGACCTTCATCTAGAGACCCTGTGATTTTGCTTTCGGATGGTTCTTAATTACTCTTAAAGATGGCTTCTTTGATGTGGAGACTTCATCACTTCGAGAGATAGGAGGATGGACTTCCGGAGGAGTAAGAGGACTTGATGTTCTAGACATCGATCTCGTTTCCATTCTTGGGTTGATGGGAGTCGATTCTTCTTCTGGTGTAGGTTCTTCACCTTCTATATCAAGAGCTTCGACCTCAACATTGGGCTCTTTGGCGCTCGGCCCTTCTCCATCATCAATCATCTCCATCTTAGATAAGGCATCATCAATCTTGACATTGATGGACTCCATCACTGTCTTAATTCTCTTGTTAAAAACTCTATACGCCCGACTCATAGTAGAGTACCCAAGAAAAATACCCTCATCACTTCTTGCATCAAACTTCTCAAGATTCTCCCGATCATTTAGGATATACCATTTACTTCCAAACACCTGGAAATACTTCACTCTAGGTTTCTTTCCATTCCAAATCTCATAGGCGGTCTTTTTTGTTCCTACTTGGAAAAATATTCTATTGCCAATATGACACGAGGTGTTGACAACTTCTCCCCAAAATTTTTGAGGTATTTGCTTGTTAAGCAACATGACTCTTGCCATTTCCTGAATCACCCGATTTTTCCTCTCTACCACTCCATTTTGTTGTGGAGTTTTGGGGGTTGAAAATTCTCTTTTGATTCCATTCTTTTCACAGAAAGACTCAAATCTTGCATTCTCAAATTCCCTCCCATGATCACTTCTAATTTTGGCAATAGGGACCCCTTTCTCATTTTGTAGTTTCTTGCACAGAATCTCTAACCTCTCACATGCTTCTGATTTTTCTCTAAAAAATTCAACCCAAGTGTATCTTGAGTAATCATCCATAATGACCATAATGTATCTCTTTCCCCCTAGACTTTCAGTTTTGGTAGGCCCCATTAGATCAACATGAAGTAACTCCAAACACCGAGAAGTAGCAATCACATTCACTTTGTGATGACTTGCCTTTGTTTGCTTTCCCATTTGGCATGCACCACAAACGGTCTTCTTCACCTTCCCAAACTTAGGAAGTCCCTCAACTGCTTCAAGTTTGGACACTTTAGCTACTTGTTTGAAATTGGCATGCCCAAATCTGTGATGCCACAGCTCCAACATATCCACACGAGCACTTCTACACGAAATGGGTGCCGTAGGAACTATTCGATAACAGTTATCTGTAGTCCGATTTCCCTCCAAAACCTAAATCGTTCCTTCATTGATGATCAAGCATCCCTTCTTAGAGAATTGTACCAGGAAATCATCATCACAAATTTGAGTGATGCTCAGCAGATTTGCCTTCAGCCCTTTTATGTATAACACATCTTTCAACAGCGGTAATCCAGGTATCTCAATAGTTCCTTTGTCTAGGACTTGAGCATGACTTCCATCTCCAAAGGTCACATAGTCACCAACCTTTTCTTTGAGTGTCTTAAACAGTGACTTATCCCCTGTCATATGGCGAGAACAACCACTGTCAAGATACCACAAACATGCATTAAACACCTTCAATGAGGTATGCACAAATAAGCTCACATGAGACAAACATTCTTGACCTTCAAACAAAAACTCATTATCAGGTTTCATGCTTCTTTCAGATTGATCTTTCATTTTCAGACTCTCAATCATCTCACACAACATTCTATTCTTTCTTTTATATTTCTTAATCAATAATTTAGATTCAAATATGCTACTGTGTAAGACATGATTCTGATTCTCAAAATATTCCAGCATGTGAACAAATATCCTAGCATGTTTCTTAGTTTTTAACAACTCTACAAGATCATTGGTAAAACACCCTTCAGACATATGCATAGAGTCATTTTCACAAACACTTAAGCTACAATTCAGCATGGTATTTTCCATAACAGCTACCACAACATAGGGGTCTAGGATCACACTTAGGTAATAAAACCACAACAAGTGTACCCGCTCTGATACCAATTGAAAGTTCAAATATGTGTACAAACACCCTTGAACGTTTAGACCCCCAAATTACAACTTAACAAATTCAAGCATTATGTCAAACAACTAGTGTGTGGAAAATTAACATAATCTATAATATGGAATTGGAAAAACTATCTAAGCCAAATTAAAATCACAACCCACAGCAAATAATAAAAGGTAAAAATAAAAGGGAAGGAAGATGCAAACACAAAGACAACACGTGATGTGTTATCGAAGAGGAAACCGAAGCCCTCGGCGTAAAACCTCTCCGCCGCCCTCCAAGCGGTAAACAATCCACTAGAAAATGTAGTTGGGATATAAGGACAGTAATAGACCCTCTAAGCCTAATCTACCCAGTACACCTAAACCCTCCAAGCTTCTTGCTCCAACGAGGTTGCGCCGAACCTTTTTCTTTTCTAGCTTCCCGGATTCCGCTACTAGATCGTAGTATCAACCAATGTAGATTGGTTCCTTCCTAACTGCTTCTCAGAAATCCAAACAGCCCTCTCACAGTGATGAATATGGTGAGAACAAGGTTTGGTAAAATGCCTATCAAGGATTTGACAATAGAAAGGAAGAGAGTTGAGGAATTTAAAGAGACTCTAATATATAGATTATGAGTGAATCAATCTTATTTTTCTTTAGGGTTTCTCTCTTAAAATTCTCTCTGAAAGCTCTCTTTCATTTGTGGGTAAAAGGGGTATTTATACTGGAATAAGAGAGAAATGTGAAACGTCAGGATTTACAAAACAGGGGTGGCTCGCGGCTTGACCTCGCGACTTGACTGAGTCGCGAGATCCAGTCGCAAGATAACCGTATGGCCAGTTGTCCTGTTTTGTCCTGTAGTGCTCCAGCTAGCATGACTGTTCACCTTGTGGCATGCTTGGCACGTGTGTTGCGTCTGGCGGCTTGAAGCCGCAAGCCACCCGCGAGAACAAGCCGCGAGTCTCTGTTTTCTTGCACACTCTTGAGCAATCATCACTCTATCTCACTCACTAACCTTACAACAAACCCACCTAAATACAGGGTTACTAAATGCTGAAATACAAGCAAATTTGGCATGGAATAAAGCCAATAAAATGGTTGATTAAATTCAACCTTACAATATATTTCGCATCAAATGTGTTTAGATTAAAATTAATCAAGCCGTAATTAAGAATTGGGGGTTTAAACAAGTTATAGTGTTTGAACACTATTTTTTTATTTACTTATTTTTTTTTATGAGTGTTTGAACACTATTTGAACTTTCAATCCTTAACTTTCTTAATATAAATGCCTATGACTTTATCATTTAATAACAAAAAGAAAAATGTTGCTTACTTAATATTAAAAGGAAAATGCTGGAGACAATAATAAATTAAAAAGTGTTTATATATATATTTAAAAAATAAAAAATAAAGGCGTCTATTATCTAAAATTTATGAACTTTTAACGTTAAAAGAAAGGGAAAGGGGCATTTCGGGAAAATCAGTGGCCATTAACTATGACCATGCACCTTCTCAAAAAAAAACTATAACCATGCACGTATATATAGTTTGATACTTTGATAAAAATATATATATATATATATCCTATCTCCCGATGTATTTCTAGACAACAGTTGCGGGCTAAGAAGGTAGATGGAAAAAGGTAAAAACGTTGAAATTTCTTGCTCCTGAATTGGCAAAGGGTGGGCAATTTGAACTGTAGAACTATTTTTATGTATATATAGTAGCCCTTCCATTTATGTTTTATCAATAATTCTAGAAGCATAACCTTTACAACACTATTTTTCAAAATTATTCTATGTAATTGATTGTAAATAATGAAAAAATAATAGTGAATTTATATGAAAATGACAGATATACAATTACAATATATATATATATATATATATATATAAATTTTTTCCAGAAGAGATGAAATTTGTGGATTTTGTGGGTAGAAGTTAGAGAGATCCTTATTGATTTGTCATCAACAAAAAACATGTTTTTATTATTTTATTTTATTTTATTTTTTAACAAAAAAATTGTTATTATATATATATATATATATATATATATGTATTTTAATATTGACTTGTAAATGTTTAGGCATGTTACACGTAAAGTGATGTTTATTGTATAATATATTTATAAATGATTAAATTTTATATGTTCCATAATTTTTATAACAATTAGGCTACTCTAGAAGTGTAGAGTATCTCTAAATTAATTTACAAAAATCTTGATCTACAATGTTTTAAGAATATTGATTATTTTTAAAATTATTTACAAGATAATTCACTGTTTACAAACTGAATAAAAAAAAATTTGAATTATGTAAAGTGTAAATTGGTGTAAATATATTTATTATACTTGAGAAAATAATGTATATTAAATAATGTTATGGACAAACTTTATGTATTTTATATATATATATCCTTCCGAATGTAAGCTACATCTTCTAAAAATACTGACGTGTCAGAAATGGAAGACTCAATGCAACAAATGCAACCTATCACATCTACTCCAATAAATCATCCACTACATACAAGAATGGATGAGTAAACACTTGCGAGCCTGACCTTGGCACCTGTCTGTCACCCCTATAGACGGATGAGTGAAAATGGGCATACAAGACTTATACTACAACGCTCATATAGTAGCTATCACCTAAGGCTCTCCTACATTCACACAATTGCCGACAAAGGGATAACTCCCATCTCCTACAAATTAGCAATGGAATAACTTCCACCTTCGACAATTCAGCTAAGGGATAGCCACAGGTCTCCACAATTCAGCTAAGGCGATCGTTCACAGAACCCTAACATTTTAAAATATTGTTGTGTTAGTTCTGGCTTGAATTAGATTGGTTTGGTTTTGAGTGATCATTTACGAAATTCATTACAATTAGTATTTTTTCTCTTTTGAAAATTGAGACTACTAAGTTTTTGAAATTGACAGCACTGATCAGCTTTGCTATGCCTAAGATATAATCAATATATACATTTTATTATATGCTTACAAATTGTTTGATAAAATTCTGCTGTTTTTTAATTCTAAAATTTATTTTTATTGTTTATATTTTAAGTTTTATGATGTGTATAATTCTCCCAATAGTACCTAAATGATTCAAATCATTGGCTTCTTTCTCCCTCAGGTTTGTATCAGTTTATTTTATAGTTTCTTTTTGTTTGTATGGAATCAATAATTTACTTCTTATTACATAATAATTGTGTTAATTTTATAATCATTGTGAAACTGAGGGTGGGAGAGAGGGACTTACTTTTAATGTGATATAGGTCAAAGCTTAATGAAAGTTTGGGCAATGATGGAGTTATTTTTAGGAGGAGCATGTAATTCAGCAACATAAATATACCTCTGTTTGGAAGAATCTCAACTTTTCAGTTAAAATAGTGACAATATTTTGAATATGATGATTGTTTTTGTAATATCTCCTGTTCAAGGTTCTAATTTTCTTTTTCTCATACAGGTGGTGTGTACATGGGAAAAAGGGATTTTGACTCTAATATAGAATGCTCCAGAAATTATCATGTAGCTTTTTATTTCTGTTATTGCACTTGATGTGATTAATCAGTGCTTACCTTTGGAATCCTGATGTGTTGTTGCATTGTTATCCTTCATCTCTATATTTTGTGTGTATATATATATATATATAGTAAATTCATTATTTAGTTTTTTTGTTTTTTGGTTGGTTGTAAGTTCAACACTCTTTTTGCTATAACATACAGCTATTTAGACAATTAATTCATTTGGTTTCCTTACATGTTCTGTGTTGATTTCTCAGTTTATGCAGTTACTTCTTTTCATTTGTTACATGACTTAATAATTTAGTCACAAGAGCAAGCCTATTCAGGTCCTTATTCATGTGATCAATGCTACTTTGTTGTTGCTTTCCTACTTCTTAATGTTGCATATTAAAAACAAATTTGGGAATGTTGAGTGAACTTCCATTATAAAAAAAAATAAGGAAGAAAAATTAAACAAAAGAGAGATCCAGAAGAAGTGGATGAACTTTATAAATGTTGGCTAATTTTGTTTTAATTAGATTTTTTTTTTTTTTTTTGGATTGGGGAGCTGTATTAATGATTGGGTTCTACAGGGTTATTAAAATGAGTACTAGGTGTTCGATAAAATCCTGCAAAGAACTTGGGATAGAAAAGGTTAGGTTTGGGTTATTCTAAAGCAAAATTAGAGGAACTGGATTGAGTTTATTAAAAATTAAAAATTAAAAATTAAAAATTATCCCGCGCATTGCGTGGGTTAAACACTGGTATAAATAATACCTGACGATGTCTGGAACATGTTTTCTTTTAAGGCCTTGGACACCGTTAGCTTCCATGCATTTCAAAATTTCAGTGGTTTAAGCCTTGCATTAACAAAGAAGATATTGGATGTATTTATATAAGTTGTCGAAAAATGATGTTTTGAGTTTAAAATGAACATTGTAAAAAAAAAAAATAAAAAACTATAAAAAATTGTGGTTGCAAAACAGTATTTTGGGTTTAAAAGTGTTCTTTTAAACTCCCAAAATGCCTAATTAAATGGATCCATTGTAATATAGACATGAAGAATGGGAAAGGGGGAAGGGGTAGTGCTCAAACAATCACAAGAGCTCTATGTATTGTTTAGTTCTCTTCTTAAGCAATAAAATTCTCTTCTTGGAGACTCAGAAACACAAAGAAGAACTAAAAATTGATAATGCATTTGCTCAGAAAATTTTTGACACTAATATTTATGTTTCCTGGTTATGAAAAAGATAAATGTTACCAAAAGTTTCCCTTTGAAAACTATCTTCAATCATTTTTGAAGGGCATAACCAAACAACTAAAACAATGATTGTTCAACATATGAAACTATGGAAAATATGAATTTAGATTGAAATTTAGAGTAGGGAAGGTCTGACCTAAGTGGGGGAGCAAGCAAAACCGAAAAAGGGAAGAATTTGCTTACTGCAAAAGTTGATTGGAACTTTGGCCCAGCAATGGTAAATTTCTATCCATTTTTGTGTGACTCTTAACTTTGATGCTTTGATTCTCTCCAAATTTCAACTATTCCAGACTCTCATTGGGAGATCAAGTTTAGCCAATTAATTTCTAACTTCCTTAAATATTCGTTTGGCAAAGATTATTTTTGTCAATTTATTTTACTATTCAACTTTTTTTATATTATTAATGGGTCCCACTGCACTTTTTAGTACTATTCATGAATCCTACTGTAATATTTCAACTAACTTTTATCTTTGTTTACAGTTCTTTATTAAAAAGTTTTCAATTTCAGCAAAATAAGTGGATCTCAAACGAATCCTAAGTAAATCAATTATTTTCAACCAAATTTTTAGGATTTAATTAATGCTTTTTCCCTCCAATTAAATTAGATGCATGCAACTTCACAATAAATCATATCCTCAACCAATATTGTTACAACATGTCATTAATCACATGTGGTCGGGATTCAATTCATGTAAATACATATTAAGCCCACGACTTGTCATTTTGATCATTGTGACTTTAAGATTTATTTTTTGGAATGCATTTGGAAATAAAATAGTCAAAATTACATTTTTACCTCTAAGATGTGAAGCAAACATTATGAGGTCAAGTGTTAGTTACAATGGATTGTCTATACCCATAGATAACACATTGGTGATGGAAAAAGCTCATAGATGAGGGGGAGTGAGTATGACTTGTTCGTGAACCACAAAGAGGCAAAGACTTATATGTGAGAAGGAGATTATTGAGTATACTCATGTGAATAAAGTTTCACATTGAATAAGAATGAGAAGAGAGTTTTTAATAGAAAATAGTTGAGCCCAAACTTATAGGCTTGAACCTTTTGGGTCAAGTGATGTTTATAAATGTTATATTTACAACTCAATTGCAGGTTCTAAATATTAATCTTAAAATGAACCAAATCAAAGGGTTAGTTTTCCATTTGACCAAACTCTTTATTTTCTATATTGTCTTTACTCCCCCCACCCCCCACCAAACACTAAAACACTAATAAAAGCAAATGATTTCACTCCAAATCAAACTTAGCATCAAATATCTTCAACCAATCGTTGTATGGTAGTTAGGTTTAAATTTATCAAAGTTTTTGGAAAGATAAGGTTATTTTCATTTTCAATTTCTTTGAACAACAATAATTCTAAAGACAACGTATATCATATTTTTTTTCATCATAATTATTAATGTGACAAATAGTGATTAGTATTAAATAAAAAATTTTATTAGTAATGTACCTGTAATGTTCCTATAATTATAACTAACATTGTTTTGATTGATTAAGAGCATGGAAAAGTGAGACCTAGAGAGGATGAAAAGGGTTGGGATATGGAAAAGTAGAAGAATAAACAACAAATATAAATTTTACTTGTTTGGCTAAGGAAAAAAAAAATGATAGAAAAAAATAGTTTATATAAATTTTTTGCTATTATATCCTTATTACATAGTTTTTTTTTTTAAATTATTATACAAGAAAATATTGCCTACTATCAATTAAATTAGTTAATATAACATTTTATAAGAGCTAAGAGTTAAGAGGTAAGACATCATACAACATATATATATATATATATATATATATATATATATAATGGCAAAGACATTAACATTTTTTTTAAGGGTAAATTTAATTAACATACTTTGAAGTTTAAGCTAATACTAACTAGATCCAAGACTTTTAAAATATATTAATTTGGTCCTTAATGCCTAAAACAGTTGAGAAAAATGACTAATTGGCCTAACAGTTTTTAGAAACTATTAGCTTATTTGGGTGGACGGACAGTAGAGTAGATAGGAGAAGGGAGAATAAGTTAAATTACCTTATTTGGATGTTTTTTAATGGAAGAGGGGGAGAGATTTGGAGGGGTTCTAACTACTTCTAATCCCTTATTTTTCATTTCTCCAAATGAAAGAGATTTGAAGAGAGAGTAGAGTATAGAAATGCTTGACCAAATGAATTACCAAATTTACCCTCACCATATTAACAAAATTACAAATTATAAAAAGACTAATTATTTCCCTCCCTCTAACTTTATTTTAAAAACATCTAAACAAGGTAGAGGATAATCATTCCCCTCTACTCCCCTCTACTCTCCTGTTCCTCCAAACTTCCAAACATAACATATGTTTTAGGGACCCAATTGATAAATTTTAAAAAAATTAAGACCTGATTAGCATTAAGCCCAAACTCAAATGCATTAATAGAATTTGCCAAAAAAAAAAAAAAAAAAAGAAACGTTATCGTCAATGGGTGGCTGATTGGCAGTGAACAGTGGGCACCCATTAGTAATGATTAGTTGGCTACATTAAATTAATTGAAATGAAGAAACAAACCAAGAAAAAAAAAAAAAAAATAGACGTTTAAATTTTTCTGAAACTGAAAGTCATAAGGGGTGGTGGTAAAGAAATCGTTTAATTTTCATCAAAAGAAACAAACAAACAAACAAAAAAGATGTTTAAATTTTCTATGCGGGGCCCTTTTCTTTTCCCACTTCATTTTCTACTCGTGGAAAGTAAAACAGCTGCGACCAACAATGTTATCCTCCATTCTCTTTAAACGGAAACCATATCTTCCATATCTCTCTCCAGTTTTCTTTTTCTTGTATACATTTACCGATTGAGATCAGGTAAATGCAATTACTTCATTTCCTTCTTAAATTTTTTACATTTTTAATTTTTTAACTTTAAATTTTTACTTCTTTTTAATATTTTTTATTTAATGTTTGAGATTAAAAGTTGTCTTTTACAACTTTTAATCTCAGTCATTCATTACTATTGTATCTAATATTTTTTATTTATTTAATGATTGAGATTGAACAATCTCAAAAACATGATCTCAAACCTCCATTTACAAAGATTCTTTCCTCACACAAATTAAAGGTCATATGATTCATCACGCACAAGACACTATCATAATAGCTAGGGAGTGGGCTTCACTCATAGGTCCAACATAGGAGTTCCACCCCACCTGTGCGTGAAAGGTGGGGGAGGATTTTAGCGGGTAGACAAGGGCAGGTGCACATATACTTTAGGGTTGTCCCCTAACTTTAAAAAATATATATTCAAAGTATATTTTTACCTATTCAATTTACTCTCAAAAATATTTTCACACATATCAACCTAGGCCTAAATCAAATAGCAACACAAATAAGCCTATTTCAAAATCAAACAACACAAATCACGAATATCTCTTTCACACATGATACTAATTGTGTGTATTATTTTTATTTTTGTTATAATGTTATATATTTGTGTGAGTTGTAATGTACGTAAATGTGCACACACACACACACACACACACACACACACATATATAATTTAATAATTAGAAAATACAGAAAGTTTGTTATAATGTTTATATTGTTACCGATTATAATAACTTTTTGTTATAAAGTTAGTGATTCAAGAAAAAAATAATAAAGTTAGTGATTGTTCAAGCATACACTTAGTGTATTATTTATATATGGATGAGTGTGATTGTGTGGGCAAGTGGGTTGAGTTTTGTCATTTAGTTTACAATATTTTTATAAAAATAATGACAAATAAATAATGATAGCTACATAAAAATAGAAATTTATAATTATTTATATATGGATGAGTGTGATTGTGTAGGCAAGTGGGTTGAGTTTTGTCATTTAGTTTTCAATATTTTTATAAAAATAATGACAAATAAATAATGATAGCTACATAAAAATAAAAATTTATACAAACTTAACAAAATAAAATGGTCACACCTGCACACATTGACAATAAATAATAACAATTGATAATAAACTATCGTTACAATTGATAATGAACTATCATGTAACGATTTCAAAATATGAAAACTCATAAAGAAATCAACTTGTTGTGCTAGTCTTAAAATTCAGAATAAAGAAAAGATGATATTGATGCCAAGAAGTTAAATATGCTTTGATAACAAGTCAGAATATAGAGAGCATAATAAATAACTTCTTGTATTATTGTTGTGAATGTTACATCACTAAGCACTCATATATATATATATATATATATATATATACACACACACACAAGAGCTAGCTTGGGGCAGCTCCACTCTAGGTTCACTCTAGGTTCAAGCAAGTCACAGGACCATCCTAACCTATTGAAAAAAATAATTATTTATTATTATATATAAATTTAAAAAAAAATTAAGATTTTTATCCTAAGTTGTGACCATCCTAAATTTTTTTTAAACCCAACATAATTACACTTTGAACAAAATTTGGCAACAAATTCAGTTATAAAACTAAGTTTACAATTTTACTCAATATTTTTTACTGGATGTAAATTTCAACAAATCAATAAATTACATTTTTTTTTTCTTATATTCTCCATACTTGAAAAATTTTAAGAAAATCAAATAATAATAGTTATATCATCAATCAAATTTTAAAATTTCTAGATTTTGTAATCTAAAATTATAAATAAAAAAATAAGTTTATAGATTAAATAGTAAATAACATCCAATTAACATGAAATTTGACATGTTTTTTAAGAATATAAAGAACATGTAATTCAATAGTTAGATTTTAAAATATATAGTCATTTTAATTTGTACTGTGCGAGTTGTATCCTAAGTTTGTAATCAAACTTTGTTCTTAAACTTTGGTCCCTTTAACAATAAATTAGGTCCTTACAAACAAAAAGAAAAAGTCTAAGAAAAATTTTATTGAACTAAAATTTTGAAAGATGTGTATCTTGTAGCATTTTGATAATGAGACTATCACGTAACAATTTTAAAATAAGAAAATTTTTAGAATGAAATTGTAAGATTTTATGTATTTGCGTGATTTTTTTTTTTTTTTTTGTCTATATATAAAATTTTCTTTTTATTAAATTTTGTATAATTTAAGTTTCTTAATATTCACCTTGAAAATAATTCCAACTGCCACCCCTTAAGCTTGCCTAAGAAAATATCACTAACAAATTAACTAACTAATTCCTAACTAATTAAAATCACATGTGCATGTAAAATATAAATCCACATGTTGAAAATATGGAAAATGTGCAGAGAAAAATATTATGACAATTTGTTATGTTACTAACTTATTATATATAAACTGGGTAACTAACAGATCATATGTCCATGAAAAATTATATTTAAAAAAATAAAAGTTCAACTAACGATGTTACCTCCCCCTCCCCCCCCCCCCCCCCCCCCGCCCTCAAAAAAAGGCCTACGAACAACGTCAGTTGAATAAATCAAACATTGTAGCTATAAGGATTGGCTCTTATTGGTGCAAACACAATGATAATAGAAATAACACAAAGAAACTGAATAATACTTCTAATACCTCCACCCTTCACCTCATCTTTGCACACGTATCTAGCCCAATATCTAAGACAATTCATGTTAGCCTATTAATCACCACAATTAAAAAGAATAAAATAGTCTATCTCCTTTTTAATGTAGAATTAAATATTTTTACTAACTCCTTATCTTCCATATTCATTGCCACATCTTTATATTTATGTTGTGACATTTATTCATTTTAATTATTAAATATTAAAATGCTTCAATAACTGTTATATATATATATATATATATATATATATATATATATATATATATCAAGGAGGGCATTAAGTAAAAAATTTTCATTCGGTGCACAAATTGTTGTGATATGAATTTTGAGAGATATGATTTGAAGATATAACAAAGAACGAAGTGATGTCAGTGATGGCTCAACATGCAAGCGAAGGTGGTCACAAGACCACCTTGAATTGCAAAAATAATGTATATAGTTGTCAAATAAAATATTATATGCTAAATTAACCTATTGTGACCATCCAAATAAAAATTATAAACAACCTGACTTGAGAATTACAAAAATTTGGGTTCAACAAAAATAAGAGTAGTGCTACTACATTCATAATATTTTTGCAATAACTTTATGACAAATCTAATGTAGTAAGCTATTACTAATTCTAATTTGAGCCAAATACTAATATTATTTTTTTACCCACCAATAACAACTTTTTGCGTAAGATTTATTATAAAAAATATTGTGGACGTAGCATTACTCTAAAATTAATATTGCCTCCAAACATAATTCTTAATTTCAGTTTTTTTTAAAGATTACATAACAACAATAAATATTAGCTCAAATAACAACAAGCATAAACCAAACAAAGACAAGACAAAACCAAACAACAAGAAGTGAAAATTTTATTCAAGAAAAGCCTATTATAAAACAAAAAGATAAAATTTGCAGCTCGTTTAACCTATTCAATAAAAATAATTTCTAATTTCATTTTCTTAAAAAAAAATGGTACTAAAAACATATTGTGGTAATTTAAATTTTTTAGTGACCATTCCAAAAAAATAATTCCTAAAACCACCACTAAGTGATGTGACTTGAAAACTTAAACTATGAGGTAGAGGTGTCTCTCTTATTTCATTCGTATTCTCTTTTTTAACAGAAGGAATTGGACATTTTCGTCTTGAATGTTCTGTGTCCCCCAACTCAATTTAAATGTCCTACTAACATTAACCATGCAGGTAAGTCTAAACATGAACCACGCACGCACGTAAGTCTAAACATGAACCATGCATGCCCGTAAGTCGATCTAAACCATGCATGCCCGTTGAAATTTTTGCCTCTCCCTTTTCCTCTGTTCTTATTCTCTAGAGTTAATAGTTGGAAGGTGTGGTCTCAAGTCACTAGAGTATAATAACCGGGAGACTTATTGAAAGTGATATCCCTTTCTCCAAATTCCACTGCTGCTAGACACAACTGAATAAAATTATTTTGCTTAAAAAGAAAAATAAAGAAGTAGGCTCTCAAAAAATCCTCTTGAAAACTTTTGGAGACAAAAGCGCATCTTTCTTTCTACCTAAGGATGGTATTTTGCTGTGTTTTTTTTTTTTTTCTTGGTTCTTTAATCTTCTTTTTTGATCAATCGGGATAGTCAATAAATTTCAACGGTGAAGAAAAACATTAAGGACCCACAGCACAGTCACAGGGCCGACAAAAGCGCAAAGAAATGAAGACCAGAGCAGATCTAGGCAATTTGGTCACATTAAAAAAAAAAAAAAAAATTGATAATAAAAAGGGGGAGAAGTACTGGATGGTTTTTCTTTTTCTTTTTCTTTGGGGGCTGGGGAATCAATTACAAGGATGGTAAAAGAGTTTATAATAACGGTTCTAAAATAATGATCATTAAATACTTAAATTCATTCTTTCTTATAAATTTTGCTTTTTTATTAAAAAAATATATAATTTTTTTTTAGAAATATTATATTTCATCGTTATTAGTTGTAAGAAATAATTAATTATAATGATAAGTAAATAATTAAGATATAAAAAATAAATTTTGAAATAAACCAATTGTTTTCTGTGGACCACACACTAGAAACCTCATAAATATCGAATTATCAAAAAAAAAATTAGAAAAAAAAAACGAATTCTAATTGATCAAACACAACATCAATCGAGGTTTTCATTTTTTTTTTTTTAATATTTTACCTGTATATAAATAATTTTATTTCAATCATAAGTTGGCAAAAATTATTTTTGTCAACTTCTTTTACTATTTAGCTTATTTTTGCTATTATTTATAAGTTCCACTGCACTTTGTGGTACTATTCATGAGGTTCCACTATACTATTTCAACTAATTTTTATCTTTATTTATAATACTTTCAGCAAAAAAATTTCAGTTTCAGCAAAATAAGTGGATCCCAAACGAATCCTTATTGCTTAAAAATTTTGTGTTCTACTATTACTTTACACAAAGATCATATGATTTACAACATTTATAGGGGCACCAAAATTTTCACACGAAGATCTTATGATTTACAACATTTGTAGGGGCACCAAAATTTTCACATCCTCAATCGCATGGCATCTCATTTGGGTACTATAAAAAAATTAGTGTGAGTAATAAAGAAACTTATTAATATTATTATGTGTTAATTAAATCATTAAGCACTCTTATATATAAGAGGTAACCATATAACCATCAAACTAATTCTAAGGATTTACAAAATCACATGTAATAAATATTAAAAAATGTAAGCAAATCTACACTGCAGAATACAAAAACTAGTCCAAAAATGTAAATTCCAATAACTACACTACAACACAAAAGGCTGTGACACTTTTACTATGACTTATCTCGTGCGTGAATTTGTCATAATTAGTTGGGAGTGGGCTCCCATGATAGTTTCCACATAAGTATCTATTATGGGTGAGGGTTAAGCTTCCATTCCGTGTATCAACATTATTCGGGCTGTAAGAATACTTTGGTTTTAATGCTATTGCTATTCAGTAATATGTCTAAAATGGCGAAGTATTAACACACACTACTGTATTTCTGAAGTTTAACGTGGACTTCTCGGGGAGAAATTATTTAGTGCACCTAGCTAGGAATGTCACAGCACACTGCTGCAAGTTGTGGATTTTATTTCTTTTATGGTTTGTTTGGGTTGAGAGAAAGGGAAGAGTAGTAGAGTAGAATTTGCTGAAAATAGACTAATTTTTTAATAATTCTACTCTACTTTACTTTACTTCCTTCGTTCCCCTCAATCTAAACGGACCATTAGGTTCCATTTGGTATATAAGTTTAAATATATGTTTTTAGTTTTTAAATAACATTACATATATTTCCACAGATTTTTTCACTCATACGTATTTTTAAAAAAACTGAAAATTATTATTTAAACACAGGTAACAAATGGATCTTTAATTTATGAAGAGTTTTGATGCAATTCAATACTAATGTCCTTGGTAGTGACCTAGTGTCACTTTTGTTCTCTCTCACATCTACGCAAAGCATCCCGGGCTTCTTTTACGGAATTGGTGCCAATGAAAGCCCCAGTGCTTGCGCTAAAACTGTACGAATAGGTCGGCAATGGGTATCGGCATCTCACGAATAGGTCGGCAATGGGTATCGGCATCTCTCTCTCTCTCAAATACACGTAACGAGTTATTAAAATTGTTACAAACACGAAAAATTGTTAGTTCAAACCTCACATGTTATTAAAATTCCCACCCCCCCCCCCCCCCCCCCAAAAAAAAAAAAAAAAAAACGTAACGAGTGGACAGTGGGCACCCATTAGTAATGATTAGGTGGCAACTTGGCTATATTAAATTAATTAAAATGAAGAAGAAAAAAAAAAGTTTAATTTTCCTGAAACAGAAAGTCATAAGAGGTGGTGGTAAAGAAATCGTTTAATTTTCATCAAAAGTAACAAACAAACAAAAAGATGTTTAATTCATCTTGGCGGGGCCCTTTTCTTTTCCCACTTCATTTTCTACTTGTCGAAAGTAAAAAAAATATGTTATGCTCCATTCTTTTTAAACGGAAAACTGCAAAACATATCTTCTATATCTCTCTCCACTTTTCTTTTTCGTGTTTTACATTTATAGATTAAGATCAGGTACATGCAATTACTTCACTCCCTTCTCAAATTTTTTACATTTTAAATTTTTTACCTTTAACTTTTTACTTCATTTTAATTTTTTTTTTTTAAAGGTTGAGATTAAAAGTTGCTTTTGCAACTTTCAATCTCAACCATTCATTATTATTGCATCTAATTTTTTATTTTTACTTAATGGTTGAGATTGAACAATCTCAACCATCCATTGTTATGCATCAGGTGAAAATACCTTAGATATTGCATCAGGCCAGGTAAAATGCCTTAGATATCGCACATGATCTCAAACCTTCATTTATATCCTTTCTTAACATAAATTAAAGATCATATGATTCATCACACACAATACTCTATCAGAATGACTAGGGAGTGGGCTTCACTCATAGGTCTGACATAGGGGTTCCACCCCACCTATGCGTGAAAGGCGGGGGAGGATTTTAGCGGGTAGATAATGGCAGGTGCACATATACTTTAGGGTTGTCCCCTAACTCTAAAAAATAAATATTTATATATTTAAAACATATTTTTACAAATTAAATTTACTCTCAAAAACATTTTTGCACACACATCAACCTAGGCCAAAATCAAATAGCAACACAAATAAGCCTATTTCAAAATCAAACAACACAAATCACAAATATCTCTTTCACGCATGATACTGATTGTGTGTATTATTTTTATTTTTTTATTTTTGTTATAATGCTATAAATTTGTGTGAGTTGTAATGTATGTAAATGTGCACATGTGTATATATATAGTACAAATATAATATAATTATATATAATTTAATAATTAGAAAAGACAAAGAGTTTGTTATAATGTGTATATTGTTATCCAATTATAATAACTTTTTGTTATAAAATTAGTGATTCAAGAAAAAAAACAGTAAAGTAATTATTCAAGCATACACTTAGTGTATTATTTATATACGGATGAGTGTGACTATGTGGGCAAGTGGGTTGATTTTTGTCATTTAGTTTACAATATTTTTATAAAAAATAATGCCAAATAAATAATGATAACTGCATAAAAATAAAAATGCTATACAAACTTAACAAAATAAAATGGTCACATCTACACACATTAATAATAAATAATAACAACTAATAATAAACTATCTTTACAATTAATAATGAACTATTATGTAACGATTTCAAAATATAAAAACTCATAAAGAAATCAACTTGTTGTGCTAGTCTTAAAATCAAAAGGAAAAAAAAGATGATATTGATGCCAAGAAGTTAAATATGCCTTGTCAAAATATAGAGTGTATAATAAATAACTTCTTGTATCCTAAATTTTTTTGAACCCAACATAATTACATTTTGAACAAAGTTCAGCAACAAACTTGGTTATAGACTAAGGTTACAACTCTACTCAATATTTTTTATTAAATGTAAATTTTGACAAATCAATGGATTACATTTTTTTCTTATATTCTCTATACTTGAAAAATTTTAAGAAAATAAAAGACCAACAGTTATATCATCAATCAAATTTTAAAACTTAGAGATTTTGTATCTAAAATTATACTTAAAAAAATAAGTTTATGAATTAAATAGTAAATAACATCTTGTAAAATTGTAATTTACAACTATTTTGTATTGGCTTTAATTCCGTGACAAATTTGATTGTAATTTTTTCAATCATATTTCCCTGTATTTATGTGGGTTTTTAATTGTAAGGGATGAGTGTGAGAAAGTGTGAAGACTACAGCTTAAAACGATGAACAAGCGGATTTCACGAGTGTCTTGCGAGAAGTTTACCCGTGAAATAGCTAAGTGTAGAGCACATAACTAGAAGGCAAAGAGTCATGCCAGCCTGGAGGATTTTGCAAGTATCTCACGGGTAAGGCATTCTCATGAAATACTCATGAAATGTTCTGTTTGGCAAAATGTCATGTTTTGTTTTACCAAGTTTTTACTCACACTATATATACCCTCATTACACACATATTGTAAGGAGTGCTTTTTAAAGAGAAAACCCTAGAAAATACAATTGAGAGTTAGAGATTATTATACCCACAATCATTTATACATTTTCTTGTGGTTTTCCTCTACTCCTACCTCTCAATCTTTAAATTCTTGAGAGGTTGATAGCTCAAACACTTACCACACTCAATTTGAGTATTAAGTGAAATTTTGGTGCTGCTGGGAAGCATTGGAAGGAGCCCTTCATTGGCGGATGCAATCGAGCTGAATTGTAGATTCGGGAAAGTTAGAAAAGACAAGATTTTGAGAAGCTAGTTAGTAGCAAGAGCTTGAAGGGCTTAAGTACATTGGGTAGACTGGGCTTGAAAAATCTTTTGTTATTCGTGTACTCCAACTTTATTTTCTAGTGGATCGATTTCAACTTAAAGGATCGCGAAGAGGTTTTTTGCCGAGTTCTTTGGTTTTCTCTTTGATAACACATATCAGTAGTATCTTGTATTTGCATCTCTCTTCTCTACTCTTTAAGCTTTTCTTTTATTGTTGATAATGGATGACTATGGCTTAGGGTAGTGTTATCGGTTGTTTGCATTCATTTACTCTTATTCCGAACTTAGTTTAAGTTAGAGTAAAAACAATCTAGCCATAATTTTTATTAGGGGTCTAAACAAGCTCTTGCGTTTTCACACATATCCGAGCTTTCACATCTAATTAACATGAAGTTTGACATGTTTTTTAAGACTATAAAAACCATGCAATTCAATGGTTAGATTTTCAAAATATGTAACCATGTTAATTTGTTTAGTGAGAGTTGTAGCCTAAGTTTGCAGCCAAATTTTGTCCTTAAACTTTGACTCCTTTCACAATATATTAGATCCTTACAAAGAAAAAGAAAAAGTCCAAGAAAAATTTTATTCAACTAAAATTTTGAAAAATATATATGTAGCTTGCAGTGCTTTGATAATGAGACTATTATGTACTAATTTAAAAATAAGAAAATTTATAAAAGGAAATTATAAGATTTTATTTATTTATTTATTTTTGTCTATATATAAAGTTTTCCTTTTATTAAATTTTGTATAATTTAAGTTTCTTAGCGGCCACCCTGAAAATAATTCTAGGTGTCACCAATTAAGCTAGCCTAAGAAAATATCACTAACTAATTAACTAACTAATTCCTTTAAAATCACATGTGCATGTAAAATATAAATCCACATGTCGAAAATATGGAAAATGTGCAAAGAAAAATACAATGTACAAAATACAAAGACTAATCTAAAATTCAATTTCTCATAAATGGGTAACAACTATGCTTCTTTACTTTCATTTTACCATTGTCCATATGTAGGTCACACACCTTAGGTTGATTCAGTCCCTTGAGCAATACATCTTTAACCTATGGCTATCTATTTAGTATGATTACTGGGCCCAACCTCGCGTGACGCACCATTTAGGGCCCAACCTCGCATGCTCCATGATGTGAGGTGTGCCCTAAATGCATCACCTAGGTGGACTCGGGTTAGCATTTCTCGTGTAAGTGGTATAGCTGCGACACGCTCTTGCAAGGTGGACAATATTATTTTCATTCATTGCCACGCAGAGCAAGCCTAAGGTGATGATCAAACGTATTGTGAAAGCTCTCTCCAATGCCACTTTTCCTCGAAGCCACGCCCACTCATGCCTAGTGGCAAGAGGTTGATGATCTCAGTAGCTGTGTGTTGGGGGGATGCATGCATTCTTGGTATAGCTTAGGCATGCTATCGCAACGCATATGGTGTTAGTTTCATCCATTGCTAGGCAAAGCATGTTCCAATCAGCGTGCTCTCGATCAGCATTGTTTCGAGCATCACTCGATGCCTCGGACGCAATTCGGGTGCCTGTGCTACATACTTGCCTTGAAGGCACTCGTCCAACTAGTTGATTCGTTCCTAGTCGACACTCTTCACAGGTGTCGGCAAGGCCTCAAAGCCATCCTCATGTTCCATGCGTGCCTTGTGGCCTCCGTGTTGCCGTTGTGGACCACATGAGTGTGCTCGTGGCCTCGAATGCAAAACATTATGTGGGTTTTGGGCATCTGACCCCTTTGCCAATGTACCAAGCAAGCGTCATTGCTCTGCCCCGCACAATTGCTGTGCTGGTCCTTGTGTATGTGTGTGACTTGAAAACTTAAAATATGAGGTAGAGGTTCCTCTCTTCTTTCATTCGTATTCTCTTTGATAACAGAAAGAATTGAACATTTTCGTATTGAATGTTCTCTGTTCCCCAACTCAATTTAAATGTCCAACTAACATTAGCCATTTCTCAAAAAAAAAAAAAAAAGTATAAAAATAAATAAATATGAAAGAGCATTAACCATGCCAGTAAGTGTAAATATGAACCACGCACGCTCGTAAGTCTAAACCATGCATGCCCGTTGAAATTTTTGTCTCTCCTTTCCTCTGTACTTATTCTCTAGAGTTAATAGTTGAAGGTCTGTTCTCAATTCACTATAATATAATTATAACCGGCAGACTTATTGAAAGTGATATCCCTTTCTCCAAATTCCACTGCTGCTAGACACAACTGAATAAAATTATTTTGCTTAAAAAGAGAAATAAAGAAGTAGGCTCTCAAAAAATCCTCTTCAAAACTTTTGGAAACAAGAGTGCATCTTTCTTTCTAGATAAGAATGGTATTTTGCTTTCTATTTCTTTTTCTTTTTTTCTTGGTTCTTTAATCTTCTTTTTTGATGAATCGGGATAGTCAATAAATTTCAACGGAGAAGAAAAACTTTAAGGGCCACCGCACAGCCACAGGGCCGACAAAAGCGCAGAGACATGAAGACCAGAGCAGAACTAGGCAATTCCGTCACATATAAAAATAATAATAATAAAGAGGGGGAGAAGGCGGTGGTGGTGAATTTTAATGTGTTCATAGAAAGTACAAGGTGGTTTTTCTTTTTCTTTTCTTTTTTTTTGGGGGGCTGGGGAATCAATTACAAGGATGGTAAAAGAGTTTATAATAACGGTTCTAAAATAATGATCATTAAATACTTAAATTCATTCTTTCTTACAAATTTTGAATTTTTTACTTAAAAAATAAATAATTTTTTTTTAGAAAAAGTATATTTCATCATTATTAGTAGTAAGAAATAATTAATTATAATGATAAGTAAATAATTAAGATATAAAAAATAAATTTTGAAAGAAACCAATTATTTTCTGTGGACCACACACTAGAAAACTCATAAATATCGAATTATCAAAAACAAATTAAAAGAAAATGAATTATATTCAATCAAATACAACACCAATTGAGTTTTTCAAAAAAAAAATAAAAAATCAATATTTTACCCATATAAAAATAATTTTATTTCAATCATAATTTGTCACGCTTGCTACATAAAAATTTTGTGTTCTACTATTACTTCTTCACACAAAGATCATATGATTTACAACATTTGTAGGGGCAACAAAATTTTCACATCCTCAATAGCATGACATCTCATTTGGGTACTATAAAATAAACTAAATAGTTATAAATAAAAAATAAAAAAAGGGGGACTTTTTAAGCCGATACTAAACGCAATCTAATTGTTGCTAGCAATAGCTGAGAGTATATGCAAAGGATTTAATCATGCTTCTAAAGGGAACACGAATAGGTATTGGTGTAAAAGAGACTTATCGGTTGGTAAAATGGAAGGGAAGTGCATTCAGAAAATGCTTAAAGAAAATTCACAAATGCTTTTGTGTGTTGCTGAATAAAACTAATTTTTTTTACAAAACATAAGTATACAACAAAGGAACTACAAAGAGCAGATGGGCCTAGACCGAACCACAAAGAGCAGATGGGCCTAGACCATCTCCACTGTCTGGAGGAAGGATCAAAGTTCCATTCCAAAGCTTTTTAGGACTGTCAGAGTTGAATTCAGGAAATCCAGCATTTAGCTGCAAGAGAACAAAAAGGTATGTGATTTAATTCTTAATATTTTAGACAGTAAAGTTTTTTATAACTTGTACCAATTAAAAGACTTGTAAAAAACAGTAAACTAACCTTCATGAATGCATTCCTCTTATATATTAGCATCATAATCAACAAGAATATCATCCAACTGATCCAAGTTGATACCAGCAGAATCTCCAGGATTGTCCCCAAGAAAATTATCATGGTTAGACAACTCTAACGCAGGAAAATAAGTTGGGCCTTTGCCTCCCATGGCAGCTACATTCTCTGCCATAAAAGTGTCACTTCGGTTTCCATAACTAGTACTACCTTCAGAAATACTTAACCTGTCACGGAACGCTACATTACCAACGACTTGAGTTCCAATGTTAGATAATTCAAGCTGCTTGGTGTTCAGGACTTCGTCATTCCCGCTCGGCCGTTTTTTACGGTATTTCTGTATTTTGGACATGAATTTGTAAGTTGTACGTGTCCTTCACCGAAGAAGGAATTAATATGACGGTTTAACTTGATAATATAGAGGTAAAAACCAGCTAAAGAAATTACAAGCACCTGCAGATAGCTAGAAACATGTTCTCTAGTCAGATTTTGGACACCCTGTGCTTTCATTCTATTCAAAATTTTATTGGGAGTATCCTCTGCAGCAACACAAGATATTGTCATACAGAAATGAATATTACTATTAGAGAAGAAAGGAATGGGATGCTCAAACAAAATTTATTGGTTTAGTTCTCTTCGTAAGAAACAAAATTCTATTCTTGGGAGTTACATACACATGTTACGTTAGTGGGAGAATTATAGAGATTTATTTATTGGTTTTGGAATTCTACATTGACTAGAAAAATAATAATAATGTGCACTAATCATATCAAAGTGATAATTATTCCACACTCATAAACTTCAATCAAAGCTTCAAGGGTGGAAAGCCAGACTTTTATCCCAAGCTGGCAGGACCACACTCATTTCTTCTGTGCTTCAATCCCTCCCTCTTTATACTTTTGCTTGCTTTAAGGTACCTGAATCTATTTGCAATAAAATGGATTCTATTATCCGAGCTTTTTGGTGGGGACATGAGACTGCAGAAAAGAAATTGCACTTGTTGAATTGGGAAAGAGTCTGCCAACCTAAAAGATTTGGAGGGCTTGGATTTAAATCCTTTAAAACCATGAATCAAGCTATGCTCAACAAACAGTTCTGGAAAATAAACCAGAAGCCCCAATCTTTGCTAGCTAGGACTTACAAAGCCAAATACTTCCCTAGAGATTCCTTAATGGATTGCTGTCCTAAGCCCCATTACTCCTGGGTATGGAGGAACATCATTAAGCAAAACCATCCAATATTGAGAGAGGGAACTTGGTGGGTGGGTGATGGCTACAACATTCCTCTCCAGCATAAAGATTGGTATCATTGCCTTTCTCTCAATCTTCATGACCAGAGGCTTCCAACTGGTAGTGTAGGAGACTTAATTGATCACAATTCTGCTTCCTGGAACCATAATTTGGTCAGATCTCTATACCCTCATCCTGTGGCTAGTCAAATCTTGCAAACACCCATTTCTAGAACCAAGTCTGTCTCAGATAAGCTGGTTTGGAGGCATTCCTATGATGGAGAGTATAAGGTCCTGATAGCTTATGAGTTGCTTAATTCAGAGCACTTGGCCCCACCCCAACAAGTTCTTAGAAACCAAGAGGTTTGGTACAGGATTTGGAAAGTGAAGACCCCTTTGAAGATAAATACTTTTGTGTGGAGATTGCTTCATGACAGTATTCCCACCTTTTCCAATCTTAAGCAACGAGGAATTTCGATTGATTCCACCTGTCCTTTCTGTAATGATCATGAGGAAACCAGTACTCATCTCTTTCTCCTCTGTCCTTTCTCTAGGGCCTGTTGGCATGGTTCATCCTTGGGAATCCATTCTTCTGACTTCAGCAATATCTCCATTCAGCATTGGTTATCTATTGTTATTACTATTCACAATTACAAGGATCCTGGCTCCATGAATTATCTGCAATCCCTCTTCATCACCTTGTGGACTATTTGGAACCATAGGAACCAAGTGGTTCATGAAGGTATATCTCCTAATCCTATGCAAGTAATTCTCACGGTTCAAACTTTGTCTTGCAGGTACGGTAATGCATTCTCTGACCAACAAAACTCAAACTGGTTCTCAAGTAGACCTAAACCACCAACCCAGTCAGCTGCAGGACCCTGGCAATTAATTATCAAAGTTGCTGGTTTCAGAAACAAGAAGAAGAATAGAAGGGCCTATGTATATGAAGCTATAAACACACAGGGAGATTTTATGTTTTTTGGTGTTAATAGTAGTTTGGCAAGAACAGCACCTGGAGTTTTACTTGAAGCTGTGGTGGAAGCTTGTCTCATTGCAGAAAACCATGGTCTTCATCATGTTTTGTTTCTAAGTGACTGCAGAGGTTTAGTCAAAGTCTTCAACTCTGGAAGAGCTTCTGATGGGCAGGACAATGTTAGACTTGCTGACATCAATTTTCTTGTTCTACATGGATTCCTCTGTAAAATGATCTTAGTCCCTCACGTGCTGTGTAAGTCTTTATGTAATATAGCTAGACAGGCAACTATAATGCCTCTTAAACTTTGCTGGTTTAATCCAGCCTTTTTGTAATCTCCCTTATTTGGTATCAAAAAAAAAAAAAATATATATATATATATATATATATATATATGTGTGTGTGTGTGGTAGTCCATAAAACAGAGTGATGGGTATAACAAGTCTGAAAAAAATAAAATAAAAATAATTAATTTAAAATATGTTTTTTTTGAACTGACAAAGTTTGTCAACAAACTTTTTAACTCTACTTAATATTTTTTAATAGGATGTAAATTTTAACAAATTGACTATTAGATTACATTATTTTCTTATATTTTTATGCTTACAAAATTTCAATAAAATCAAAAATTAATAGTTATGTCATCAATTAAATGTTTAAATTTTGAGTTTTTGTAGTTTAAAATTATATATTAAAAAATAAGTTTTTGAAACAAATAGTAAAAAACATGTGATTTAAAAATATAAAAATCATGTAATTTAATAGTTAAATTTCAAAATATACAACCATCTTAATTTGTTTAGTGAGCTACAAACTAAACTTTGTCCGTTTTAAATATTATTGATAATGTATATTGGGTTGGGTTGATTGGGTTGTCAATTTTGTAAGAATAACAAATTATTGAAGCTTAAGATTAGGGCCGGGAACGGATTCACACCAGGTCTCAGCCCAAGATAACATTGGTGAAATATTTCTTTCATTTCAGGTGTCCAAATCATCCGTTCTTTTTTCTCTTCATTCCGCTGCGGTGGCACTTCAAAACACTTACTTATCCTATGCTTTAACACATGAATCCAAATCTTTTTGAGTTCATCCATTTGGATAGGCTTCACCAGATAATAACAAGCACCATATTTTATGCTATACACCATGGTGCTATTATCTCCAACATCGGACATAACTGTAAAATAACAAATACTGGGATGTTAGACATGGCCTGACAATAAGCTGGCCCCTCTTAAGCCACAATAATATAGCATATGCTGTTAAATAATGAGATTGCAATTTAAATATATCATAGTAAAAGGCAAAAGAATATAGTAAATTGAATTGAATAAGACAAGCTGTATATATGCTTACTTATGACTGGCAAATCGGTGGCCTTGCTCAATTTTCCAAGAAGCGTAATTTCATCCATGTCAGGCAGGCATCTTTCAGTCAAAATAATATCAAATTCGTTGCTTCTGCTATTTTTAAGCAAATTCAACGCATCCTTCCCTCGATTGCATTTGGCAACTGAAATTATTTATGTTCACTTTAATGTAACACAGTAGGGGTGAAGAAATATATTGGAAGAACACATAAAAAGTTTGATCAAAGTTCAATATCAAACACAAAATCACAACATGGTGTGTGATTTAGAAACCTAAACAATGTAGGTGGTAAAGTAGCACACATTAGAGACAAGGGCAAAGCTAGCTAGTGACACGGGGTCACGAATATGATTATTTGTTATTCCATTATTTTCCTCACATCCAAAAAAAAAAAAAGGGGAAAAGAAAAATGAGACCAAACTCCAGTGCATATATATACCTTCGTAATCACGTTGCTTAAGCATCGTTTCCAACAGGTGGAGACTTTCCGTATACCCATCGACAATTAAAACCCTCATTCCAGCTGGGAACTCACTGGAAGTATTATTACTCTTCTCCAATGCGCTTTTCATTTTCCTAATCTGTCGAAATTGAACTAATTAAAAGTGTTTTTTTTTTTTTTTTTCTCTCATCGTTTCTCTCTCTAGAATACAGCGAGGTACAGGGCGTCGTGTACTGAAGCTTCTTCAGACTGTTGTTTGTGAGAGAAGAAGAACAACAATAAGAAGAATAGATGAAACCCTAAAGCAAAAAATAAAAATGAAATTGAACTAATTAAATCTAAAAGCAGACTCATGAAGAAGAAAATTAGTACAGCATTAAGCTCTATGCAATGTCAGTATATAAAGAATGTCAAAATATAAAGAATGTCAAAAAAATTTGACGTATCATTTGTTTGATATGAATCACAGGTTTGATATTCGTATCAATTGTAGATTATCCTAATGATATGAACAATGTATGTTAGCACCCACAAGTACAGGAACTAGAGGGCTCCACATTTAACTACAGTTTTTAGTTTTCCTTTTCCTCCGAACTTCTCAGAGATAAAATCTACTACCATAAATTATTACTCAATTTTTATGCCATAAGTGTAATTGGGTAGATTATGAATAGTAAATAAAAAATGGTAGGTCTACATAAGCGATAGACAACTACCAGGGGCAGCTTGATGCATATAGGGGCCTAAGGTGAAAATTGATTATATTGTTTTAGATACAAAATTATTACTAATTAACATGAATAATGTAGAATTTTATCTTTTTTTAGAAATTTTATAGACACAAAAAATTTGACAAAACTTTTCACACTTGTTGATATGACAAATTAATAGTGGTAAGTAAAAGAGTGGGGTTAAGATAGACCTAGATAAAAACTAGTAAAAATTTGCTAACTCAACTCTTATTATTATTTTATTTTTTAGAAGTGTAACATTCACAATATTTTTCATAACAAATCCTAAGTTTTAAGTTGCTTCTTGTTTTCTATTTGAAAACACCACTATAATTATTTTTTTGCCATTAATAACAGGCTGTAACAACCTATTATTTAGCATTTGTTGTAAAAGTGTTGTGAAAAATATTGTGGAAGCAGCATTTTTCTCTCTTTTTTGTTTGTTTTTCATTTGATAAAAAATATTATTTTATTTATTGATTATAAATAACATTATTGGTTAAAATTTGGGGGCCTTTTTTTTACTTGGGGCCTTAAAGCGACTGCATCTATTACTTTTACTATTCAACCGGCCCTGACAACTATTCACAATCTGCTACGCTAGAGATGTAGCAAAAAGTTGTGGAACAGTCTATAATCCTACAACCACTCTTTTCATATTTAACACTATGCTATTATGAGGCTATGTTGTTCCATGTTTTACTTTTTAATATTAGAGGTAGCAAAATCAACTCAAACTCATTTATCCACCCACTTAAGCAAGACTCAAACTCACCCAATTATTTTACTTTGAATGATGGAGGTATTAAATGAAATTTTAGGTAGTCAAAGGAAACCTTGTGTAATTCAATGAGACCTAGAGAGAAATTATGTTTTTAATTATAGTGAAATAAATTATAATTAATGATAATTTTGAGCTAGTTATGAGATAATATAAACCCAAGGTCCATTGGAGCTAAATTTTTATTTTTTTCCTTTGGTCCCATTTCAAGCTATAAATACAAAGCTCTTAGGGCCCCGCAAACTTGTAAGAAATTTATTACTGTCCTCAACGAACCCTTTAGGGAGAGTTCTTAATATTAATCTTAACTAGCTAGGGATAGCATACTAATCGTTTGCGAGGTTCTTGAGTAACATAAATTTGTAAGAAAATTCCCATAATTTGTAGTTGATTTTTGTTATATTTGGTCATGATAATTGTTAATTGATTAATGTATTATATTTTATTCTTTTGAAATAAATTCTAGGTAAAATTCCAACATCAAATATGATAAGTAGTCAACCTGCACACTTTGAGGGGAAATTAACACAACCTTACCCATTTATATGGGTCCTATCTCATTCTACAATGGGAACCCAAGGTTGTGGTCTCTTACGAATATTAGGTTGTTTTAGTCATTAGTGGAACTTCGTTTGGTTCAGATATTTAGTAAAACTCAAGATATGTTAAATGTAATTGATTCAACAAATTAAAAATGATGGTGGGATGATTATAATTTTATAACATCAGTTTGTAAATTTTCCATAACAAAACTAATAATAGTATTAGCATTTTCTTAACAACGCAATACAAGTGAGGTTAAGGAAAGTTGCAAAAGGGGTGTCAACTAAAGCCTTCAATTGAGTGAAGTAATCTGTGATGGAAAGCTCAGATTGTGAATTGGTTCCAAGATCGTTCTACAATTGGAAGACCCTAGGCCCATTCCATGAGAAAATCGATCCTTTAGATCATTCTAGATTCCCAATGTGGTGTTGTGATAAACCGCACCAGTAGCAATCTTGGGAGCAATGCAATTCAAGATCCAAGAAATAATTATGTTGTTACAACATGGCCAACCTTGCAGCATTGATGCAATGAGAGAAACAGTGCCATCAAAAAACCCTAGTTTATTCTACACACTCAACGCTCTTTGAATAGATTGTGCCTAGGTTGGATAATTCTCTCCTCCTAGATGAGGTTTTGACACAAGTATAGCACCTGCAATTTCTCCTTGGTGTAGAAAGAAAGGATGAGACTCATCAATGGCGATGGTTTGTGTAGAGGTTGTTGAGTTTGTTGACGCCATAGAAATGGCTTTCCTGTCAATCAACACGTATGCTCTGATACCATAACAAAATCAAGAAGATGTAGAAATAAAATCTTATTTCACTAACTGATTAATTACAATGGACCTTGTTCTTTATTTATAGCAACAAAGAACACTAACTGAAGAAACTAACTCTAACTAATTCCCTAAATACAGTTATGAAGCTAACCAATAAAAACAAGACAGCTGTGTTAGTAAGACACCTTCGCACATGTTACTAAATAGTGTTTACAAGACTCAATAGTAAGGAAAAATTATATTTTATAACCTTAAATTATATTCACATATTACACTTTGCACCTTAAAACTTTTCAAATGCAAGTTTTTCATCTTAATTTATAACTATTGTTACATTTTATATCCTGACGTTAAGTTTACTGTTAATTTAGACGAAATTTCAAAATTTGGGATGCAAAATATAATCAGGATTATAATTTAGGATGATAAAGTGTAATTTCTAATTTTATCTTTACCATGCTATGATGCTAGTACCAAAACAACAGTAGCTTTATTAAACTTAACACGACTACTTCTTTCTTCTTTGCTTTGATCTTCATTCCTTGTCTTCTTTGTCTTCTTCTTCTTCTGAGAGTATTCAACAGAGAAGCATTTTCCTTGGAATTTGGGATGACCTCACCAGACTCAGACTTTGGCTTCAGATAATCCAGTGGCTGGCTGCAAGAGAACATAAATAAATAAAGCTCTCCTATTTGTCTAAAAAATCTCAGTTATTTTAGATAGAAGAAATTCTTATAACTTGTACCAGAATGCAAATAAGTTATACAATTTTTTTACCAGCAAGTAGCAACCATGAATGGAATCATCTTACGAACCAGTATCATCATCAAAGAAGAGGTCTTCAGAATGATCATGAGCTATATCTTCCCCAGTAAAATGTTCAAATATTCCAACCGGGCAGCTCTCATTCCAGTAGAATCTATAAGTTCAATATTCGAAAGGGATATAATTATAATCAACACCAAAATCTTCAGAAGAACTGGGAAGATGAGTATAATTGGAGAAGAGACCAGGATCTCCAGAAATTCCCCCCTGAAGAGTATCAAAGTTGGGCAATCCAACCTCATTGACAAGTACATTCGCTGGTACATCATTGGGTAAGTGGAAGATAAAAGGCTGACATCCCGTGAGTTGATTGCATATCTGCTCACTTAACGGTGCTTGAGCCATCTGAGTCATCAATGTGTAGTTTTGGTTTGCACAAATGGTACTACCTTCAATGGTACAGAAGTTGGCTTCAACAGGCAATGGTAAATTTTGAAAGCCATGAGTGTTCTTTATTGCTGCTGGAGCTCGTTGCTGCTGTGAGGATATATCTAGCTGATTTGGATCCGAGGTGTTCAGAAATCCATTGAGCAGAGTCATTGGTGGATGCTCCATTTCATATCTAGATTCAACATGCCCTGAACTAGTACCATCTTTGTCTTTGTACCCTTCCATATGTAATGGACGAGCTTGTTTTTGAAGTTTTAAACGGTGTTTCTGCATCATACACTGAAGTTGTGAGTGTCCTTCACCAACAAAGGAAAGGAATCCGACTTCATAAACTTCCATTAAGGAATCTAACTCATTGACTTTATTATCGAAAATGATATCTAACTTCCTACCATGATAAACTAACACTTGTCCTAAAAACTTAATATATTAAAAAAATGATATTTATATGTTTAATGATTATTCTAATACAACTGTATGAGTTAAATTAGATTTTTACTTGTGAGGGAAATTTTAATTTAAGAAATAGATAAAAGTTGTTGCACACACTTTTTATGAAAACTTGAAATCATGAATTGAAGTTGTATCTTCAACTCATAATTTCAGTTCAAAAAAGTGTGTAACAAGCATTACCCACCTGAAGATGGCTAGAAACTTGATCTCTAGAAACATTTCGAGCACCCTTAGTTTTCATGCGTTCCAAAACTTTCTTGGGAATAGCTTCTACATCAACATGATATACTGTAATATTACTAATATAGAGAAACAAACAAAGCAAAATATTTATATTTTTAGTTTCTTGGCCAAACAACCACCAATAAAATGATTGAAGTAATCATGAACTTATGATTCCAAATTAATAGCATTTGCATGAAGTGAGATACAATTACGAGAGACACGTGATAATTATTTCCAAAGTGAATTTTATAGAAAATTATCTTATTTTCTTATGTTTGATAACAATTTTAAAATAAGTTCAAAAATTATCTCTTAATTTTTTCTATATATTTTTATGTGATATAAATTTTTTTCCTTATTTAGCTTCGTATAAAAATAATACTATTTTTCAAAAAAATTTAGTGGAAAAAAACTCTATCTCAAGCGAAGCTAAATTAAAAAAAATTAAGAGATCATTTTTTTTAATTTAATCTAAATATTTTTATATGAAAAAACTATTTTCACATATAATTTTCTATCGAAATAAATGAAGGCTAAGTTGCTTAGAAATACAAAGATTGGGAAATCAACTTTTCAAGAGCACCACCCTTTTGGAAACTAGCTAGTACTTAGGCTAAATCAGTAATATCATCCAAAAACTGAGTTTACAAGTACATCAATGGGCTATTTATAGCTAGGAACTCAAGTACTAACTGCCCTAGGCCTTAGCTAATTAAATGTGTTTTTACCAACCAAAAAAAAAAAAAAAAAAGACTAATTAAATGTGTAGGCCGCTGCCATGTGGCATAAGCCTAAGAAACTCCTAACTGTTTCTGCTCCAACATATTACTATCAATGCCCATTTCTTGCACACTTTCTACAAACTTTTCTTGAATGTCCATTTTCCAAGAAATTCGACATTTTTTCGCTTTGGACATATCATTTGCCAGCTTCTGCACTTGAGCCAACTTATTTTTTCTGCTGGAATACACATGTGTCCACACCATGTTGAGATCACGCATTGGGATGGGCTTCTCCAGATAGGCACAAGCTCCATAGTCTAAACTCCTCTGAATAGTGTCAACTCCATCATCCTCCGATGTTACTAAATATCATTAAAAATAGTGAGATGTTAGATTCACAAAACATGCTAAATATTAATGAAACTACAAATGGCATATATGTTTTAGTAAAAGGTATAAATATCGTCAAAATATATATAACATATTGAAGGAATTGAACAAGCTGTGTATACTTACCCACTACAGGCAAGCCCTTCTCTCTACCAATTCGAAGAAGCTCAAATTCACTTATACCAAGCAGGCGTTGTTCAGTTATTATAATATCAAATATGCTTATGTCCTTCCTAAGTAGAGTCAAAGCTTCCTCCACTTGATTGCATTCCGTAACTGAAAAGTATTTTTGCTTTCAGTGTAACATCCATGGGGCGCAAATGGATACGTGTCATATTTAGGTGTCATATTTGGGATAGGTAAATATTTTGCATTCAGTTATAGCCCATTTAAAAAAAAAAAAAAAAAAAAACCAGGAAGAATTTTATTAACACGAAAAAACAAATTTTACAAGACACACAAATCCCACATGGACAAAACAATCCCAATCTATACAGAGGCCTAAAAGTCCCTACCTTAAAACATGCCAATCACCATTACTGACTCAAACTAGGACTCTCAAAGTTTTAAAAGGTCTCATACCAATTAAAGGCCCTCTATATAAGGTTTAGGACTTCCCCTACCTAGGCAATATGGAACATAGTCAAGATACTTAATTGCACTGGTTTTAACTGAACAGGTAGCAGATGATGTCCTTCCCTGAAATAGTCCAGTGAGTCAAATAAGTATACTTACTCGATCTGGTGAGTAACAACTATATAGGAGTCCAAAATTGAAAAAATTTAAGTCAAAACTCAACATCCCTCAGTCTCTTAATTTTCAGCTTTTTCTATTCCAAACGAAGCAAACACAACTCTCTGTTTTCATCCTTTCCTACGTTCCCTCTAATAAGCAATGATAAAATAAAAAATAAATAAAAATAAAAAAACAACAACAAACTCTCAGCAAAAAAAAAAAAAAAAAAAACAACAACAAACAAACAAACAAAACAAATGTTATCCTCTTTTTCTCTTTCCTTCTTGTTGATGATTGTCATCTCCCTCCATTTAAAAGGAATGTTGAGGACGGAAGAAGATTGAGCGTGAAAAGAGGAGAGAGAAAGATAACCAGAAGGAAAAACTTTAGGACATCCATCACCTTTCTCACTCCATCTCCCTTAACCCTAACATGATACACAGAAATTAAGGGTGACCCATGTTCTCGCGAGGTGATCTGCGCAATGCGTCTACAAAAGGTCGTCATCAGCATCGAGGAATGCCCTTCTCTCTCACTTAGACAGTGTTGAGAGAGAGAGATGAGACGTCACTCATGCTGCAACATACAAAAGGTGAAGAGGGGGCTGTGGTCACCAGTGTAAGATGAGAAAGTCATCAAAAAAACCTTTTGAATTTTTTTAAAGAGAAACTCCTTTCACAAATATCATGACTGGTATCTATTAACACCCCGTCAAAAAGAAAAGAAAGTCAAAAAGGAGACCAGAACAGACCTTTGTATTGGTGCTTACATTTCCGAAGATTTGTTACAACTTCTTGAAGGCTTTTCTGATCGTGATCCACAACCAAAATGCTCAGACCAACCGGAGAATAATTGAAACCGGTATTACTTTCTGTCAACACGGCCTTGCCTTTGCTTTTTCTGTCCATCTCTCAATGCGACTCTCCGGAGATGTTATTCAAAACATTACACGATGTGATTTCCTTGTCCCCTCAATCATTTTGATTCAATTTCCACGGACGTCTTCTTTTATAAAATAAAAAATAAATTTCTATGGACTAAAATGTAGGCCCCAAAATTAAGATTCTTTTTCATTCCAAACGGAAATGCTAAAAAAATATATATAATTTTTTATTCATTTTTCCTCTCTTTTTTATGACTTACTTTCTTCTACTCTTTCTTTTTTCCACTTTCTTCTCTGCCTGTCTATTTTTTCTTCTGCCAATCTCTCTTTCTTTTTTCTTCTTCTATCTTCTCTATAGCCGCACCTCCATGGCACCACCAATAGCCACTATGAGCTTCATTTCTCTCTCTCTGTCTCTGCCTTTCTTTTCTCTCTCTCTTTCTTCAAATCTTTCTCTATTTCGGCCAAGCCTCCATGACTCAATCACCATAGCCGAAGCTCACAAGCTCTTTCTCTATTCTCAACCAATCTCTAATTCTTTCCTACTTTCCTATTTTATTTCTCCTTTATTAATTTTTTTTCTTTCTCCGGCCAAGAATCCCTCTCTTTGTTTGGTTGTTTATGTTTGATTTTGTGGGGATTGTATTTGGTTTGAGGTTTCAAAAGTAGGATTTTAATTTGGGTTCAGTGAGTTTTTAGTTTGGTATAGAGAGAGGGGTCAACGGTGGCTTTCTGTTTTTATTTTTAATTCTTGAACGGTGGTGAGGTTAGTATTATTTTAAAGTGATAGAATTAAAAATTAGAAAATATGATGTATGACCTATTGCAAAACAGTGTGTTAAAAAAAGATAAAATAATTTTTGATGTGTTAAAATAACATTTAGTCTGGCATAGCAAGTACTAATGCTCTAATAATCCATCCGACTTTTGCCTATAGACTATAGAGAAAGAGAAAGAAAAATTTTTAATATTTGAGCCAACTAAAAGCCACGAAGATATGGGTTTTTACAAGAAGCTTTTGTTATCAAAGAATAATCAAGCACAATTACTTAATTGAACATCAACAATTCAAAAATGGCAAAGGCAAACACTAGAGAACTTCACTAAAGGTACTAATGAGTAATGAGGGGACAAGGATTAAAATTTTCAAAAATACCTCTAATCTAATTTGATAATCCTTATTTTTAAAAAATAAAAATAAAAAATATGGGTAAAATTGTAATTCAACAAAATTTAAAAACAAAAAACAAAAAAAAAATACCGGAGAAACTTTTTTCCTAAAAATTAGCTCAGTTTCTATCTAAACATATCTCATGTACGTTTGATACATTTTTTTTCCTAAAAACTTGCACAAACTAAACCTAGCAGTTTACTCCATTTCAAGTCCTAAATTTTAGTTTTCTGAAAATCCTTTTTTGTGTAACCTTACTAACAATAGATAAATTCAAATTGAAAAATTACATTAAATTTAAAATGAATAAATAAAGCCTCATCGCACATGCGGAGTGCGTGATGAGGCTAGTAATATTTTAATGTGATAGAATTTTAAAATACAGAATTGTGATGTATGACATATTGTAAATAGTGTTGTAAAATAGATAAAGTAAATTTTGATGTGTTGAAATAACATTTAGTTTGGAACAGTTAACACTAGTGCTCTAATAATCTATCCAACTTTTTCTTATAGACTATTGAGAAAGAAAAAGAAAAAATATCTATCCAATTTTTGGACACAAAGGAGAATTTCCTAAAACATCTCGAGTAAAAGCAAAAACATTAACCCTCAGACACATTGGCCGAGAAAATTTTGCCTTCCAATTATAATATGGTATATTATTTTATTATCCCAAAATACAAGTGGAGTAAGATTAAAGTCCACCAAAGCGCACATTTGGCACGATAGTCACTCTATAAGTATAAGTATGTGTGGGGTGTGGAGTGTAAGGGTTAAGATTCAAGTCTTCAGAAAGAAACTTCACACACATATACACTTAAATTATGTTAGAGTAGAATTTCTATCTTGTTAAAAAAAAAAAAAAAAAAAAAAGATTAAGATCCAAAACACGAAAAAGTACATCATATCGCGACAATAAATCTAGTCAAGTAACACTATTGTGGGTCTTTATCAGATGTTTTTCATAAATGTAACCTGCTTGCTTATTTCCTTGCTAGAAGACGAGTTCTAACGGTAGATCTTAATGTATAGGTAAAAGATCTATCTTCAAAGCTAAAGCTTGTATTCCAAGCAAATTTAGTGTATTTATAAAATCTGTCTTATGAGTTCCTCCAAAAAAAAATAAAAAAGGATCACGCACTAACTGTCAAAATGTTGCATCACACATGCAAAAAAATTACATTAAAGATGTGCATAACAAGGTATGTGAAACAAGTATTTCTCAATCCAAAAAATAGACTTTGGTAGGAGAAATTGAATTATTTATTATAAAAATTACTATTTAGCTATTCACATAAAATTGACAATAACTATTTTAGGAGATGTATCTTTATTTACATGTTTCTTCGGAATAAAATTAAATAATTTAAAAAAAAAAAAAAAAAAAACTATGATAGTATTTCGAATTTATGACGTTTGCTCCATGGCGATTGCACTTTAGGCCAAGACACCAATTTATTTTTAGTATAGATGAATTATATCTCAAATGTCTTTTTTGAAAACAAAAATTTTTAATATTTGAGCCAACTAAAAGCCACAAAGATATAGGTTTTTACAAGAAGCTTTTGTTATCAAAGAATAATCAAGCACAATTACTTAATTGAACATCAACAATTCAAAAATGGCAAAGGCAAACACTAGAGAACTTCACTAAAGGTACTAATGAGTAATGAGGGGACAAGGATTAAAATTTTCAAAAATACCTCTAATCTAATTTGATAATCCTTATTTTTAAAAAATAAAAATAAAAAATATGGGTAAAATTGTAATTCAACAAAATTTAAAAACAAAAAACAAAAAAAAAAAAATACCGGAGAAACTTTTTTCCTAAAAATTAGCTCAGTTTCTATCTAAACATATCTCATGTACATTTGATACATTTTTTTTCCTAAAAACTTGCACACACTAAACCTAGCGGTTTACTCCATTTCAAGTCCTAAATTTTAGTTTTCTGAAAATCCTTTTTTGTGTAACCTTACTAACAATAGATAAATTCAAATTGAAAAATTACATTAAATTTATAATGAATAAATAAAGCCTCATCGCACATGCGGAGTGCGTGATGAGGCTAGTAATATTTTAATGTGATAGAATTTTAAAATACAGAATTGTGATGTATGACGTATTGTAAATAGTGTTGTAAAATAGATAAAGTAAATTTTAATGTGTTGAAATAACATTTAGTTTGGAACAGTTGACACTAGTGCTCTAATAATCTATCCAACTTTTTCTTATAGACTATTGAGAAAGAAAAAGAAAAAATATCTATCCAATTTTTGGACACAAAGGAGAATTTCCTAAAACATCTCGAGTAAAAGCAAAAATATACACCCTCATACACGTTGGCCGAGCAAATTGTGCCTTCCAATTATAATATGGCATATTATTTTATTATTCCAAAATACAAGTGGAGTAAGATTAAAGTCCACCGCTCACCTTTAGCATGATAGTCACTCTATATGTATAAGTGCATGTGGGGTGTGGGGTGCAAGGGTCAGGATTTAAGTTTTCAAAAGGAAACTTCACACACATATACACTTAAAATAAGTCAAAGTAAAATTTATATCTTGTAAAAAAAATAATTAAAAAATAGGAGATTAAAGTCCATAGCACGAAAAAGTACATCATATCGCAACAATAAATCCGGTCAAATAAAAATGTCACCTATATCCACTATTATGGGTCTTTATCGGATGCTTTTCATAAATGTAACCTGCTTGCTCATTTTCTTGCTAGAAGATGAGTTCTAATGGTAGATCTTGATGTATAGGTAAATGATCTCTCTTCTAAGTTAAAGCTTGTATTCTAAGCAGATTTAGTGTATTTATAAAATCTTTCTTATTGGTTCCACACACACACAAAAAAGGGATCATGCACTAACTGTCAAAATGTTGCATCACACATGCGAAAAAATTACATTAAAGATGTGTATAACAAGGTATGTAAAACAAGTATTTCTCAATCTAAAAAAGCAAATTTGGTCGGAAAAATTGAATTATTTAATAATCAAGCCTCCATCACCATAACCGAAGCTCACAAGCTCTTCCTCCATTGTTAACCATGGCCGAACCTATCCAAGCCGAGACCACCATGGTCAAGCTCTCCCAAATCTCTTTCTCTATTCACAACCAATCTCTAATTCTTTTCTACTTTCCTTTTTTATTTCTCTTTTAATATATTTTTTTTCTTTCTCCGGCCAAGAATCTCTCTTTTTCTTTGGTTGTTTATGTTTGATTTTGTGGGGATTGTATTTGGTTTGAGGTTTTAGAAATGGGATTTTAATTTGGGGTTCAGTGGATTTTTAATTTGGTAGAGAGAGAGGGGGGTCAAAGGTGGCTTTAATTTTATTTTTATTTTTAATTCTTGAAAGACAGTGGGGCTAGTGTTATTTTGATGTGATAGAATTTTAAAATAGAAAATGTGATGTAAAGTTTACCAAAAAAAAGTGATGTATGGCATATTGTAAAGCAATGTAGTAAAATAGATAAAGTAAGTTATGATGTGTTAAAATAACATTTAGTTTGGCACAGCTAATACTAGTGCTCTAATAATCTATCCAACTTTTGCCTATAGACTATAGAGAAAGAAAAAGAAAAAATATCTGCCAATTTTTGGACACAGAGGAGAATTTCCTAAAACATTTTAGGTAAAAGAAAACATTCGTGGTAAAAGCAAAAACATGCACCTTCTTACAGATTTCTCGAGAAAATTGGGTCTTCAAATTATAACATGGTATATTATTTTATTGTCCCAAAATACAAGTGGAGTAAGATTAAAGTCCACCACCGCGCACCTTTGGCACAATAGTTACTTTATAAATATAAATGCGTGTGGAGTGTAGGGTGAAAGAGTCAGGATTCAAGTTTTCAGGAGGGAGCTTCACATAAATATACACTTAAATTAGGCTAGACTAAAATTTCTATATTGTAAAAAAATAATAATAAAAATAAATAAATAAAATAAAATAAAATAAAAGGAGATTAAGGTCCAAAACACGAAAAATACATCATATCACGACAATAAATCTAGTCAAATAACTCTATTGTGGGTCTTTATCGGATGCTTTTCATAAATGTAACATGCTTGCTCATTTTCTAGTTCTAACGGTAGATCTTGATGTATAGGTAAAAAATCTATCTTCTAAGCTAAAGCTTGTATTCCAAGCTGATTTAGTGTATTTCTATAAAATTTTCTTATCAATTCCTCGAAAAAAAGGATCACGCACTAACTGTTAGAATGTTGCATCACACATGCGAAAAAAATTACATTAAAGATGTGTATAACAAGGTATGTGAAACAAGAATTTTTCAATCCAACAAAGTGACTTTGGTAAAAAAAATTGAATTATTTGATAATCAAGCCTCCATGACCATAGTCGAAGCTCACAAGCTCTTCCTCCACCATCAACCATGGCTAAACCTATCCAAGCCGAGACCACCATGGTCAAGCTCCCAAATCTCTTTCTCTATTCACAACCAATCTCTAATTCTTTTCTACTTTCCTTTTTATTTCTCTTTTATTTATTTATTTTTTTCTTTCTCCGGCCAAGAATCCCTTTCTTTGTTTGGTTGTTTATGTTTGACTTTGTGGGGATTGTATTTGGTTTGAGGTTTCAGAAGTGGGATTTTAATTTAGGGTTCAATGGATTTTTAATTTGGTGGAGAGAGAGAGGCGTCAACAGTGGTTTTTTGTTTTTATTTTTAATTCTTGAAAGGTGGTGGGCTAGTATTATTTTAATGTGAGAATTTTAAAATAGAAAATGTGATCTAAAGTTTACCCAAAAAAAAGAAGTGATGTATGACGTATTGTAAAACAGTGTGGTAAAATAGATAAAATAAGTTTTGATGTATTAAAATAACATTTAGTTTGGCATAGCTGATACTAGTACTCTAATAATCTATCTGACTTTTGCTTATAGACTATAGAGAAAGAACAAGAAAAAATATCTACTCAATTTTCGGACATGGAGGAGAATTTCCTAAAACATTTGGGGTAAAAGAAAACATTTGAGGTAAAAGCAAAAACATACACCCTCATACACATTGGCTGAGAAAATTGGGCCTTCCAATTATAACATGGTATATTATTTTATTATCTCAAAATACAAGTGGAGTAAGATTAAAGTCCACCACCGTGCACCTTTGGCACGATAGTCATTCTATAAGTATAAGTGTGTGTGAGGTATGGGGTGCAAGGGTCGGGATTCAAGTCTTCAGGAATGAACTTCACACACATATACACTTAAATTAGACTAGAATAAAATTTCTATCTTGTTAAAAAAAAAAAAAAAAAAAAAAAAAAAAAAAAGGAAGATTATAGTCCAAAACACGAAACAGTACATCATATCACAACAATAAATCTGTCAAATAACACTATTGTGGGTCTTTGTCGGATGCTTTTCATAAATGTAACTTGCTAGCTCATTTTCTTGCTACAAGACGAGTTCTAATGGCAGATCTTGATGAATAGGTAAAAGATCTTTCTTCGAAGCTAAAGCTTGTATTCCAAGCTGATTATGTGTATTTATAAAATCTTTCTTATCGATTCCTTTAGAAAAAAGAATCACGCACTAAGGCTGTGTTTGGTTCATGCACTACAAAAAAAGAGTCTACTAGCGAGGATAAAATGCCCTCGCAAAAATTCAAATACCGTCGTAAAAGGTTATTAGCGAGGGCATATGGCCCTCGAAGGCCGTCGTATTTGCTCTTGTTTCTAAAAGAGATTTTGCGACCATACCTTCGCAAATAGATAATTTACGAGGGCAATCCACCGTCGTTACTGAACAAATCCGCCCTCACAAATATATTACCAAACGACGAGAAAAGTCGACGACTTATTTTTAGCGAGGGGAAGCAGTCGTCGTTAACAACTATTTGTGAGGACCTTTATACCTTCGCAATTAGTTATTTGTGAATTCCAAATTGATGACATACTTTTTAGCGACAAATAATGGCATCGCTAAAATTTATTTGTAAGGGCTTTTAACCCCTCGCAACTTATTTTTAGCAAGAAGAAGTAATCGTCGTTAACAACTATTTGTGAGGACCTTTATACCCTTGCAACTAGTTATTTGTGAATTTTAAATTAGCGACGAGACAAATAATGCGTCACTAAAATTTATTTGTGAGGGATTTTAACCCCTCGCAACTAGTTAGGAATAATAGTGACGACATTGAGCTGTCACTTAAAACGTTTTTGCAAGGGGCTAAGGGGCGTCGCTATTCTATAAATTGCAAGGGACTGTTGTCACTATAAAGTTATTTATGACCAAATTTTTATATCATCAGTGATAATATTTTATATAATTTTTGAAATATTTTATTATTTATTTATTTTTAATTTATTTTATATCATTTTTGTTTAACTATCATATTACAATAGTACAATAATTACTAAAAATTGTTACAATAGTACAATAATTACTAGAAATTGATCCATCAAACGATAAAAATTCATATAAGTTCAAACTTTAAAATATAAAATATACAAAGAAATCCTGAAATTAAACCTTGTTTTAAACTTAAACAACTAGAATTATCACAAGATCTATATTAGTCTTCCTTTGAGTCACCCTCCAAGCTGTTTTCGACCTCCTTGTTATTGTTTGAGTTGTCCTCTTCATCTCTGCTAGTACCATCCTTAAAATAAAATTAAAAAAAAAAAAAAAAGCATTAAACATGAGTTAAAATGAAACAATTAAAGTGAATTTGTATTTGTATCAATGCTTCAATAAATAAGTACACATATTACTATATCAAATCTAATCATATAATAATATATCATAAACAATAGTAATAACTTTTTTTTTTTTTAATTTAACAATGATAATAACTTAATTTGATTACTTAAACCACTATCACAATTAAATAAAAATTAAAATAATATAACAATTCCGGATTTATGTGCAACAGCCAGCAAAGCCCTCTACACAATCCAAAGCTTGAAGTCAAGAAAAATATATCTTGGCCCTTGAAGTTAACAAAAGTGAAACTTCAAGTCCAAAGTTTCTCAAAAAAAAAAAAAAAAAAAGTCCAAACCTAGCCACTGGTTACAACAGGTTCACCCAATGCAAAACAAAAGTGAACAGCCATTATCTGATTAAAAGTTTTAAGCTCCAAGGTTTTTGGCAAAAAAAAAAATAAATAAAGGATAGAACTGAGTGATTTGTATGGGATAAAGATCTCATTATTCACATTTACACAAGATCAGGCCTAAAATTTAGGCAGAGCTTCAAAGATGTACTCTTAAGAAACTAATAGGTTTGAGAGAGAATCAACAGACCAAACAAAAGTTGTATATGACAGTTACAACATCATACTTCTACAAATAATAGCTCTTACCTCCTTTAATGTGAGTATAATTCTCACTGAGTATAAGAAAGGCCTTTGTATTCTCCTCCTCCAAGCTTATCTACACAAGCATACAAAGGTTTAACAAAATTCAGCTAAAGAAATTTAACAGCCTTTTTTAATACTGTACAGAGAAGGCTGCCGCTTCACATATAGGGCTGAAAGCATAAATGTTTGTAAGGAACCAACTAACTACAATTAACATGCCAAATGAGCTGAAAGAAAGTATTTATGAACTTACCAGAAAAGCATAGGTCCATAAGATGTGTTTGCAATATCTACAATGTAAAATGCCAAAAGCAACTGATTTCATCTAAATATGTATTAACTATAAAGTATAAACCAAACTTCTCCCCCAAAAGAATACCTATTCAAATGTGATAAGAAACAACTAATTGTGCCAAATAACCTCTGGCTGTAATTCAAATAAGTAGATAATCTTCATTATGAAAAGAAGTGAAACAATGGAACCATGAAAATGTAGTACAGCGTCATTCCGCATAAACTGTTTGTGGAAGATCCTTTGAAACAAGAATACAAGCACAGGTGCCAATCTCTGAATTGCAAGTTGAATAGCATGAGAAATGAAAAAACCTCACATAACACAGATGCAAAACAACGAGTTCACGTGCCAATATTGATGAAGTGAAATTTGCATGAACTACTTGTAACTAACATTGATTAATTCACCTTGATACATGAATGAACCCAAATCTGAGTTTCCCATTTGAGTTACAAGTTCCTAACACATGCATTTAACTATCCAGTTTAAGTTTTTTTCAATTTCCTTCCCCATTGTGGCTTTTGAAAGTGGCGAATGTTTAAATGACAATATGATTCATTGATCAGAAATAGCAGGATATTCACTTCAATCTGGATCCAGTGAAGTGGTTACCTCCTGATTCAAGCTGTTTTAAGATAAATGTTGCTGGTTTGAGCTTCAAAGATGGGACTGGAGGTGTGGGAGCGGTGATTCGTGATAGAGCAGGTGAGGTGTTTGCTGCATTGTCTGAAAGAGTTTGTGATTCATCGTTGATTAAAAGAATGTGTATTACTCCTGTCTCACATATAGTGCAATGGAGTCATGTCACGGAATTTAGTAGAGTGATTGTGGAATGTGAAGACACTGGGATGATAATGCACTTACAAATGTAGCACGCTATTTTGTTGAATAGGGACAATTGCTAAATGATATTAGGCAAAACATGTTAAGCTAAGAATGTGTTTCTTTCCAATTTGTGCAGTAACTACACAACTTGAGAGAGCTAGCAAAGTTTTCTCAGCAAAAGGAAGAGCCTCAGGTGTGGCTTGAGGATTGTCCTTTCTTCTTGCTCCCAATTGTACACAAAGATATATCTAAATAATAATTATAGCTATAGCCTTTATTCAACCAAAAAAAAAAAAAAGGACAATGAAAGGGTGTTTTGGATTAATTCAAGGAAACCCAACCTCCTTAACACTTCAATTTGCAGTAAAAGTTTAATATCTTTATCAGATTTTTTACAAAATAAAGAATAGGAGCTAAGACATGCAAACCTTATTTACACATTCAATGAGGATCTAACTTAACAATACTAAAGATAGCCATAAATTAGACAGGCATATACATTTACAATATATGTTTTCTTATATCTTAATCTACCACCAAAAAAAAAAAAAAAAAAAACTACTAAATATTATAAATTTTAGATTTTGATGCACAATCAAAAAAATATCATAGCAACCAACAAGACATGCATAAAATAAAGGCAAAATGGGCAATGCATAGGGTTTGATAAAAAGAATCGTAAATATAAAACTACTTTTTGTCTCTTCTCAATTTTATAGGCAACCAAACAGAAAGCTAAGATGAAAGATTAAAATTACCTAAAACGTTTCTTAACGTTATTCTGCAATCGAAGAAAAGGAACACAGAAGAGAGAGCTCTTTAGGGAATTCCAAATTCCAATTAGGGATAAAATAAAAAAGATGGATAGGCGCAAGACTTAAGGGGCCCCCTACCCAAAAATATTTCAGTGACGACGGCGGTGTGGGCGGCTCTGGTCTGGTAGTAGGCGGAGATTTTGGGATTAGGGATAGGGTTGAAGGGGTCGGCGGCGGCCATGAAGGAGGAGTGGGTTTGGGGAGGGGAAAGAGAAGAGAGAGTATCGCACTCTTTGGAGGATGAAGCGATGTCGTTTGATGGCTGGTGAGGATGGCCGATGAGGTTGGAGAGAGAGAAGAAGAGTGATGGCTTAGAGAAAGGGAAACAAATTTTGGGGGAAAAAACTAAAAGTAAAAAGTCAGATTTTGGCTTTTTTTTTTTTTTTTGGTTTGGGGGGGGGGGGGGGGGGAGAACATGTTAGGAGGGAAACAAATTTTTGGGAAATTTTGGATGCGAAAAATAAAAGAAGACATATTTATTTTGAGGAAAAAATAAAAATAAAAGAAGACAATTTTAATTAATTACCATTTTTTATTGGCAATTACCATTTTGTCATGCATTTTGTTTTTTTCTTTTTTTCTTTTTTTTGAGAAACAAACACACACAGGGGAGAGGGAAAGAAATTCTAACATAAAAGCATACCACAACTCCATTCAAAAGTCATGGTTAAAAACCATGGTAACTTTTAAGAGAGGGTGAGGCAAGTTATACTACACACAATACACTCTATAAATGAGCGTAAAATATTAAGAATATAATATTAATGAGCTATGAAATAAAATTTAAAAAAAAAAAACAATCACATATACTCAATAAAAATCACCACACAACTTTCTAAAAAAAAAAGAAATACCACACAACAAAAATTATCACACGTTCTATCTTATTAAAAATTAAAAAAAAAATGATCATAGCTATTATTATATTTATGTAAGAATTTTAATATGTAACTAACTACGTTTACTTTAAAAAAATAAATAATATGACTAATTGGATGGTCAAATTGAGAGAACATCACCATACAAGTACACAACACATGTCCATAACGCACCATACTTAGATTTGAAATCTAACCATTAGATTTGAAGAGTGTAATGAAAGATTAATTCTGGTAAATTATGGTCACAATCAAACGATTGGATTTAGAAAAGACGTGGTCAAAGTTTAGTCAAAGTTGGTCAAACCCAGTCAAACTTAATAGATGGTCTCGATACCACTGGACTTGGTGAAATTCATATTCAAATCTTGATCATTAGGATTGAAGAGTATGGTGACATATTGGTGTTGGTAAAATTTGAGACCAATTGGATGGTCAGATTGAGAGAATATATATAGCCATATAGGTACACAACACATGTCCATCACATGTCATACTTAGATTTGAAATCTAACAGTTGGATTTGAAGAGTGTAATGAAAGGTTCATTTTAGTAAATTATGGTCACAATTAAACGGTTGGATTTAGAGAAAGGCGCAATCAAAGTTGGTCAAACCCGATCAAACTTAATAGATGGTCCCGATACCACTAGACTTGGTGAAAATCATATTCAAATTTTGATCATTGGATTGAAGAGTATGGTGACATATTAGTGTTGGTGAAATTTGAGACCAATTGGATAGTCAGATTGAGAAAACATAACTATACAAGTACACAGCACATGTCTGTCACGCGCCAGACTTAGATTTGAAATCTAACCATTGGATCTGAAAGGTGTAATGAAAAGTTAATTTTGGTAAATTGTGGTCAAAATCAAACGGTCGGATTTAGAAAAAGGCGCGGTCAAAATTTAGTTTAAGTTGCATGGAGACTTAAAATGTTTGAAGCATGCATTTTTTACATGATAGTATGCATTTGGGTAAGATATATTTGTAGGACAAATCTGATGTTGGACATCTATCTAATAAGCATTTTCCACAAAATGGGAAGGAAACACAGGTTGTTTGTTTGTAATTGCTAAAATATTTTCATGCTTCTGTGTTAAATGCACTATTTAATGTAATTCTTCTTTGTTTCTAATAAAGCTTTTCTATCCTTTTTAGCTCAAAAAAAAAAAAAAAAAAAAAAAAAAAAAAAAAAGGAAGAGACTTGACTTATTTTATAATGTTTATATTGTGATTGGCTTACATTTCAATTGACAAGCTTGCTTTCCTTGATGGGAAGAAAATTTTATTCACTTTTGAGAAAGAGAGAGAGGACAAAAGGCTACTATATTTGAATTTCAAGCTACCATTTTGAAGTTGAAAGTGCTATCATTTTTTATGGGTAAAATTTATTAGAAAATAAAGATAGACATTTCATATATAGGATGTATATAAAAGACATTTTTTTTAGGCTGTAAATAAAAGGTTCATCTAAAGAATACAAAGCGCTATATGTTTATGTGTTTCTTTTTATTTTTCCTTGAATTTTAGAATAACTTTTAACTCCAAAGAAAATTAATATTTTCATGATTATTTGCGAAGGCCAATCATGGCCCTAATAAATAATTTAGTATTAGTGAGGGCATATTTTTAACTCACAAAAAATAAACTTTTTGCAAGGGATTTTTATTGTCCCTCAGAAATAATTTGGTGGGAACATTTCCCTCCAAAAATTTTGACATTTTAATGATTATTTGTGAAGGTCGATCTTGGTCCTTGCAAATAATTTAGTATTAATGACGGCATTTTTTTAACCGTCACAAATAATGCACTTTTTGCAAGAGATTTTTAATTGTCCCTCACAAATAATATGGAGGGAAAATCTCCCTCCAAAATATTAGCATTTGTGACAACTACAACACATAATTGCGACAAATTTTCTTGTTAGTCACAAATATTTCACATTTTACCAAGTATTTGCGAGGGCATTATTTTGGCATCAGAAATAGGATTTTTTGAGAGGGCTTTTTGGGTTCGTCAAAAACTTTTTGAGAGGGTTTTTTGATGACATGCCTATTAATTTTTGATCACTTTGAAATTTTGTAAGTATGAAAAATATATGAAGATATTGTAATCTAACAGTAGATTTGTCAAAATTCACATCGAATTAAGAAATATAGGGTTGGATTCAAGTTACACCTGATGTAACTCAAAAAAATGTTACACCACCCAATAACTTATTATTAAATTCATATTTTGAAAATCCAACCATTGGATTACATGTTCTATGTGGTCTTAACATGCATGCCATTTTTTTTGCCAATCAGATGTAATTTACCATTTGATCTATAAACTTATCTTTTATGCATTATTTTAAACTACTAAAACTTGAATCTAAACAATTGATTGATGTCATGTCTAATAATCTTTGATCACCTTGAAATTTTGTAAGCAAGAAAAATATATTAAAATAATGTAATCTAACGGTAGATTTCTCAAAATTTACATCGAATTAAGAAATATAGGGTTGGGTTCGAGTTACACTTGACGTAACTCTAAAAAATGTTACACCACCCAATAACTTATTATTGAATTCATATTTTGAAAATCCAATCATTGGATTACATGTTCTATATGTTTTTAATATGCATGCCAATTTTCATGCCAATCGAATGTAATTTACCATTTGATCAATTAACTCATCTTTTATGCATTATTTTAAACTACAAAAGCTTGAATTTAAACAATTGATTAATGACATGGCAATTAATATTTGATCACCTTGAAATTTTATAAGCATGAAAAATATATGAAGATAATGTAATCTAACGGTAGATTTGTTAAAAATTTACATCAAATTAAGAAATATAGAGTTGGGTTCAAGTTACACATGATGTAACTCTAAAAAATGTTACACCACCCAATAAATTATAATTGAATTCATATTTTGAAAATCCAACCTTTGGATTACAGTTTCTATATGGTCTTAACATGCATGCCAATTTTCATGTCAATCGGATATAATTTACCATTTTATCAATAAACTCATATTTTATGCATTATTTTAAACTACTAAAACTTGAATCTAAACAATTGATTGATGACATGGCTATTAATATTTGATTACCTTGAAATTTTGTAAGCATGAAAAATATATGAAGATAATGTAATCTAATGGTAGATTTGTCAAAATTCACATCGAATTAAGAAATATAAGGTTGGGTTCGAGTTACACTTGACATAATCTAAAAAATGTTACATCACCCAATAACTTATTATTGAATTCATATTTTGAAAATCCAATCGTTGGATTACATGTTCTATATGTTCTTAACATGCATGCCAATTTTCATGCTAATCGAATGTAATTTATCATTTGATCAATTAACTCATCTTTTATGTATTATTTTAAACTACAAAAACTTGAATTTAAACAATTGATTGATGACATGACAATTAATATTCGATCACCTTGAAATTTTATAAGCATGAAAAATATATGAATATAATGTAATCTAACGGTAGATTTGTCAAAATTTACATCGAATTAAGAAATATAGAGTTGGGTTCAAGTTACACATGATGTAACTCTAAAAAATGTTACACCACCCAATAACTTATAATTGAATTCATATTTTGAAAATCCAACTGTTGGATTATATTTTCTATATGTTCTTAACATGCATGCTAATTTTCTTGCCAATCATATGCAATTTACCATTTGATCTATAAACTCATCTTTTATGCATTATTTTTAACTACTAAAACTTGAATCTAGACAATTGATTGATGTCATGTCTAATAATCTCTGATTATGTTGAAATTTTGTAAGCATGAAAAATATATGAAGATAATTTAATCTAATGGTAGATTTCTCAAAATTCACATCGAATTAAGAAATATAGGGTTGGGTTCGAGTTACACTTAACGTAACTCTAAAAAATGTTACACCACCCAATAACTTATTATTGAATTCATATTTTGAAAATCCAATTGTTGGATTACATGTTCTATATGTTCTTAACACGCATGCCAATTTTCATACCAATCAAATATAATTTACCGTTTGATCAATAAACTCATCTTTTATGCATTATTTTAAACTACAAAAGCTTGAATTTAAATAATTGATTGATGACATGAAAATTAATATTTGATCACCTTGAAATTTATATGCATGAAAAATATATGAAGATAATGTAATCTAATGGTAGATTTGTCAAAATTTACATCGAATTAAGAAATATGGAGTTGGGTTCAAGTTACACGTGATGTAACTCTAAAAAATGTTACACCATCCAATAACTTATAATTGAATTCATATTTTGAAAATCCAACCGTTGGATTACATTTTCTATATGTTCTTAATATGCATGCCAATTTTCATGCCAATCAGATGTAATTTACCATTTGATATATAATCTTATATTTTATGTATTATTTTAAACTACTAAAACTTGAAACTAGACAATTGATTGATGACATGTCTATTAATTTTTAATCACGTTGAAATTTTGTAAGCATGAAAAATATATGAAGATAATTTAATATAATGGTAGATTTGTCTAAATTCGCATCGAATTAAGAAATATAGGGTTGGGTTCGAGTTACACCTGACCTAACTCTAAAAAATGTTACAGCACCCAATAACTTATTGTTGAATTTATATTTTGAAAATTCAACCGTTGGATTACATGTTCTATATGTTCTTAACAAGCATGCCAATTTTCATGCCAATCAAATGTAATTTACCATTTGATCTATAAACTTATCTTTTATGTATTATTTTAAACTACAAAAGTTTGAATTTAAACAATTGATTGATGACATGAAAATTAATATTTGATCACCTTGAAATTTTATAAGCATGAAAAATATATGAAGATAATGTAATCTAACGGTAGATTTTTCAATATTCACATCGAATTAAGAAATATAGAGTTGGGTTCAAGTTACACGTGATGTAACTCTAAAAAATGTTACATCACCCAATAACTTATTATTAAATTCATACTTTGAAAATTCAATTGTTGGATTATATGTTCTATATGGTCTTAACATGCATGCAAATTTTCATGCCAATCGGATGTAATTTTCTATTTGATCTATAAACTCATCTTTTATGCATTATTTTAATGAGAAGAAATTTTTATTCACTTTTGAGAGAGAGAGAGAGAGAGAGAGAGAGAGAGAGAGAGAGTACAAAAGGCTGAAATTCTTGAATTTTAGGCTACCATTTTGAAGTTGAAAGTGCTATCATTTTTTTATGGGTACAATTGTTTAGAAAATAAGGACATACATTTCTTATATAGGATATATATATATATAAAAGGTTTTTTATTTTTTAGACTGTAAACAAAAGGTTTATCTAAAGAATACAAAGTGCTATATATTTATACGTTTCTTTTTTATTTTTCTTTGAATTTTAGAATAACTTTTATCTCCAAAAAAAATTAATATCTTAATGAATTTTTGCGAAGGTCAATCGTGGCCCTTGCAAATAATTTAGTATTAATAAGGGTATATTTTTAACCCACACAAAAAATAAACTTTTTGTAAGGGATTTTTATTGTCCCTCGGAAATAATTTGGTGGGAACATTTCCCTCCAAAATTTTTGACATTTTAATGATTATTTGTGAAGGTCGATCCTAGCCCTCGCAAATAATTTAGTATCAGTGACAGCTTTTTTTTAACCGTCACAAATAATACACTTTTTGCGAGAGATTTTTAATTGTCTCTCGCAAATAATATGGAGGGAAAATTTCCCTCCAAAATATTAGTATTTGTGACGACTATAACACATAATTGCGACAACTTTTCTTGTTGGTCACAAATATTTCACATTTTACCAAGTATTTGCGAGGGCTTTATTTTGTCATCGCAAATAAGTTTTTTTGAGAGGGCTTTTTGGGTCCGTCAAAAATTCTTGGTCGCTAATAGGCATTTTTCTTGTAGTGATGTAAAATATTTTCTAGAAAATAAATATTTTCCGGAAATGCTATTTTCAGAAAAGAAAAATATTTTCAAGTGTTTGGTTGCATTATGAAAATTGTTCTAGAATATATTTTCATGTGTTTGGTAACATTCTGAAAATGCTACTTTCCACCACCACCCACGCAAAACCCACCACCACACAACAGGAAAACCACCAAAACACCACCACCCACACCACCACAACAACAACAACACAAAAATCAGAGATCAAAGAGAGAAAGTAAAAAATCAAAATCACACAGAAATGTAGATCGGTTCGTGGGTCGATAAAAATCACACACAAAATCAAAATCACACAAAGAGAGAGATCGGTTCGTGGGTTCATGGCGCGAAGGCTCTGGGTCACCGGCGAAGTCGAAGGCTTGTGGGTCGATCAAAATCACAGAGAGAGAGAGAGAGATCGGTTCGTGGCGCAAAAGCTCTGGGTCACCGGCGAAGTCGAAGGCTCGTGGGTCGATCAAAATCACACAAGAAATCAAAATCATAGAGAGAGAGAGAGAGAGAGAGAGAGAGAGAGAGAGAGAGAGAGAGAGAGAGATTCGTGGGTTTGTGGTGTGAAAGCTCTGGGTCGCCAGCAAAGTCGAAGGCTCGTGGGTCGATCAAAATCACACAAAAAATCAAAATCACACAAAGAGAGAGATTGGTTCGTGGGTTCGTGGCACGAAGGCTTTGGGTCGCCAGCGAAGTTGAAGGCTCGTGGGTCGAAGGCTCTGGGTCGAAGATCAGTTCGTGGGTTCGTAGATCGGTGGATCGAAGGCTCTGGGATGAAGATCGGTTCGTGGGTTCGTAGATCAACGAAGTCGAAGACGTGATCTGGGCTTTGGGTTCGTCAGCGAAGTCCAAGGCGTGATAAGGGCTCTCTCTTCTCCCTCTCTCTCTCTCTCTCTCTCTCTCTCTCTCTCTCTTTGTCTCTCTCTGCGCGTGAGTTCGGAAATGGTTTGAAGTGAAAATTTTGACTGAAACCAATTTTCGGGTCAAAGCCATTTAAACACACGATCAACTGAAAATATTTTCCGGAAAATTTATTTTCCATGCACAACCAAACACCCACATTTACGGAAAAACATTTCTGGAAGTGATTTGAAACCAAAACAAACACAGCCTAACTGTCAGAATGTTGCTTCACACATGCAAAAAAATTACATTAAAGATGTGCATAACAAGGTATGTGTAATAAGTATTTCTCAATCCAAAAGGCAACTTTGATTGGAGAAATTGAATTATTTATTTAAAAAATTACTATTTAGCTATTCACATAAAACTGACAATCACTATTTTAAGTAATATATCTTTATTTACATGTTTCTTTTGAATAAAATTAAATAATTTTTTTTTGTAGATATGATAGTGTGGGGCCCAATAATTTGTGGCCCTGACCCACCTTTACATTGGGACCCAAGGCTCAAGCCGAGTAGGGATATAGCCGAGGACGTATAATAAAAGTAAAAGTAACCTGGAGACATAGCCGAGGATGACTCTGTCCTCATCCTTGGCATCCCCGAGGCCCTCCTGAAAGAAAGGGTAAGAACGGTATAGGAACAATTTTGGGAAAAACCTAAAATATCTGCGTTGATAGAAAAAGGACCCCTGGACAGTATGGCGACAAAGGACAAAGGGAAAGCTGCCATTACTGCCATTGAATACTCTGTACCTGACAGGACCATACTCTTCAGCTTTTACAACCACCCCCAACCACTTTGGGTATGGGCTGATGGGACAAGTATCAGTCCTGGAAAGCCGAACCTACACGTAGACGTTGGATGAGGGGTACAGGCTAATATAAAAGGAAAAGTAAGCAATCCAAAGAAGGGGCTGGGAAAAAAGGCCAAGAACGAAAGCCTCCCAGACCGTCTCGAGGAGAAAGACTCCTCGAGCGAACATGATTGAATTCTGTATGAACACCACGACTAACCACCGTTCGGTAACCAAGGCTTAGCCTTTCAAACCCACGCTCTACAAATTATATTGTTTGGGCCCTCAACGTGCGAATCTAATACTATTTTGGGGCCATCACGAATTGAGTCCTTACAATTGGCGCTGTCTGTGGGGAGGCTTGTGTGTTGGCACAGGCGGTGGGTCGAGAAAGTCCCCCCATCACTTCCAACAGCCCGTTGTAGTGCCCTAACATAAAGTTCCACTAGGGGCTGCGTTTTTCCATTAGGGGCTACGCTTCGAAGTATCAGTAGTGCGGATGGTTCTAGGGGCTTGGCCGAGGGGCTAATCCCCCCAAACCAATGTCCCATGACTTGGCCGAGGGGCTAACCCCCCCTACTTAAAGAAAATATCTAAGTTTTGGATAGAACCAAGGTATTGTATGGTCCTCGGACTCAAACTTATGGGGAAACCAACTACTTAAAAATCTAAGTTTTGGACAGAACCAAGGTACTGCATGGTCCTCGGACTCAAACCTATGGAGAAACCAACTACTTAAAAATTTAAGTTTTGGACAGAATCAAGGTATTGCATGGTCCTTGGACTCAAACCTATAGGGAAACCAACTACTTAAAAATCCAAATTTTGCACAGAACCAAGGTATTGCATGGTCCTCGGATTCAAACCTATGGGGAAACCAATTACTTAAAGAAAATATCTAAGTTTTGGACAAAACCAAGGTATTGCATGGTCCTTGGACTCAAACCTATGGGGAAACCAACTACTTAAAAAGCTAAGTTTTTGACAGAACCAAGGTATTGTATGGTCCTCGGACTCAAACCTATGGAAAACCCAACCACTTAAGGAGAAGTCTAGATGGCTCAGACCTACAGGATGATTATATACTAAAAGTGGGATTAAGTCCTAGACGAAATGAAGATTCCAACCTGTCCTCGGATCCTCAGTTCTAAGGGAACTGATGCAAACGAGCGTCTAAGTTTAGTACAATCGTGCTTCAATCCTCAGACCGGATGCCAAAAATGGCTAAGACTATGAAGGATATTAAGAAGGTGACAAATCACCCTAGTACTTGGCGACCCGCATGGGCAGCTTATTTTGGGTTACCCATCCTCGGATGATTACCTCCTACACAGTACCGAGCATTCAGCTGTCATCTTGGTTAGTCTTGGGTATGTAGCCTTTTTCAGGTCGGCATTATTGTGCCGAATAGTTTCAATAAGCTCGGAATAATATCTTTTTCTTAATAAGGGCCTCGGCCCTAAGTATTGTTTTTTCAGGTCGGCATTATTGTGCTGAATAGTTTCAATAAGCTCATAAAAATATCTTTTTTTTAAATAGGGATTTCGGCCCTAAGTATCTTTTTCTCACGGTCAAGCTGACGATCATGAGCTCGAGGGTGAGCACGATCATGTGTTTTTTTGTGTGTGTGTGTGTGTGTGTGTGTGTGTGTGTGTGTGTGGAATGGGCTGGGTTGAATTTAGTTATATATATATATATATATATATATATATATATATATATATATATATATATATATTTTTGGGTTAAATGGGTTCTAACGGGTTTTTAGTTAAAACCCAATTATTATTATGTTTAATTGGGTGGGTTTGGATTTAATTAGAGTGGGTGGGTTTGGGGGGACAAATAGGTTTGGGCTTACTTTGCCACCCCTACTTAAAATGAACCAAATCAAAGGGTTAGTTTTCCATTTGACCAAACTCTTTATTTTCTATACTCCCCCCACCCCCCCCACAAAAAAAAAAAAAAAAAAAAAAAAACACACCAAACACTAAAAAACTAACAAAAGAAAATGATTTCACTCCAAATCAAAATTAGCATCAAATATCTTCAATGAATCGTTGTATGGTAGTTAGGTTTAAATTTGTCAATTATTTTTGGAAAGATAAGGTTATTTTCATTTTCAATTTCTTTGAAAAACAATAAGTCTAAAGACATAACGTATATTATTTTTTTTTCCTCATAATTATTAATGTGACATATTGTGATTAGTATTAAATAAAAAAATTGTATTAATAATGTACCTATAATGTGCCCATAATTATAACTGACATTGTTTTGATTGGTTAAGAGTATGGAAAAGTGAGACCTAGAGAGGATGAAAAGGGTTGGGATATGGAAAAGTAGAAGAATAAACAACAAATATAAATTTTATTTGTTTGGTTGAGAAAAAAAAAATGATAGAAAAAAATAGTTTATATAATTTTTTTGCTATTATATCCTTATTACGTTTTTTTTTTTTTTAATTATTATATAAGAAAATATTGCCTACTATCAATTAAATTAGTAAATATAACATTTGATAAGTGTGGGGGGTAAAAGACCAGTAGGCCTACGTTGATCTCTATATTGGGCCGAAGGCCCAGCCCAAGGGAAAAATCCCTCCTCGGTCGTGGGGAGGAAAAGCCCTTCCTCGACCACGAGGAGAGCCCTCCTCAGCACAGTGTAGCCGGGAAAAGTATTAAAGCAGAAAAGGACAATGAAAGTGTTTAAAGGAAAGGCTGTCATTATTGCATCTAGTTCCTTATACCTGACACAGCCATACTTCTTTGTCCTTACAACCACTCCCAACAACTGGAGGGAAAGGCTAATAGGACAAGTACCTGCCCTAGGGACCCCATTCAGGAAGAAAAAAACTACTATAAAAGGGGAGTAAAGAGAAAGGAGGAGGGCGGGGCAAGGACCCCCCCCCCCCCCCCAACACACAAGAGGGACCAGAAAGGGCTCCTGGAGCAGCATCGAGGATCAATTCTCCCAGATGAACTCAGTCCATTTCATGCTATCGAGTAAAACGCCATGATAACTGTTGTCCATACACCAAAACTTAGCTCTTTGGCCCATTCTCTCCAAATTCATTGTACTGGGCTCGCTGATCTAAAGTCTCACGCATCCTGGGCCGGACCAGAAAGATCGGACCCTACAATTGGCGCCGTCTGTGGGGAGAGCTTGTGCATTGGTGAGTATGATGGTTAGTCACGGTCAAGCTCCTATCAACAAGAATCCCTCGAGAGGACCATTTTGACAGTGGTGCGAGCTACGTGAAAGCCTCCCATCATTTCCAGGAATACACTGCCATTATCATAGTTTAGCCTTCGTCCTGGGTCACACTTCGAAGTGCTCATTACGAGGGGAGGACCGCTAGGCAGCACAGTTCAAGGGACTTTGGTGTCATGTCAATTTAGTCCTTACCATTATCCCTAGAATGGAAAAAGTTGATACATCAAATAGTGTTTTAATTAGTATATGTAATTAAATTATTAGGATTTAAAATAGAATTTAAAACACCAAGACATCAAAATCCCCAATTTAAGCCAGATCTTCATCTCCTTCCTTTCCTCACAATCAAAATAACTTCAAGCTCTATTCTCTAGTCACGTATACACTTGGACGAGCCCTAGAGAAAGAAGGCACTATTTGGTTGTTGGTGACTAATGAGAGAGAGGGAGAGCAGGTGGGGATGCGTTAGGGGGTTTAGGAATTTTGGTGGTCACGTGATTGAGTTTTAATTTGGGTTTTTTTTTTTTTTTTTTTAACCGACGTGGCGGTACAAGTAGTAGATGATGTGAGGACATGGATATTGCTCTAGCTTTGATGACATTGGTATTCCCTACAGGAAATTGATATAACACAAAGTACTCTTATAAGAAGGATGGAACCAAGCCCCAGGAGTGGATTGCTAACCCTCAAACTGGTAATCCTGATGATGAACAACAAGAATGTCAAAACAAAGTTGCTGGTCTTGCTCGAGCCATTGACTTGGCCGAATCTGCTTTTCTTGATAAATGAGGTTCAGTTTTAGCTGTGCCAATGTAGGTGTTCATTTCGGCTGAGTTTTAACTATGATATCAATAATTTTGGACTTTTTACCATTTAATTAGAATTTTGATAAAGGTATTTGAGTGAATTATGATGTTTACATTTCAGGTTCAGCTAGTATTTGGATTTTTAGTATTTTGAAAATTGGTTAAAATAAAATTTTATTAAATAAATAAAACTTTAAAAAGTTGTACATAAATAATAAACTAAAAATCTAAAGAAAATTTAGACATGAATCAAGGATATAATGAAGTGATAGACGGCGCGGAAAATTTAAATATCTTGCAATGTGTCAAACACGGTGGAAACGATCAAGGTCCAAAGTTCATTCTATGTGTAAAAGGCAATGTAGCAATAGGGCAGGATGATTTAGGCCATGTTTAGTACATTATCTTAAACACATGTTTTTAGTTTTTAAACAACATTACACGTATTTTCACACATTTTTTCACCCACACATATTTCCAAAAAAATTGAAAATTGTTATTTAAACACACGTATCAAACAGGCCCTTAATATCTTGTAAGTGTCACGGTGGAAAGTTATTAGCTCCTAATATTTAGTGTGAAACTAATATAACCATCCAAGGCTCCATCCAAATTCAAAAGTGAAACTATTAAGATCATTAATTAAGAGCCCTCCAACAATTAAGCCTTAGTTCCAAAATTTAGGATTGGTTAAGGATACTCAATTGATTAGATTGGGTTGGCTATTTGAATTCTTTTTCTCAATTTTATCCTATCTGAAGTTCTGCTCTTTATTACTTCCCTAATTAACATGTCTTCTTTTATTATTACTTTTGCTGGCTGTGTAACCATGATTCTATTGTTTGGAATTATTTAATAGTTATCTCAATTGTTGTTGTTGCTATGTTTTTTGATTCAGCCACACAAAACACGCATGATGATCCATCGAGCAAGGAATGACTGGAGGGTGGAAAGAGTTGCTTCCTTCAAACGCTATGGATTGAAATATACATTGAATAAAAACAGGTGACATAATTTTTTTTAATTAGTCACGCATTCCGTCATTCGTTTCTTTGCTGCATGATTACGTATTTATTTGTTGCAAAAGTTGGAATTTTTGATATAAACATTTTGTGGGCACTGTGCAGATAATAACAAAGATCCCCTTCTTGCACATAAACAGCTGGACTAACTAATAGAAGCGGACTCCATTATCTCAACTGCAACAAAAAATTCAAGAAGGGTTAGAAGTTTTAGATTACAAAAACATAAAATTTAAATATTTGATTAATAACATAGCTATTGATCTTTGATCATTTAAAAGATTTTTAATTATGAAGGACATAAAAATAAAATGAGTTTTAATAGTAGATTTGTCAAAATTTACATTCAATAAAAAGATATTGAATGAAATTGTAATCTTACGCTACAACCAAATTTGTTACCAAAATTAGTCAAAAAAAAATAATTGTTTTCTGTAGTAGAGCTATAGTACTAGAGTGACACACATTTTTGGAGAAAACTTAACAAAATTTGCATGACCCATCTGTGTTACAAATGACAACATGGATTTCATGTAGGCTAATATGGCAACAAAATTTTTTCAGCATTTATTGCCAAAATGTTTTTATTCCAAGTGTAGTCTTGTCATTAAATACCAATGGTTAATTTTATTTCATTATAAATATGTCACAAAAATTGTACTTACCACATTTCCTTGTAGTGTATTCATAGTTCTTTTCTCACATTTCCTCGTAGCTCTTATTTACATTTCATCTTTTGTTTTTCTCAAAAAGAAAAATAAAAATTCAAGTTCCTTTCTTACCAATGGCTGTCAACGGACCAGTGCAAATTTATGCCCAAAAAATTCTCAATGAAAGGTTGAAATCTTTAAAGTCAAAAAAGTTTCCAAACCTCCACCAATCCACAAACACCACCAACTTTGTCTTTGATTTTGCTTCCTTTCATCAACCTTTAGCCAATGATGATGTAATTGGTTTTGTTGACATGTTGGAACACATGTCAACCAACAAACAACTCCCATTATTAACCATTTTTTCCCAAAAGAGCCCATCAGGGAATTCCTTGCTTCATGAGGCAGCAAGTTTTGGAAGTACGAAAATCACGAAATTCATTGTTGATCACTTCCCTTTCCTTCTTACCAAGAAAAATATTCTAGGGGACAGTGCAATTCACGTGGCCACAAAAAATAAACATCTAAGAGTTTTAGAAATCCTCATTAATAGTTCTACTGTAGAGTTGCAGATGAGGAATAGTATAGGGAACACCGCTTTACATGAAGCTATGTTTTTTCCTATTTCTTATGAAGCCATCAATCTTTTATTTTGGGGAGATCCCAACGTGGCATATATTTTGAATGAAGATGGAAAATCTCCATTGTGCCTAGCTACTCACGATAAGCAAATTGTTGGGCTTCTATTACTAGCGCCATATGGGAATCGTGGTCTCATTGGAAGTCCTCGACTTGAATTACCATTTTATGATGCCATAAGGATGGAAAGATTAGGTATATTCCTTACTTTTATTTTATCAATTTTTTATTGTCATCCTATTTAATTCTTTTTAATCTTATAAACAATTGAGCATAATGTATATTTGGTAGGTTCAAAATAAATGAGCATAATGTATATTTGGTAGGTTCAATAATAAATAAGTGCCATCTAAAATTATTCCTAATTTGCATAAGTTTTGTGCAATAAAATAAAACATAATGCATTGCATGTTTTGTATCACACTTACTTTGTATTTTCCACTTTTTTTTAATAAAAAAAAAACTTTTTATTAATCAAAAAAAAAAAAAAACTTTTTATTTTCCACATTGATTGTAGCAAACATATTGCATGTCATGCATGTTCTAAATTAATATATTCTAGTTAATTCTTTCAAATGTCATTCATGTTTTAAAATTTATTTTTTATTTTTTATTTTTTTTTTGGTTATCTTAGATATATTAGAAGAAGTTTTTAGCAAGAACCCATTACTCTTCCATGTAAGAGACCAAAAAGGGAAGACACCTCTACATTTAGCCGCAGCCAATAATTACATTGAGGGCATTCAATTCATTTTAACAAAATTCAAACAACATGCCCTTGTAAAGAGCCTAAAGGGTGACCTTCCTATCCATATATCAAGCAAGAAGGGACACATTAAGGCTGTTAAAATATTTCTTGAACAACAATGGCACGATCCATCTAAATTATTAAACAATTTCGGTCAAAATATATTGCACGTTGCGGCAAAGCATGGGCAAGACAAGTTGGTGAAAAACATATTGTCAAACCCAAGGTTTGAGAAACTTCTAAATGAAAGGGACAAGAATGGACACACAGCCTTGCATTTGGCCACTATGAATTTTCATTCAAATGTTGTGTGTACTCTCATGTGGGATAGGAGAGTTTACTTGAATCAGCAAAATAAAAAAGGTTTGACAGCTTTGGATATTGTTAGACAAAATGAACGGACAACGAGACAGGTATGACCTTATCATTGAATATTTATCTTATTTGATTTTAGGAGTTTGTCTCATAATATATCAAATGCATAACACACCCTTTAATAGATAAATACTTGTGAATGACAGTAGCATATTGATGTGATTGTCCCTTACATTCTACATATTAAGTTGTAGTACTACTAGTGTCAATATGTGCTCTTCTAGTTCAATATCAACTTCCTTTAAATTTTAACAATCTTTCAAAAAGATTAATGAAACTTTCCTCGGAAATTTTCTATTTTGAGAAGCCTAAAGATTTTGATCTAGATGAAATACAAAATCAATTTTGAAGTTGGTATACCAGTAGAGAGAGAGAGAGACACGTTGTTTTTCGAAAAATGATTTTTTAAGAAGTTCCAAAACTGTTTTTTAATTACTTTTATTACTTATAAAAATTAATACCATAATTGGGACTTTATTAATAGTAACTCTAAGTTTTAATTAAATAAATTTGAAATTTATTAGAAAACTCAATTGTACAAGGTAGTTAGAGGCATAAAATAAATTGTAGTAAAAAATTTTAAGGGCATGTTTTACATTTTTGCCAAATTAATATTACTATTGCACCTCAAGTTAACTCAAATTACTTTATGGTTTTTCCTCAATTAGTGAGTTACATATATTTATATATTGTTTTACTTTCCTTGCAGATATTGACCGATTGGGCTTTAACGATAGCTGGCACAACCATGAGCATTAAGGGATCTAAAATTCTATCAAGAAAACCAAGAACGCGATCAAGATATCGCATGATTAAGCACTGGTTCGATATTCTTTTAATGATATCAATTTTAGTGGCCACTGTGGCCTTCACTGCCGGCTTAACAGTACCAGGTGGATTAGACAATTCTAGTGATGATAGAACCAAAGGCATGGCAATCTTGGCAAATGAATGGGCATTTCAGGCTTTTATTCTTTTTGATACTTTTGCCATGTTTTGCTCAATCATGGGGGTTTTCATCCTCATATGGTCTATAATATTAGAAACTGAAATGGCAGAGTCCGCCATTAGCTTTGCCGTGAAACTTGTGGGAATAGCTCTCTTAGCCATGTCCTTAGCTTTTACGTTAGCTATTTATTTAGTAGCCAACATATCTTGGGTTAAATATGCTGTTTTTGGTGTTGGATTCTTGTTCGTCACCTATTTTTTCTTTTCTTTCTTCTTGTTGATATGTCCATTTGGGACTCGCCGTCCTGTGTTCCGTTTCATTTGTCACTTTGCCATTCCTATGATATATCGATTCTTGCCTTCGAATGACACGGTCAAAGTTAAACATGAGTAAGAGGTAAACTTACTTGCTTTCTTTGTTCAACCCTTAAAATTCATGTGCATTTCGTGATATACTAATTATTTGTCTCATTTAATGTTTTTTTTTTTTGGGTACAGAATGAGGGCGTGATCGATGCAGACAGAGACAGTCAATACTCAACCAAATAAAAACATTATGTATCAAATAGTTCATTATATCAATTTGATTTTTTTTCTCTTTTTAGAAACTTATTAAATTATTAGTCTTGTACTTAGGACTCTGAACTGGACCAAGTATTTCTTGTAATTTTTAATTTATGTGGCAATATAATATTTCTTTCTTGTAATTGTTAATCTGTGTCACAATTTAATATTTCTTATGAGTGTAGTACAAAGTCGAGTCCAACATTAGTAACTACTAGTGTTGGCAGCATGTGCTTGGTCTATTGGAGGATTTTATTCTACTAATATATAAGCAAATCAGATGGTTATATATTGTAAAATCTTTTATAGTTTCCTAAACCTATTTAAGGTTCACAAAAATGCATTTTTTTTTTTTTTAATAGTTCTTATACGTGCAGCGTTACATAATTGAACTATTAAATATCAATCAAAGTTACGCTTCTTAAGGTTATTGATTGAGGAGGCAAAGTCCTTTACTATGCTTAATAAAAGTTACAGCTTTCTTTTAAAACAAATAAAAATAACAATTTTTATTCTAAACTATTATTGAAAAACATTAAATAAACAAAAAAAAAAATTAAACACAAATTTTCAGAAGTTAACCTCATTGGCCATTGCCCACAACCAATAAATAATGATCATGAATTTGCATTGCAATCTAATGGGTTCTTCCACAGTGCTCGTACAGAACCTTGTGAAAGCCGGGTATGATTAAAATTTTCCCTAATTAACAGAGAAAACCAGCATGAGACCTTTTTTTCCCCTTACTTTTGAAATATTTATTATGTTGAAAAAATAGGGACAGGACCTTGTAGAATTCAATTATATTCTTGAAAATTTTTGTGACTAAAATATTCATAAGCACAAAATGGTTAACCATTAATTTGTAGATATTAATTGAATTCCATGTATATATATAGAGAGAGGCATGTTTTAGGTGTGATGTGACATTTCCCATGCTTGATGATCCTGAAAATGCAATGTGTATGTTTCATTTAGATTCTACGTAAATTGCACTGCTATCCTAGTATGGCAACTGATTGCTGCTGTTTATTAGGTGGAGGTTGCTTGTAATGTGAGAAGAATGGGGCTGCAAGTGGAGTTCAAATCTTCTATCCTACTTTTCCTACTCAACTCTATACTCCACCAATAAAAACTTGTCACATGCTCATCTAATTAATTAATTATTACTATTAAAAGGGTACTACCTCTTAGTCTTAGTGTTCCCTCGATCATGATAATATGTTTTACATGTGAGGGTGTGACTTTTTTTTGTTGTTGTATATTTATGAAATTTGAGGGTTTAACCTTCTAAAAAAAAATCGGGGGTTTAAAATTTGTCCTAGTTAAAAGTATGGGGATCGGGGGGCTTAACATGTTTCAATCATAAAAGTAAAACAATAAGGTATTTTTGGTACTTTCTTCTAATTAACTACATGTTAAAATTTAACATCTCATTGTTCTTGAGGTAATTTGCAATTGTATAGCTCATTAGTTTGACAATGACTTGGAAACTTTATTGGTATTTTCCTAGTTCATTTACTAAGGAAAAACCGAGTGTGTCACCTAAATATTCTTCATTTGTCTCCGATAGTATCACCTAAACTTGGTCTTTGTCCTCTTTGTCAAAGAGTGCCATTTGTCAAACAGAGAAAATGACTATTTTAAGTTTTTTTTTGTTTTTTTTAATTTATTATTATTATTAATTTGATAGTTGTAGGTGAAGGATTTAAATCTTAAATATTTTCATTGAAAACATAAAAAACTACTAATTGAGCTATATACAAGGCTCTTGGCAACTCGTTTTATGCTACTAACCTAGAGTATGTAATGAATACAATTTGTTAATCTGTATGAGAATATATGCTTTTTCAAGTCAGATTCTGTAAGCATTTTCTGTGTGATCACTGGTAGCACAAGTAGAGTACTCTATGGCTCATTTTGGATTGAATTTATTGTTGCTGAAACTGAAAACTGAAAACTGAAAACACTGTAGCAAAATAATTTTAAATGTGTAAATAGTACCATGAGTCTCATTTTTAATATTTGTTTATGAATAAAGTGGCTATGGGTCCCATGAACAGTACTGCTACAGTGTTAATTGTCCCCTGCCTTTCTGCAAAATGCGTGAAATGAAAAAAAAAAAAAAAAAAAAAAAAGGAACACAGATGCAGACGCAAGTTTCAACCGAATCCAAACGGCACCTATGTCTCTCTTTCACCACCTCTTCCCTTTCCCAACTATTTGTATTATGATTATGGTTCATTATCACTATGCAAGTATTATTTCCAATTCATGGTTCTTGTGAGCAAGAATCTGTGAGGGGGCCTTCAAAGTGCACCACTTGCCTTCATTGTCTAAGACATTGAAGTGAGTAGTGGGATTATGACACGTAATCAATTATAATTAATTATTTGGAGAATCAATCATAATCAATAGCAATAATCACATGTAATTAAGCTTAATTACAATCATGACATTGTGTGCTAAAACCTTAATACAGTTTAAGCACATAAAGTAGTGTCGTTTTGATTGTTAGGATTGATAGATTTATTTGTAATTAATCTCTTGATTATCTAACGATCAAAACGACGAGTTTATCTTTTGGCCTCAAAATGATTTGTTTGCCCTTGGTTTTGGGTTAAACAATGGTTGCAAAACATGATTTCTACACAATTTATGGTTAAATACATTTGATTACGATTAATTATTATTGGATTCTTGAGAGGAATTAAACTTAATTAATTGGGGAAAGTACCAAAAAAAAAAATAAGTAGGCTTTTATCATTGGGACACAATAAACTTAAACTCCAAGACTTTTAAATAATACAGTTTAAAGTTAATTTAAACCCTAGACTTTTGTAGATGTACGTTTTACATGAGAGGGTGTGATTTTTATTTATTTATTTATTTATTTGCATATTTATGAAACTGGTATGTAACCTGTGCTTACGCACGAGAATGATAAATTGTAGTAGTGTTATTAATGTTAGTTTGAGTTATTAAACAACATTTGGAGGTGAAATATAGTTTTTCCTTACAATTTTTATGATATTGGTTACGCTAAGTTCTCATTACATTGCTATTATCTATATAATTTTGAAAATTACTATTAGATACTATATATACAATATCAATTCACAATTATTATCTATGAAATTTTACTAAATATAACACAAAATAAAATAATAAATTGGGATAGGTGCATAGGATCGTTCAGCTTAATTACAGTTTGTTAAATATCTTCTTCGCATATAAAATATCTAAGTAAAAACAGTATAAAAAATATGCTCATTAGTTTTGAGAAAAAATAACTGCAAAAATCTAAATAATATAATTTGTATGGAAAGTTAACAAAAAGAAAATCCAATTTTGATTCTAATTGAATTTTCTCTAATATATATATATATATATATATATATATATATATTATCTAATTAGTAATAGACCATACATAGTCATAGTATATTACATAAATAACTTATAAACTTGAATTGTTTTTTACTCCAAAAAAAAAAAAAAAAAAACTTGCATTGTTTTTAGTTTTACACCCAAAAAAAAAGTTCATAAATATAAAATCATTCAAAATTTATATTTTTTATGGCTTATTTATTTTAGACTCCTCGTTTTCTATACTAAATTAACTCATTTGGCACAAATTTTTTTTTAAAAAAAAAATACCTAAATTAGATAGGACATGTGGCACAAAATTAGACTCTAAATGAATTCAAATTTAAAATCTAATTGAATTTTCTCTCTACTTTGCCTATATATATATATGAGAAATACTACGTCCACAACATTTTTACAATATTTTCATAACAAATCACAGGTGGTTAGTTATTATAGGTTCAAATTTGAACTTAACACTAAGATTACTTTTTTGCGCCAACAGTAACAACCAATAACAACCTGCGACTTAGGATTTATTGTAAAAATTTTATGAAAATGTTGTGTACATATCATTTCTTATATATATATATATATATATATATATAGATTTGGGGGTTTAACCTTCTCAAAAAAATGGGGGGTTTAAAATTTGTCCTATTTAAGAGTATGGGGATTTAGGGGGTTTAACATGTCTCAATCATAAAAGTAGAACAATAAGGTATTTTTGGTACTTTCCTCTAATTAACTACATTTTAAATTTAACATCTCATTGTTCTTAAGGTAATTTGCAATTTTATAACTCATTTTTTGGACTATGACTCGGAAACTTTATTGGTATCTTCCTAGTTCATTTCCAAATGAAAATGTGAGTGTGTCACCTAAATATTCTTCATTTGTCTCCGATAGTGTCACCTAAACATGGCCTTCGTCCTCTTTGTCAAAGAGCGCCATTGGTCAAAAAGAGAAAGTGATTATTTTAAGATTTTTTTTTCATATTAATAATTTCATAGTTGCATGTGAGAGATTTATACCTTAGAATATTTTTATTGAAAACACAAAAAACTGTTGGTTGAGCTAATACAAGGCTCTTGGCAACTTGTTTTATATATGAGACAAAATATTGTTTGTTATCCCTATTCCCAATGAATTGATGTGACATGGTATGCAAAAAATAAAAAATTACACTTAGCATAACTTGAATTTCTCTAAACAGTTGGATTTTCAAATTATTTATCCAATCAGCAGTTATTATATGGTGTAAATTTCTTAAAGTTACACTTGACATAACTCTCTCTCTCTCCATATTTATTTTATTTATTGTGATAATATATTTATTTTAAAATATTAGAATTTAAAGGACATGTTGTTCCATATATGGACATGTTTTATTTTAGGATAAGAACACCGGTACCCAGTAGATTTTTCCTTCCCAACATATTTATCACCCCCTATCAAAAAAATATATATATATATTATCTATTTAAGGTGAAGGGCCCCTTGAACAGTCTTTTTATTTTGCACTCTTTGCCTTTGGTCAGCCAAACTCACTGTTTTGGTGAGAGAACTGTGAAGGATATAGTTTTAAGATTTTAGACTATATACTTTTGACATGTATTTTTTTTTTTTTTTTGGGGTGTATTTTTCAAATGAAAAATCTACATAATCTTTCTCTCAACACAAAAAAAAAAAAAAAAAAAAAAAAAAAAAAAAAAACTCTGCATAATCTTTAGTTAATAAATATTTAAAAAAGAGCTCGAGCACAACGTGCAAGTGCCACCCAAGGGAGTTTAAATAAATGTGCCGTGTAATTATTTTAAATGTAAACTATCGTGTATCAATGAAACAAGGATTGGAAAATTCCAAACCTAACCCAGCTCATGATGTCTCCAAAAAAAAATCCAGCAGGTAGATATTAAACTCCCAACCCAGCTCATGATATCTCTAAAAATCAATCCAATCGGTAGAGATTAAGCTTAGTGGTATTGTCTTATTAGGGTAATATTGTCCTGCCAAATAAAAATATTGGACTTTCGTTAAACTATTTAAGCCAATAATTAATTTAAAATATGATTATAAAATTATATAATTGGGTCTAATTTTCCAAATATATTAATATGAACTAAGTTTCAAAATACTAAATCAAGTTGATAAATTTAAAATGAATCAAAACTAACATATTTAATGTGATTTTTTTTTCTTTCTAAAATATGTGGTTTGGGTTGAATTACTTGACTTGAAAATTTTGCTAATTTGATGACCCAACACAAGCTTAAAAAAGAAATAAAATTCAATCGAACTCATCAATTAATCCATTAAAAACCAATCAGAGGTGTTGTGTTGGGTTAGACTAGATTGATGCCACAAACAAATAATAATAATAATAATAAAATATGTGACAATAACATATTAATGAAGCATAAGATTAGGTAAAAGATTCATATCTCATACCAGCGATAGATAAATAAAATTTGTGACAATAAACATATTAATGAAGCATAAGGTTAGATAAAAGATTCATATCTCATACCAAGAAGGCCCAGTTCCTTTATGGGTTGTTTGGATTGAGAGGAAAGAAAAGAGGAGTAAAAAGAAGTACCATAGAGTTGACCGGAAATTACAGTTGGTCGGATATTAGGTTAATTTTTAGCCAACTCTATTTTATTCCAAGGTAGTTGATACCGTACCGGTACCGGTCATATCAGTACGTATTTCGGTATCGAAATACCTACATTTCATATCGGTTTAAATACCGACCGTATCGGTCATGTGCTGGCCAATTTCGAGCAATACCGGTTGGTACAGAAAAATTTTTTTTTTTTTTAATTTTGTAATTTTTGTAAGGGCAGAATGGTAACTTAATTGATTTAAATTATTAATATTATTTGTTTTCTTAATATGCAATGAACAATTAAGATTTACATTTTTTATATTATGTTTTATTTTTTTTAATTGATGCTAAAGTCTAAAATCATGAATAATTTGTTATGAATTTAGGTAATGTTTTATGGTAAACTTTTATATTTATTATAATACACACACACACACACACACACACACACATATATATATATATATATATATATATATATATTTATTTATAAATATAAAAAATAACGGTAAACCTGAAATGGTATACAGATATTTACCGATACCGAAATATATCATCCCACTAATTAAACCGGTACAGCCTTCGTTATGAGATTAACTCTCTTGCTTTATTCCCCTTCGATTCAAATTAATGGACTATTAAAATTTCCCGAAATACCAATTTGAGATGTGACGTCCATTTTATCCGCTTTCTGCCTCTCCACTCGTCCGTATATAACACTTGATTCTCATAGAAAACACATGAATCCACAGAATTTTGAGTTCAACTATTGGGCTAGGTTTCACCAAATAGTAACAAGCACCATGTTGAACACAATTCATTACAGTGTTCAACATGGTGTCATTATCCTCCGACATTATTAATTAACATAACAAATATTGGGATGTTAGACATCATGGCCTATAATAAGTTTGGCCTTTTAGACCATGACATGAATTTCGGTGGAGGAGCTAAAATTTTTTCTCAAATGGAGGCAAGCTAAATTTATCATTGTCTTTCAATATCCTTGTTAAGTTATGGTTTTTCACATAATATTTATGTTGGCTTTATTCTATGAAAAAATGTGTTGTAATTGCTTAATTTATTTCCTTGAATTTTGTGAGATATATTTGTAATGGGTTTTAGTATTAAGTTGGTGAAGATTGCTCAAGACAGTGAAGTTCGCAACTTGCTCGTGACTAACTCGCAAGTGGACGACCCGCGAAAGGTCACATGATAAGCACATGCTAGAAGTTGAAGATTCAAGTGTCAGGTTGTATTTCGCGAGTACCACTTCGCGACTTGGCTAACCCGCAAGTGACCTGCGAAACTCTCTACCTAGATGATTTTAAGTATGGCTCTCATACCCTTCACCCATACTATATATATCATCATTACCCATAAGATTATAAAGAGGCTATTCAGAAGAAAACCCTAGAAAGGTTTCAACAACACACCCACCTTATTAGAAAGAGCTACACATCCTCAAGAGAGAAATCATTGTAGTCTCTTCTCCTCCCCTCTCTCATTGTTATACTTTCAAATGAGATTTATACTCAGACACAACCCAAACCTATTCAAAGTGTAAAGCTTGTCTTAAAATTTGGAAAGCATAGGGTATTTGCTAAAATAAGCCAAAGAGGCTTGGCGGTGCAATCGGGTGGTATTGCAAGATCCGGATAACTAGTGAAGACAAGACTTTGAGAAGTCCATTGGTAACTAGAGTTTGGAGGGCTCAAGTAGTTTGGGTAGATTAGGCTTGGATGGTCTTTTTGGTATCCTTGTACTCCAACTTATTCACTAGTGGATTATTTTGACTTGGAGGGTTGCGAAAAGGTTTTTCGCTGAGTTTTTTAGTTTCCTATTTGATAACACATTGCAGTGTTATCTTGGGTTTGCTATTCTTTTACCCACCGCCCTTTCCATTTTAGCATTGCACTTACTTGTTCATCCATGCAATTGTTGAGTGTTTCGATTAATTAATTTGCTAATAATATATATGAAAGTTCAAATATGTGTATAAACACCCTTGAACGTTTAGACCCCCAAATTACAACTTAACCAATTCAAGCATTATGTCAAACAACTAGTGTGCGGAAAATTAACATAAGCTATAATATGGAATTGGAAAAACTATCTAAGCCAAATTAAAATCACAACCCACAGCAAATAATAAAAGGTAAAGATAAAAGGGAAGAAAGATGCAAACACAAAGACAACACGCGATGTGTTATCGAAGAGGAAACCAAAACCCTCGGCGTAAAACCTCTCCACCGCCCTCCAAGCGGTAAACAATCCACTAGAAAATGTAGTTGGGATACAAGGACAGCAATAGACCCTCCAAGCCTAATCTACCCAGTGCACCTAAGCCCTCCAAGCTTCTTGCTCTAACGAGGTTGCGCCAAACCTTTTTCTTTTCTAGCTTCCCGGATTCCGCTACTAGACCGTAGTATCAACCAATGTAGATTGGTTCCTTCCTAACTGCTTCCCAGAAATCCAAACAGCCCTCTCACAGTGATGAATATGGTGAGAACAAGGTTTGGTAAAATGCCTCTCAAGGATTTGACAATGGAGAGGAAGAGAGTTAAGGAATTTGAAGAGACTCTAATGAATAGATTGTGGGTGAATCAATCTTATTTTTCTTTAGGGTTTCTCTCTTAAAATTCTCTCTGGAAGCTCTCTTTCATTTGTGGGTAAAAGGGGTATTTATACTGGAGTAAAAGAGGAATGTGAAACGTCAGGATTTACAAAACAGGGGTGGCTCGCGGCTTGACCTCGCGACTTAACTGAGTCGCGAGCTCCAGTTGCAAGATAACCGTATGGCCAGTTGTCCTGTTTTGTCCTGTAGTGCTCCAGCTAGCATGACTGTTCACCTTCTGGCATGCTTGGCACGTGTGCTATGTCTGGCGGCTTGAAGCCGCGAGCCACCCGCGAGAGCAAGCCGCGAGTCTCTGTTTTCTTGCACACTCTTGAGCAATCATCACTCTATCTCACTCACTACCTTTACAACAAACCCACCTAAATACAGAGTTACTAAATGCTGAAATACAAGTAAATTTGGCACAGAATAAAGCCAATAAAATGGTTGATTAAATTCAACCTTACAATCTTCCCCTTTGGCTATTCCGTGACAAAACCCTAAAACAGACTCTAGACTTAACATGTGAGTTGGGAACAGTTGAACAAAACTCACTCACACCTAACTCTAGAAGCTGTGAAGAACTTGAATCATAAGAACATGAAACTCCTGAAACACAATAATACACCATGATCATTGTATGCAGAAAAACATGAAATGCATATGAAACAAGCTTAAGGTGATCAAGCAAAGATGAAGTGAAGATTCAAATCAAGGCTTGATCAACCAAGTAATCACCATAAGGTAGTAATCACAATGCTCATTCACACTTGGAATGAACACTTGAACATACAACTTAACAAGAACAAGGCAAGATACTTGTATGCTCAACACTCAACCAATGCATAATACACAAAGTATATGCATCTAGGAACATTCCTACAAGGGCACAAGAGTGACAATACATAAATCAAAATGCAAAACATTTAGATAGAAGTACTGATTTCAACATAGTATAAAAGGCTGCATTAAGTAAGGTACAAACCATAAAGCCTACAAAATATGCATAAAAACATTAACCCTAAAAGCTTACATAAGCACATGGGTACAAACAGGTACAAAACACAATATATCAACTTAAACTGAAGAAAATATAACAACTTAAACTGAAGAAGAATGCAAAAACACTCCTCCTTAGGTAATATCCTCCCCCTCTGATCAGGCCTATCACTCCCCCTTTTTGTCATGGAATAGGCTACACATCCTCTTCTAGCCTTCTCTGAATTTGATCCAATTGAGTTTGAAGTGAAGTAAACTTCATATCCCATCGAGTGCTGTGATGGTGTAGAGTAGATGTGAGACCAGACATCTTTGTATTCAACTCGTGTACAGAGGATACAATGTGATCAAGTTTTTCATCAAGGGAGAGAGTGCTGAAATGAGAGCCACTGTGAGATGCGGAAGTTTCTGGTTTGGCTCTCTTCCGACTATGTCCAATGCTTGCATTGAATGTACGCATGTTGATTGGACTCGGTTTCGAGAGAGGAGATTTTTTCTACCGTTGGATAGATTCCCTTGAGCTTCAAGATCCTTGAAATGAGACAACAGAAAGGAATGCATGTTCGAGACTCAATTCGTAGAACCGTTTTGCGCAGAACATGAAAGATATGAGCACAGATGTCAATTTCTACATCAGAGATTAGATCATGAAGAAACAAAGCACGTCCGAGGTTCATATACCTAGTGCTTGATAAAGGGTACAAATTGTGAAACATTACAATTGTAAGCACTCTCAGTTTTGGAGGAAGAGAGGAAACATTGATGGATTTTCCATTGGGTGAGAACTCCAAGTCTTGTCCAAGACTTTCCTTGAGAAGCTCCTCATCAGGACAAAGATCATCATAAACTGGTGAGTGTCGAAATATTAGTCTGTTGATGTGAAGGATTTTTGCCAAATATGCAGGAGAGACTGAAAAGCTCTTTTTCCTAACCCAGCACTTAAGTTCATCTTCTTCCACAATCACGTTGGCATAAAATTCCTTTACCAAATCTTCATACGCGTCATCCAGATCAGAGAGAAGGTAATTCCAATCCTTGTGAGCAAACCATTTCGAAATGTCAGTGTCATGAAGTGATGATTGATCCACAGTTCTTTCTAGTAATGGTGTAGCATTTTGGAAATAATTCTCATGAGATTGATAGGCTGCATAGGATCTGAACTTGTTGGGATCGAATCTCTTTGATGAAGAACGAGTCTCTTTTGTTTGAGGTGGGTAGTCATCAACATCAACGACATGTTCCTTCCCTTTGGAACTACCTCATTTCACTGCTGCTTTCTTGAATGGTGACATGTCTAGTCTGAATCATGAATAGAGGAAATGACAGAACACAATCCAACAGACATTATTAGTAGTGGGTTAGTGGTAATTTAGGGATAATGAAGAAACCCTAATAGCTAGATGAAAATAACCAATAAATAGCAATGAGGGACAAAAATGGCCCAAATGTAGTTACACAATAGAGTGGGTCGGATTAAAACCACATAATCAGCTTAGAAAAACACACAGTCAACACAGGAACATTTTGAATCAACACATCAACAACGGATCAGACAAGATGAGAAACCAACAAATAACAAATCCTAGCTAAGCACATGATGAAGAACAAAACCAACAATTTAATAAAGCTCAAAACTGAAACAATAGCTTCCACAGGCTAAGCAGGGACAAAAAGTAATTGCCGAACTAAAAACCCATCTCAAAATCACAAACAAATGCGAATAATCCAGAGGGAAAAACACAAAAACAAGTAAAATAGAGTTCAAGACAGAAAACTCATACCTGTTACTTGAAGATTTTTAAGCGGAAAGAGGTAACAATGGAGTTTGAAAAATGGGTACACGAAGTGTTTGGGAAGGAGACAGTTGAGAAAGAAGATGAACAGTCACAAAAGTTCGAGGGAAAAGTGAAAAAAAAATTTAAAAACTGCCCCTATTTTTGTCAAACACGCGTTTTTCGCGACTGAAGTGAGTCGCCACAAAGTCGCCAGTTCAAGCCGCCAAAACACTCAAAGACAAAAGTTTGAAAAATTTTTCTAAGTGTTTTTCACGACTGGAAGGTCTACCCGCGAGGGAGTCGCGAGCTGAGCCACGAAAATCTTTGAGTAACCCTTGCGACTAGACCTTCCACTTGTGAACAAGTCGCCAAATATGATCCGCGAACACGCGACTGAGGGACGCAACTTGACTTACCCGCGACTGAGTCGCCAAAACAGGGCAAAACTGGATTTTTGAAATTTTCAGATTTTTTAAACAAAATACTTTCCAAAAACACCTAAAACACTCAAAAATCTTTTTGTGTTTGAATTAACAAAGATTGAGCATGTAAAAATACATTTCATCAAGTACAATTATACAAATGAATATGGCATTTATTGAACATAAACTTGTGTGTTGTGTGTGGATATCAACAATGAGATAGTCCTTAGTCTAATGTGAAGTTTCAATGATCAATTCAACCAAGGCATACACAATTAGTACTAGATCATGTGATCCATCTCAATTATAGAAATATGTATATATGACCTCCCACAAAACTTGATAACATATCTTGGAGCTTTACATTTGACTCCACTTTCAATTATACCATTTGATCTTTTTGATCTTTTGAGACAATCACCTCTCATTGTGAGAGTGATATTTGATATTTCACTTTAATGAACTAGCCTTTGGCTTTTTGAATAAACAATCACTTTAATTTTAGGTCGCTTACCCTTTTTCCTAGTTGAATACTAGAATGTGCGACAGGTTTTTGCAGTTCAATATCTCTTTTCATTTGGAGATTTACATTTGGTGAGCTCTTTTTAGCAAAAACAAAAATAAAGAGTAGGAAGATATATAGACACAAGTCTATGCATATCTCAAGATCATCATAACCATTCACTAATCATTCATGACAAGTTTGAAGATCTATTTACAACAATCACATAAATTTCAAGATTTCTCCCACAGTTATATGAGTGCAAAGAAACAAACAGTGCTCAAAAATGCACAAAACCATTAGCACAAAGGTACAAGGCAAAACAAGTTTTGAGACAAAAGCTCAACAATGTCAATCAAACCTTTTTGATTTTCTAATTTTTATGTGATTTTTGGATTTTTGACATAAAAGAAGAAAAAGATTGATCAAAAATAAAAAGAAGCAACAGTATTCACAAATAGACAAACAATCAATAATCATGCTGCACAAAGAGCTAACAAAGTAGTGTGTGCCCCAACACAAACAAGCTTATCATATTATAAATATGTGAAGCACACATCACACAAGAGAGTCAAGGAATTGTACCAACACCAATGGTCTTACGGAGTGATTCAAACCGTGGACCATCGAGAGGCTTGGTGAAGATGTTCGCCATTTGATTGTCGGTGTGTATGAACTCAAGACACACAACTCTTTCCTCTACCAGATCCCGAATGAAATGGTAACGTATCTCTATGTGTTTAGATTTTGAATGCTGGACAGGATTCTTGGAAAGATTGATGGCACTGGTGTTGTCACAGAAGACACACATCGTCTCTTAAGGAATTCCATAATCATGAAGTAATTTCTTCATCCAAAGAAGCTGAGTGCAGCAACTTCCAGTGGCGATGTATTCTGCTTCAGTAGTAGATAGAAACACGGAATTTTGTTTCTTGCTCATCCATGAGACAAGATTGTTACCAAGGTAGAAAAAGCCGCCTGAAGTACTTTTCCGATCGTCTACACTACCAGCCCAGTCAGCATCTGAATACCCGGCAAGACAAACATTTAAGTCTTTTGAATACCACAGACCATAGTTTGAAGTACCATTTACATATCGAATGATTCGCTTAACAGCAGTCAGGTGAGATTCCTTCGGATTAGCTTGGTATCTGACACAAACACCAACACTGAATGCAATGTCCGGTCTACTGGCTGTAAGATAGAGTAAACTCCCAATGATACTCCTATATAAGGTAAGACTTACTTCTACTCCAGAATAATCAACATTCAGTTTAGTGGATGAGTCTAGTCCAAACTTCTTGACAATGTTTCTAGCATACTTCTCTTGTGAAACAAATATACCCTCCTTCTGTTGTTTGACTTGAAGACCCAAGAAAAATGTGAGTTCCCCCACCATACTCATCTCAAATTCCTTCTTCATCTCCTCAGAAAATTCAATAGCACGATCTTCAATAGTTGCCCCAAACACTATGTCATCAACATAAACTTGTGCCACAAGGAGATAATCTTCATCATTTTTGACAAACAGAGTTCGGTCTGCATACCCCCTTTTGAATCCTTTATCTAGAAGGTAATGTGTAAGTCGATCATACCAGGCTCTAGGCGCTTGTTTTAAGCCATAAAGGGCTTTCTTCAGTCTCAATACATGATCTGGAAAGTGAGGATCCTCAAATCCTTTTGGTTGCTCAACAAACACTTCTTCATTTAGATATCCATTCAGAAATGCACACTTTACATCCATTTGATAGAGTTTGAAGTTCATAATGCATGCAATGGACATGAGAATTCGAATGGATTCGAGTCTTGCCACAGGAGCGAAGGATTCATCAAAGTCTACTCCTTCTACTTGAGTGTATCCTTGAGCTACTAACCGAGATTTGTTTCGAATTATCTCTCCGTCTTCATCAGTGTTATTTTTGAAAATCCATTTTGTGCCTATGACATGAATGTTTTCAGGCCTTGGAGCAAGTTCCCACACATCATTCCTCACAAACTGATTTTGCTCTTCATGCATTGACTCAACCCAATTCTCATCTTGAAGGGCCTCTTCTACCCTTTTTGGTTCAAATTGCGCAAGATAGCAGTGATATGTTACATGATTGGCTAACAGGATGTTTCCTTTTCTGAGGCGAAGACCTTCATCTAGAGACCCTATGATGTTGCTTTCGAATGGTTCTTAATTACTCTTAAAGATGGCTTCTTTGATGTGGAGACTTCATCACTTCGAGAGATAGGAGGATGGACTTCCGGAGGAGTAAGAGGACTTGATGTTCTAGACATCGATCTCGTTTCCATTCTTGGGTTGATGGGAGTCGATTCTTCTTCTGGTGTAGGTTCTTCACCTTTTATATCAGGAGCTTCGACCTCAACATCGGGCTCTTTGGCACTCGGCCTTTCTCCATCATCAATCATCTCCATCTTAGATAAGGCATCATCAATCTTGACATTGATGGACTCCATCACTGTCTTAGTTCTCTTGTTAAAAACTCTATACGCCCGACTCGTAGTAGAGTACCCAAGAAAAATACCCTCATCACTTCTTGCATCAAACTTCTCAAGATTCTCCCGATCATTTAGGATATACCATTTACTTCCAAACACCCGGAAATACTTTACTCTAGGCTTCTTTCCATTCCAAATCTCATAGGCGGTCTTTTTTGTTCCTACTTGGAAAAATATTCTATTGCCAATGTGACACGAGGTGTTGACAACTTCTCCCCAAAATTTTTGAGGTATTTGCTTGTTAAGCAACATGACTCTTGCCATTTCCTAAATCACCCGATTTTTCCTCTCTACCACTCCATTTTGTTGTGGAGTTTTGGGGGCTGAAAATTCTCTTTTGATTCCATTCTTTTCACAAAAAGACTCAAATCTTGCATTCTCAAATTCCCTCCCATGATCACTTCTAATTTTGGCAATAGGGACCCCTTTCTCATTTTGTAATTTCTTGCACAGAATCTCCAACCTCTCACATGCTTCTGATTTTTCTCTAAAGAATTCAACCCAAGTGTATCTTGAGTAATCATCCATAATGACCATAATGTATCTCTTTCCCCCTAGACTTTCAGTTTTGGTAGGCCCCATTAGATCAACATGAAGTAACTCCAAACACTGAGAAGTAGCAATCACATTCACTTTGTGATGACCTGCCTTTGTTTGCTTTCCCATTTGGCATGCACCACAAACGGTCTTCTTCACCTTCCCAAACTTAGGAAGTCCCTCAACTGTTTCAAGTTTGGACGCTTTAGCTACTTGTTTGAAATTGGCATGCCCAAATTTGTGATGCCACAACTCCAACATATCCACACGAGCACTTCTACATGAAATGGGTGCCGTGGGAACTATTCGATAACAGTTATCTGTAGTCCGATTTCCCTCCAAAACCTGAATCCTTTCTTCATTGATGATCAAGCATCCCTTCTTAGAGAATTGTACCAGGAAATCATCATCACAAATTTGAGTGATGCTCAGCAGATTTGCCTTCAGCCCTTTTATGTATAACACATCTTTCAACAGCGGTAATCCAGGTATCTCAATAATTCCTTTGCCTAGGACTTGAGCATGACTTCCATCTCCAAAGGTCACATAGTCACCAACCTTTTCTTTGAGTGTCTTAAACAGTGACTTATCCCCTGTCATATGGCGAGAACAACCACTGTCAAGATACCACAAACATGCATTAAACACCTTCAATGAGGTATGCACAAATAAGCTCACATGAGACAAACATTCTTGACCTTCAAACAAAAACTCATTATCAGGTTTCATGCTTCTTTCAGATTGATCTTTCATTTTCAGACTCTCAATCATCTCACACAACATTCTATTCTTTCTTTTATATTTCTTAATCAATAATTTAGATTCAAATATGCTACTGTGTAAGACATGATTCTGATTCTCAAAATATTCCAGCATGTGAACAAATATCCTAGCATGTTTCTTAGTTTTTAACAACTCTACAAGATCATTGGTAAAACACCCTTCAGACATATGCATAGAGTCATTTTCACAAACACTTGAGCTACAATTCAGCGTGATATTTTCCATAACAGCTACCACAACATAGGGGTCTAGGATCACACTTAGGTAATAAAACCACAACAAGTGTACCCGCTCTGATACCAATTGAAAGTTCAAATATGTGTATAAACACCCTTGAACGTTTAGACCCCCAAATTATAACTTAACAAATTCAAGCATTATGTCAAACAACAAGTGTGCGGAAAATTAACATAAGCTATAATATGGAATTGGAAAAACTATCTAAGCCAAATTAAAATCACAACCCACAGCAAATAATAAAAGGTAAAGATAAAAGGGAAGGAAGATGCAAACACAAAGACAACACGCGATGTGTTATCGAAGAGGAAACCGAAGCCCTCGGCGTAAAACCTCTCCGCTGCCCTTCAAGCGGTAAACAATCGACTAGAAAATGTAGTTGGGATACAAGAACAGTAATAGACCCTCCAAGCCTAATCTACCCAGTACACCTAAACCCTCCAAGCTTCTTGCTCCAACGAGGTTACGCCGAACCTTTTTCTTTTCTAACTTCCCGGATTCCGCTAATAGATCGTAGTATCAACCAATGTAGATTGGTTCCTTCCTAACTGTTTCCCAGAAATCCAAACAGCCCTCTCACAGTGATGAATATGGTGAGAACAAGGTTTGGTAAAATGCCTCTCAAGGATTTGACAATGGAGAGGAAGAGAGTTGAGGAATTTGAAGAGACTCTAATGTACAGATTGTGGGTGAATCAATCTTATTTTTCTTTAGAGTTTCTCTCTTAAAATTCTCTCTGAAAGCTCTCTTTCATTTGTGGGTAAAAGGGGTATTTATACTGGAGTAAGAGAGAAATGTGAAACGTCAGGATTTACAAAACAGGGGTGGCTCGCAGCTTGACCTCGCGACTTGACTGAGTTACGAGATCCAGTCGCGAGATAACCGTATGGCCAGTTGTCCTGTTTTGTCCTATAGTGCTCCAGCTAGCATGACTGTTCACCTTCTGGCATGCTTGGCACGTGTGTTGCGTCTGGCGGCTTGAAGCCGCAAGCCACCCTCGAGAACAAGCCGCGAGCCTTGTTTTCTTGCACACTCTTGAGCAATCATCACTCTATCTCACTCACTACCCTTACAACAAACCCACCTAAATACAGGGTTACTAAATGCTGAAATACAAGCAAATTTGGCATGGAATAAAGCCAATAAAATGGTTGATTAAATTCAACCTTACAATATATTTCGCATCAAATGTGTTTAGATTAAAATTAATCAAGCCGTAATTAAGAATTGGGGGTTTAAACAAGTTATAGTGTTTGAACACTATTTTTTTATTTACTTTTTTTTTTTTTATGAGTGTTTGAACACTATTTGAACTTTCAATCCTTAACTTTCTTAATATAAATGCCTATGACTTTATCATTTAATAACAAAAAGAAAAATGTTGCTTACTTAATATTAAAAGGAAAATGCTGGAGACAATAATAAATTAAAAAGTGTTTATATATATATATTTAAAAAATAAAAAATAAAGGCGTCTATTATCTAAAATTTATGAACTTTTAACGTTAAAAGAAAGGGAAAGGGGCATTTCGGGAAAATCAGTGGCCATTAACTATGACCATGCACCTTCTCAAAAAAAAACTATAACCATGCACGTATATATAGTTTGATTCTTTGATAAAAAAAGAAAAAGAAAAAAAAAAAAAATATATATATATATATATATATATATCCTATCTCCCGATGTATTTCTAGACAACAGTTGCGGGCTAAGAAGGTAGATGGAAAAAGGTAAAAACGTTGAAATTTCTTGCTCCTGAATTGGCAAAGGGTGGGCAATTTGAACTGTAGAACTATTTTTATGTATATATAGTAGCCCTTCCATTTATGTTTTATCAATAATTCTAGAAGCATAACCTTTACAACACTATTTTCCAAAATTATTCTATGTAATTGATTGTAAATAATGAAAAAATAATAGTGAATTCATATGAAAATGACAGATATACAATTACAATATATATATATATATATATATATATATAAATTTTTTCCAGAAGAGATGAAATTTGTGGATTTTGTGGGTAGAAGTTAGAGAGATCCTTATTGATTTGTCATCAACAAAAAACATGTTTTTATTATTTTATTTTATTTTATTTTTTAACAAAAAAATTGTTATTATATATATATATATATATATATGTATTTTAATATTGACTTGTAAATGTTTAGGCATGTTACACGTAAAGTGATGTTTATTGTATAATATATTTATAAATGATTAAATTTTATATGTTCCATAATTTTTATAACAATTAGGCTACTCTAGAAGTGTAGAGTATCTCTAAATTAATTTACAAAAATCTTGATCTACAATGTTTTAAGAATATTGATTATTTTTAAAATTATTTACAAGATAATTCACTGTTTACAAACTGAATAAAAAAAAAATTTGAATTATGTAAAGTGTAAATTGGTGTAAATATATTTATTATACTTGAGAAAATAATGTATATTAAATAATGTTATGGACAAACTTTATGTATTTTATATATATATATATATATATATATCCTTCCGAATGTAAGCTACATCTTCTAAAAATACTGACGTGTCAGAAATGGAAGACTCAATGCAACAAATGCAACCTATCACATCTACTCCAATAAGTCATCCACTACATACAAGAATGGATGAGTAAACACTTGAGAGCCTGACCTTGGTACCTGTCTGTCACCCCTATAGACGGATGAGTGAAAATGGGCATACAAGACTTATACTACAACGCTCATATAGTAGCTAGCACCTAAGGCTCTCCTACATTCACACAATTGCCGACAAAGGGATAACTCCCATCTCCTACAAATTAGCAATGGAATAACTTCCACCTTCGACAATTCAACTAAGGGATGGCCACAGGTCTCCACAATTCAGCTAAGGTGATCGTTCACAGAACCCTAACATTTTAAATTATTGTTGTGTTAGTTCTGGCTTGAATTAGATTGGTTTGGTTTTGAGTGATCATTTACGAAATTCATTACAATTAGTATTTTTTCTCTTTTGAAAATTGAGACTACTAAGTTTTTGAAATTGACAGCACTGATCAGCTTTGCTATGCCTAAGATATAATCAATATATACATTTTATTATATGCTTACAAATTGTTTGATAAAATTCTGCTGTTTTTTAATTCTAAAATTTATTTTTATTGTTTATATTTTAAGTTTTATGATGTGTATAATTCTCCCAATAGTACCTAAATGATTTAAATCATTGGCTTCTTTCTCCCTCAGGTTTGTATCAGTTTATTTTATAGTTTCTTTTTGTTTGTATGGAATCAATAATTTACTTCTTATTACATAATAATTGTGTTAATTTTATAATCATTGTGAAACTGAGGGTGGTAGAGAGGGACTTACTTTTAATGTGATATAGGTCAAAGCTTAATGAAAGTTTGGGCAATGATGGAGTTATTTTTAGGAGGAGCATGTAATTCAGCAACATAAATATACCTCTGTTTGGAAGAATCTCAACTTTTCAGTTAAAATAGTGACAATATTTTGAATATGATGATTGTTTTTGAAATATCTCCTGTTCAAGGTTCTAATTTTCTTTTTCTCATACAGGTGGTGTGTACATGGGAAAAAGGGATTTTGACTCTAATATAGAATGCTCCAGAAATTATCATGTAGCTTTTTATTTCTGTTATTGCACTTGATGTGATTAATCAGTGCTTACCTTTGGAATCCTGATGTGTTGTTGCATTGTTATCCTTTATCTCTATATTTTGTGTGTATATATATATATAGTAAATTCATTATTTAGTTTTTTTGTTTTTTGGTTGGTTGTAAGTTCAACACTCTTTTTGCTATAACATACAGCTATTTAGACAATTAATTCATTTGGTTTCCTTACATGTTCTGTGTTGATTTCTCAGTTTATGCAGTTACTTCTTTTCATTTGTTACATGACTTAATAATTTAGTCACAAGAGCAAGCCTATTCAGGTCCTTATTCATGTGATCAATGCTACTTTGTTGTTGCTTTCCTACTTCTTAATGTTGCATATTAAAAACAAATTTGGGAATGTTGAGTGAACTTCTATTATAAAAAAAAATAAGGAAGAAAAATTAAACAAAAGAGAGATCCAAAAGAAGTGGATGAACTTTATAAATGTTGGCTAATTTTGTTTTAATTAGATTTTTTTTTGGATTGGGGAGCTGTATTAATGATTGGGTTCTACAGGGTTATTAAAATGAGTACTAGGTGTTCGATAAAATCCTGCAAAGAACTTGGGATAGAAAAGGTTAGGTTTGGGTTATTCTAAAGCAAAATTAGAGGAACTGGATTGAGTTTATTAAAAATTAAAAATTATCCCGCGCATTACATGGGTTAAACACTGGTATAAATAATACCTGACGATGTCTGGAACATGTTTTCTTTTAAGGCCTTGGACACCGTTAGCTTCCATGCATTTCAAAATTTCAGTGGTTTAAGCCTTGCATTAACAAAGACGATATTGGATGTATTTATATAAGTTGTCGAAAAATGATGTTTTGAGTTTAAAATGAACGTTGTAAAAAAAAAAAAAAAAAACTATAAAAAATTGTGGTTGCAAAACAGTATTTTGGGTTTAAAAGTGTTCTTTTAAACTCCCAAAACGCCTAATTAAATGGATCCATTGTAATATAGACATGAAGAATGGGAAAGGGGGAAGGGGTAGTGCTCAAACAATCACAAGAGCTCTATGTATTGTTTAGTTCTCTTCTTAAGCAATAAAATTCTCTTCTTGGAGACTCAGAAACACAAAGCAGAACTAAAAATTGATAATGCATTTGCTCAGAAAATTTTTGACACTAATATTTATGTTTCCTGGTTATGAAAAAGATAAATGTTACCAAAAGTTTCCCTTTGAAAACTATCTTCAATCATTTTTGAAGAGCATAACCAAACAACTAAAACAATGATTGTTCAACATATGAAACTATGGAAAATATGAATTTAGATTGAAATTTAGAGTAGGGAAGGTCTGACCTGAGTGGGGGAGCAAGCAAAACCGAAAAAGGGAAGAATTTGCTTACTGCAAAAGTTGATTGGAACTTTGGCCCAGCAATGGTAAATTTCTATCCATTTTTGTGTGACTCTTAACTTTGATGCTTTGATTCTCTCCAAATTTCAACTATTCCAGACTCTCATTGGGAGATCAAGTTTAGCCAATTAATTTCTAACTTCCTTAAATATTCGTTTGGCAAAGATTATTTTTGTTAATTTATTTTACTATTCAACTTTTTTTATATTATTAATGGGTCCCACTGCACTTTTTAGTATTATTCATGAATCCTACTGTAATATTTCAACTAACTTTTATCTTTATTTACAGTTCTTTATTAAAAAGTTTTCAATTTCAGCAAAATAAGTGGATCTCAAACGAATCCTAAGTAAATCAATTATTTTCAACCAAATTTTTAGGATTTAATTAATGCTTTTTCCCTCCAATTAAATTAGATGCATGCAACTTCACAATAAATCATATCCTCAATCAATATTGTTACAACATGTCATTAATCACATGTGGTCGGGATTCAATTCATGTAAATACATATTAAGCCCACGACTTGTCATTTTGATCATTGTGACTTTAAGATTTATTTTTTGGAATGCATTTGGAAATAAAATAGTCAAAATTACATTTTTACCTCTAAGATGTGAAGCAAACATTATGAGGTCAAGTGTTAGTTACAATGGATTGTCTATACCCATAGATAACACATTGGTGATGGAAAAAGCTCATAGATGAGGGGGAGTGAGTATGACTTGTTCGTGAACCACAAAGAGGCAAAGACTTATATGTGAGAAGGAGATTATTGAGTATACTCATGTGAATAAAGTTTCACATTGAATAAGAATGAGAAGAGAGTTTTTAATAGAAAATAGTTGAGCCCAAACTTATAGGCTTGAACCTTTTGGGTCAAGTGATGTTTATAAATGTTATATTTACAACTCAATTGCAGGTTCTAAATATTAATCTTAAAATGAACCAAATCAAAGGGTTAGTTTTCCATTTGACCAAACTCTTTATTTTCTATATTGTCTTTACTCCCCCCCCCCCAACCAAACACTAATAAAAGCAAATGATTTCACTCCAAATCAAACTTAGCATCAAATATCTTCAACCAATCATTGTATGGTAGTTAGGTTTAAATTTATCAAAGTTTTTGGAAAGATAAGGTTATTTTCATTTTCAATTTCTTTGAACAACAATAATTCTAAAGACAACGTATATCATATTTTTTTTTCCTCATAATTATTAATGTGACATATAGTGATTAGTATTAAATAAAAATTTTTATTAGTAATGTACCTGTAATGTTCCTATAATTATAACTAACATTGTTTTGATTGATTAAGAGCATGGAAAAGTGAGACCTAGAGAGGATGAAAAGGGTTGGGATATGGAAAAGTAGAAGAATAAACAACAAATATAAATTTTACTTGTTTGGTTGAGGAAAAAAAAATGATAGAAAAAAATAGTTTATATAAATTTTTTGCTATTATATCCTTATTACATAGTTTTTTTTTTAATTATTATACAAGAAAATATTGCCTACTATCAATTAAATTAGTTAATATAACATTTTATAAGAGCTAAGAGTTAAGAGGTAAGACATCATACAACATATATATATATATATATATATATATATATATATATATATATATATATATATAATGGCAAAGACATTAACATTTTTTCAAGGGTAAATTTAATTAACATACTTTGAAGTTTAAGCTAATACTAACTAGATCCAAGACTTTTAAAATATATTAATTTGGTCCTTAATGCCTAAAACAGTTGAGAAAAATGACTAATTGGCCTAACAGTTTTTAGAAACTATTAGCTTATTTGGGTGGACGAATAGTAGAGTAGATAGGAGAAGGGAGAATAAGTTAAATTACCTTATTTGGATGTTTTTTAATGGAAGAGGGGGAGAGATCTGGAGGGGTTCTAACTACTTCTAATCCCTTATTTTTCATTTCTCCAAATGAAAGATATTTGGAGAGAGAGTAGAGTATAGAAATGCTTGACCAAATGAATTACCAAATTTACCCTCACCATATTAACAAAATTACAAATTATAAAAAGACTAATTATTTCCCTCCCTCTAACTTTATTTTAAAAACATCTAAACTAGGTAGAGGATAATCATTCCCCTCTACTCTCCTCTTCCTCCAAACTTCCAAACATAACATATGTTTTAGGGACCCAATTGATAAATTTAAAAAAAATTTAGACCTGATTAGCATTAAGCCCAAACTCAAATGCATTAATAGAATTTGCCAAAAAAAAAAGAAACGTTATCGTCAATGGGTGGCTGATTGGTAGTGGAGAGTGGGCACCCATTAGTAATGATTAGTTGGCTACATTAAATTAATTGAAATGAAGAAACAAACCAAGAAAAAAAAAATAGACGTTTAAATTTTTCTGAAACTAAAAGTCATAAGGGGTGGTGGTAAAGAAATCGTTTAATTTTCATCAAAAGAAACAAACAAACAAACAAAAAAGATGTTTAATTTTTCTATTCGGGGCCCTTTTCTTTTCCCACTTCATTTTCTACTCGTGGAAAGTAAAACAGCTGCGACCAACAATGTTATCCTCCATTCTCTTTAAACGGAAACCATATCTTCCATATCTCTCTCCAGTTTTCTTTTTCTTGTATACATTTACCGATTGAGATCAGGTAAATGCAATTACTTCATTTCCTTCTTAAATTTTTTACATTTTTAATTTTTTAACTTTAACTTTTTACTTCTTTTTAATATTTTTTATTTAATGTTTGAGATTAAAAGTTGTCTTTTACAACTTTTAATCTCAGTCATTCATTACTATTGTATCTAATATTTTTTATTTATTTAATGATTGAGATTGAACAATCTCAAAAACATGATCTCAAACCTCCATTTACAAAGATTCTTTCCTCACACAAATTAAAGGTCATATCATTCATCACGCACAAGACACTATCATAATAACTAGGGAGTGGGCTTCACTCATAGGTCCGACATAGGAGTTCCACCTCACCTGTGCGTGAAAGGTGGGGGAGGATTTTAGCAGGTAGACAAGGGCAGGTGCACATATACTTTAGGGTTGTCCCCTAACTTTAAAAAATATATATTCAAAGTATATTTTTACCTATTCAATTTACTCTCAAAAATATTTTCACACATATCAACCTAGGCCTAAATCAAATAGCAACACAAATAAGCCTATTTCAAAATCAAACAACACAAATCACGAATATCTCTTTCACACATGATACTAATTGTGTGTATTATTTTTATTTTTGTTATAATGTTATATATTTGTGTGAGTTGTAATGTACGTAAATGTGCACACACACACACACACACACATATATATAATTTAATAATTAGAAAATACAGAAAGTTTGTTATAATGTTTATATTGTTACCGATTATAATAACTTTTTGTTATAAAGTTAGTGATTCAAGAAAAAAATAATAAAGTTAGTGATTGTTCAAGCATACACTTAGTGTATTATTTATATATGGATGAGTGTGATTGTGTGGGCAAGTGGGTTGAGTTTTGTCATTTAGTTTACAATATTTTTATAAAAATAATGACAAATAAATAATGATAGCTACATAAAAATAAAAATTTATAATTATTTATATATGGATGAGTGTGATTGTGTAGGCAAGTGGGTTGAGTTTTGTCATTTAGTTTTCAATATTTTTATAAAAATAATGACAAATAAATAATGATAGCTACATAAAAATAAAAATTTTTACAAACTTAACAAAATAAAATGGTCACACCTGCACACATTGACAATAAATAATAACAATTGATAATAAACTATCGTTACAATTGATAATGAACTATCATGTAACGATTTCAAAATATGAAAACTCATAAAGAAATCAACTTGTTGTGCTAGTCTTAAAATTCAGAATAAAGAAAAGATGATATTGATGCCAAGAAGTTAAATATGCTTTGATAACAAGTCAGAATATAGAGAGCATAATAAATAACTTCTTGTATTATTGTTGTGAATGTTACACCACTAAGCACTCATATATATATATATATATATATATATATACACACACACAAGAGCTAGCTTGGGCCAGCTCCACTCTAGGTTCACTCTAGGTTCAAGCAGGTCACAGGACCATCCTAACCTATTGAAAAAAATAATTATTTATTATTATATATAAATTTTTAAAAAAAAATTAAGATTTTTATCCTAAGTTGTGACCATCCTAATTTTTTTTTAAACCCAACATAATTACACTTTGAACAAAATTTGGCAACAAATTCAGTTATAAAACTAAGTTTACAACTCTACTCAATATTTTTTACTGGATGTAAATTTCAACAAATCAATAAATTACATTTTTTTTTCTTATATTCTCCATACTTGAAAAATTTTAAGAAAATCAAATAAAAATAGTTATATCATCAATCAAATTTTAAAATTTCTAGATTTTGTAATCTAAAATTATAAATAAAAAAATAAGTTTATGGATTAAATAGTAAATAACATCCAATTAACATGAAATTTGACATGTTTTTTAAGAATATAAAGAACATGTAATTCAATAGTTAAATTTTAAAATATATAGTCATTTTAATTTGTACTGTGCGAGTTGTATCCTAAGTTTGTAATCAAACTTTGTTCTTAAACTTTGGTCCCTTTAACAATAAATTAGGTCCTTACAAACAAAAAGAAAAAGTCTAAGAAAATTTTTATTGAACTAAAATTTTGAAAGATATGTGTATCTTGTAGCATTTTGATAATGAGACTATCACGTAACAATTTTAAAATAAGAAAATTTTTAGAATGAAATTGTAAGATTTTATGTATTTGCGTGATTTTTTTTTTTTTTTTTTGTCTATATATAAAATTTTCTTTTTATTAGATTTTGTATAATTTAAGTTTCTTAATATTCACCTTGAAAATAATTCCAACTGCCACCCCTTAAGCTTGCCTAAGAAAATATCACTAACAAATTAACTAACTAATTCCTAACTAATTAAAATCATATGTGCATGTAAAATATAAATCCACATGTTGAAAATATGGAAAATGTGCAGAGAAAAATATTATGACAATTTGTTATGTTACTAACTTATTATATATAAACTGGGTAACTAACAGATCATATGTCCATGAAAAATTATATTTAAAAAAATAAAAGTTCAACTAACGATGTTACCTCCCCCCCCCCCCCCCCCCAAAAAAAAGGCCTACGAACAACGTCAGTTGAATAAATCAAACATTGTAACTATAAGGATTGGCTCTTATTGGTGCAAACACAATGATAATAGAAATAACACAAAAAGAAATTGAATAATACTTCTAATACCTCCACCCTTCACCTCATCTTTGCACACGTATCTAGCCCAATATCTAAGACAATTCATGTTAGCCCATTAATCACCACAATTAAAAAGAATAAAATAGTCTATCTCCTTTTCAATGTAGGATTAAATATTTTTACTAACTCCTTATCTTCCATATTCATTGCCACATCTTTATATTTATGTTGTGACATTTATTCATTTTAATTATTTAATATTAAAATGCTTCAATAACTCTTTTATATATATATATATATATATATATATATATCAAGAAGGGCATTAAGTAAAAAATTTTCATTCGGTGCAAAAATTGTTGTGATATGAATTTTGAGAGATATGATTTGAAGATATAACAAAGAACGAAGTGATGTCAGTGATGGCTCAACATGCAAGCCAAGGTGGTCACAAGACCACCTTGAATTGCAAAAAAAATGTATATAGTTGTCAAATAAAATATTATATGCTAAATTAACCTATTGTGACCATCCAAATAAAAATTATAAACAACCTGACTTGAGAATTACAAAAATTTGGGTTCAACAAAAATAAGAGTAGTGCTACTACATTCATAATATTTTCACAATAACTTTATGACAAATCTAATGTAGTAAGCTATTACTAATTCTAATTTGAGCCAAATACTAATATTATTTTTTTACCCACCAATAACAGCTTTTTGCGTAAGATTTATTATAAAAAATATTGTGGACGTAGCATTACTCTAAAATTAATATTGCCTCCAAACATAATTCTTAATTTCAGTTTTTTTTAAAGATTAAATAACAACAATAAATATTAGCTCAAATAACAACAAGCATAAACCAAACAAAGACAAGACAAAACCAAACAACAAGAAGTGAAAATTTTATTCAAGAAAAGCCTATTATAAAACAAAAAGATAAAATTTGCAGCTCGTTTAACCTATTCAATAAAAATAATTTCTAATTTCATTTTCTTAAAAAAAAAAATGGTACTAAAAACATATTGTGGTAATTTAAATTTTTTAGTGACCATTCCAAAAAAATAATTCCTAAAACCACCACTAAGTGATGTGACTTGAAAACTTAAACTATGAGGTAGAGGTGCCTCTCTTATTTCATTCGTATTCTCTTTGATAACAGAAGGAATTGGACATTTTCGTCTTGAATGTTCTGTGTCCCCCAACTCAATTTAAATGTCCTACTAACATTAACCATGCAGGTAAGTCTAAACATGAACCACGCACGCACGTAAGTCTAAACATGAACCATGCATGCCCGTAAGTCGATCTAAACCATGCATGCCCGTTGAAATTTTTGCCTCTCCCTTTTCCTCTGTTCTTATTCTCTAGAGTTAATAGTTGGAAGGTGTGGTCTCAAGTCACTAGAGTATAATAACCGGGAGACTTATTGAAAGTGATATCCCTTTCTCCAAATTCCACTGCTGCTAGACACAACTGAATAAAATTATTTTGCTTAAAAAGAAAAATAAAGAAGTAGGCTCTCAAAAAATCCTCTTGAAAACTTTTGGAGACAAAAGCGCATCTTTCTTTCTACCTAAGGATGGTATTTTGCTGTGTTTTTTTTTTTTTCTTGGTTCTTTAATCTTCTTTTTTGATCAATCGGGATAGTCAATAAATTTCAACGGTGAAGAAAAACATTAAGGACCCACAGCACAGTCACAGGGCCGACAAAAGCGCAAAGAAATGAAGACCAGAGCAGATCTAGGCAATTTGGTCACATTAAAAAAAAAAAAAAAATTGATAATAAAAAGGGGGAGAAGTACTGGATGGTTTTTCTTTTTCTTTTTCTTTGGGGGCTGGGGAATCAATTACAAGGATGGTAAAAGAGTTTATAATAACGGTTCTAAAATAATGATCATTAAATACTTAAATTCATTCTTTCTTATAAATTTTGCTTTTTTATTAAAAAAATATATAATTTTTTTTAGAAATATTATATTTCATCGTTATTAGTTGTAAGAAATAATTAATTATAATGATAAGTAAATAATTAAGATATAAAAAATAAATTTTGAAATAAACCAATTGTTTTCTGTGGACCACACACTAGAAACCTCATAAATATCGAATTATCAAAAAAAAATTAAAAAAAAAAAACGAATTCTAATTGATCAAACACAACATCAATCGAGGTTTTCATTTTTTTTTTTTTAATATTTTACCTGTATATAAATAATTTTATTTCAATCATAAGTTGGCAAAAATTATTTTTGTCAACTTATTTTACTATTTAGCTTATTTTTGCTATTATTTATAAGTTCTACTGCACTTTGTGGTACTATTCATGGGTTCCACTATACTATTTCAACTAATTTTTATCTTTATTTATAATACTTTCAGTAAAAAAATTTCAGTTTTTGCAAAATAAGTGGATCCCAAACGAATCCTTATTGCTTAAAAATTTTGTGTTCTACTATTACTTTACACAAAGATCATATGATTTACAACATTTATAGGGGCACCAAAATTTTCACACGAAGATCTTATGATTTACAACATTTGTAGGGGCACCAAAATTTTCACATCCTCAATCGCATGGCATCTCATTTGGGTACTATAAAAAAATTAGTGTGAGTAATAAAGAAACTTATTAGTATTATTATGTGTTAATTACATCATTAAGCACTCTTATATATAAGAGGTAACCATATAACCATCAAACTAATTCTAAGGATTTACAAAATCACATGTAATAAATATTAAAAAATGTAAGCAAATCTACACTGCAGAATACAAAAACTAGTCCAAAAATGTAAATTCCAATAACTACACTACAACACAAAAGGCTGTGACACTTTTACTATGACTTATCTCGTGCGTGAATTTGTCATAATTAGTTGGGAGTGGGCTCCCATGATAGTTTCCACATAAGTATCTATTATGGGTGAGGGTTAAGCTTCCATTCCGTGTAGCAACATTATTCGGGCTGTAAGAATAATTTGGTTTTAATGCTATTGCTATTCAGTAATATGTCTAAAATGGCGAAGTATTAACACACACTACTGTATTTCTGAAGTTTAACGTGGACTTCTCTGGGAGAAATTATTTAGTGCACCTAGCTAGGAATGTCACAGCACACTGCTGCAAGTTGTGGATTTTATTTCTTTTATGGTTTGTTTGGGTTGAGAGAAAGGGAAGAGTAGTAGAGTAGAATTTGCTGAAAATAGACTAATTTTTTAATAATTCTACTCTACTTTACTTTACTTCCTTCGTTCCCCTCAATCTAAACGGACCATTAGGTTCCATTTGGTATATAAGTTTAAATACATGTTTTTAGTTTTTAAACAACATTACATATATTTCCACAGATTTTTTCACTCATACATATTTTTAAAAAAACTGAAAATTATTATTTAAACACAGGTAACAAATGGATCTTTAATTTATGAAGAGTTTGTGATGCAATTCAATACTAATGTCCTTGGTAGTGACCTAGTGTCACTTTTGTTCTCTCTCACATCTACGCAAAGCATCCCGGGCTTCTTTTACGGAATTGGTGCCAATGAAAGGCCCAGTGCTTGCGCTAAAACTGTACGAATAGGTCGGCAATGGGTATCGGCATCTCACGAATAGGTCGGCAATGGGTATCGGCATCTCTCTCTCTCTCTCTCAAATACACGTAACTAGACCTGACCATGGCCTTCTATTTTTTCAGATTGGTACAAACACGAAAAATTGTTAGTTCAAACCTCACATGTTATTAAAATTCCCACCCCCCCCCCCCCCAAAAAAAAAAAAAAAAAACGTAACGAGTGGACAGTGGGCACCCATTAGTAATGATTAGGTGGCAACTTGGCTATATTAAATTAATTAAAATGAAGAAGAAAAAAAAAAGTTTAATTTTCCTGAAACAGAAAGTCATAAGAGGTGGTGGTAAAGAAATCGTTTAATTTTCATCAAAAGTAACAAACAAACAAAAAGATGTTTAATTCATCTTGGCGGGGCCCTTTTCTTTTCCCACTTCATTTTCTACTTGTCGAAAGTAAAAAAAATATGTTATGCTCCATTCTTTTTAAACGGAAAACTGCAAAACATATCTTCTATATCTCTCTCCACTTTTCTTTTTCGTGTTTTACATTTATAGATTAAGATCAGGTACATGCAATTACTTCACTCCCTTCTCAAATTTTTTACATTTTAAATTTTTTACCTTTAACTTTTTACTTCATTTTAATTTTTTTTTTAAAGGTTGAGATTAAAAGTTGCTTTTGCAACTTTCAATCTCAACCATTCATTATTATTGCATCTAATTTTTTTTTTTATTTAATGGTTGAGATTGAACAATTTCAACCATCCATTGTTATGCATCAGGTGAAAATACCTTAGATATTGCATCAGGCCAGGTAAAATGCCTTAGATATTGCACATGATCTCAAACCTGCATTTATATCCTTTCTTCACATAAATTAAAGATCATATGATTCATCACACACAATACTCTATCAGAATGACTAGGGAGTGGGCTTCACTCATAGGTCTGACATAGGGGTTCCACCCCACCTATGCGTGAAAGGCGGGGGAGGATTTTAGCGGGTAGATAATGGCAGGTGCACATATACTTTAGGGTTGTCCCCTAACTCTAAAAAATAAATATTTATATATTTAAAGCATATTTTTACAAATTAAATTTACTCTCAAAAACATTTTTGCACACACATCAACCTAGGCCAAAATCAAATAGCAACACAAATAAGCCTATTTCAAAATCAAACAACACAAATCACAAATATCTCTTTCACGCATGATACTGATTGTGTGTATTATTTTTATTTTTTTATTTTTGTTATAATGCTATAAATTTGTGTGAGTTGTAATGTATGTAAATGTGCACATGTTTATATATATATAGTACAAATATAATATAATTATATATAATTTAATAATTAGAAAATACAAAGAGTTTGTTATAATGTGTATATTGTTATCCAATTATAATAACTTTTTGTTATAAAATTAGTGATTCAAGAAAAAAACAATAAAGTAATTATTCAAGCATACACTTAGTGTATTATTTATATACGGATGAGTGTGACTATGTGGGCAAGTGGGTTGATTTTTGTCATTTAGTTTACAATATTTTTATAAAAAATAATGCCAAATAAATAATGATAACTGCATAAAAATAAAAATGCTATACAAACTTAACAAAATAAAATGGTCACATCTACACACATTAATAATAAATAATAACAACTAATAATAAACTATCTTTACAATTAATAATGAACTATTATGTAATGATTTCAAAATATAAAAACTCATAAAGAAATCAACTTGTTGTGCTAGTCTTAAAATCAAAAGGAAAAAAAAAGATGATATTGATGCCAAGAAGTTAAATATGCCTTGTCAAAATATAGAGTGTATAATAAATAACTTCTTGTATCCTAAATTTTTTTGAACCCAACATAATTACATTTTGAACAAAGTTCAGCAACAAACTTGGTTATAGACTAAGGTTACAACTCTACTCAATATTTTTTATTAAATGTAAATTTTGACAAATCAATGGATTACATTTTTTTTCTTATATTCTCTATACTTGAAAAATTTTAAGAAAATAAAAGACCAACAGTTATATCATCAATCAAATTTTAAAACTTAGAGATTTTGTATCTAAAATTATACATTAAAAAATAAGTTTATGAATTAAATAGTAAATAACATCTTGTAAAATTGTAATTTACAACTATTTTGTATTGGCTTTAATTCCGTGCCAAATTTGATTGTAATTTTTTCAATCATATTTCCCTGTATTTATGTGGGTTTTTAATTGTAAGGGATGAGTGTGAGAAAGTGTGAAGACTACAGCTTAAAACGATGAACAAGCGGATTTCACGAGTGTCTTGCGAGAAGTTTACCCGTGAAATAGCCAAGTGTAGAGCACATAACTAGAAGGCAAAGAGTCATGCCAGCCTGGAGGATTTTGCAAGTATCTCACAGGTAAGGCATTCTCATGAAATACTCATGAAATGTTCTGTTTGGCAAAATGTCATGTTTTATTTTACCAAGTCTTTACCCACACTATATATACCCTCATTACACACATATTGTAAGGAGTGCTTTTTAAAGAGAAAACCCTAGAAAATACAATTGAGAGTTAGAGATTGTTATACCCACAATCATTTATACATTTTCTTGTGGTTTTCCTCTACTCCTACCTCTCAATCTTTAAATTCTTGAGAGGTTGATAGCTCAAACACTTACCACACTCAATCTGAGTATTAAGTGAAATTTTGGTGCTGCTGGGAAGCATTGGAAGGAGCCTTTCATTGGCGGATGCAATCGAGCTGAATTGTAGATTCGTGAAAGTTAGAAAAGACAAGATTTTGAGAAGCTAGTTAGTAGCAAGAGCTTGAAGGGCTTAAGTACATTGGGTAGACTGGGCTTGAAGAATCTTTTGTTATTCGTGTACTCCAACTTTATTTTCTAGTGGATCGATTTCAACTTGAAGGATCGCGAAGAGGTTTTTTGCCGAGTTCTTTGGTTTTCTCTTTGATAACACATATCAGTAGTATCTTGTGTTTGCATCTCTCTTCTCTACTCTTTAAGCTTTTCTTTTATTGTTGATAATGGATGACTATGGCTTAGGGTAGTGTTATCGGTTGTTTGCATTCATTTACTCTTATTCCGAACTTAGTTTAAGTTAGAGTAAAAACAATCTAGCCATAATTTTTATTAGGGGTCTAAACAAGTTCTTGCGTTTTCACACATATCCGAGCTTTCACATCTAATTAACATGAAGTTTGACATGTTTTTTAAGACTATAAAAACCATGCAATTCAATGGTTAGATTTTCAAAATATGTAACCATGTTAATTTGTTTAGTGAGAGTTGTAGCCTAAGTTTGCAGCCAAATTTTGTCCTTAAACTTTGATTCCTTTAACAATATATTAGATCCTTACAAAGAAAAAGAAAAAGTCCAAGAAAAATTTTATTCAACTAAAATTTTGAAAAATATATATGTAGCTTGCAGTGCTTTGATAATGAGACTATTATGTACCAATTTAAAAATAAGAAAATTTATAAAAGGAAATTGTAAGATTTTATTTATTTATTTATTTTTGTCTATATATAAAGTTTTCCTTTTATTAAATTTTGTATAATTTAAGTTTCTTAGCGGCCACCCTGAAAATAATTCTAGGTGTCACCAATTAAGCTAGCCTAAGAAAATATCACTAACTAATTAACTAACTAATTCCTTTAAAATCACATGTGCATGTAAAATATAAATCCACATGTCGAAAATATGGAAAATGTGCAAAGAAAAATACAATGTACAAAATACAAAGACTAATCTAAAATTCAATTTCTCATAAATGGGTAACAACTATGCTTCTTTACTTTCATTTTACCATTGTCCATATGTAGGTCACACACCTTAGGTTGATTCAGTCCCTTGAGCAATACATCTTTAACCTATGGCTATCTATTTAGTATGATTACTGGGCCCAACCTCGCGTGACGCACCATTTAGGGCCCAACCTCGCATGCTCCATGATGTGAGGTGTGCCCTAAATGCATCACCTAGGTGGACTCGGGTTAGCATTTCTCGTGTAAGTGGTATAGCTGCGACACGCTCTTGCAAGGTGGACAATATTATTTTCATTCATTGCCACGCAGAGCAAGCCTAAGGTGATGATCAAACGTATTGTGAAAGCTCTCTCCAATGCCACTTTTCCTCGAAGCCACGCCCACTCATGCCTAGTGGCAAGAGGTTGATGATCTCAGTAGCTGTGTGTTGGGGGGATGCATGCATTCTTGGTATAGCTTAGGCATGCTATCGCAACGCAGATGGTGTTAGTTTCATCCATTGCTAGGCAAAGCATGTTCCAATCAGCGTGCTCTCGATCAGCATTGTTTCGAGCATCACTCGATGCCTCGGACGCAATTCGGGTGCCTGTGCTACGTACTTGCCTTGAAGGCACTCATCCAACTAGTTGATTCGTTCCTAGTCAACACTCTTCACAGGTGTCGGCAAGGCCTCAAAGCCGTCCTCATGTCCCATGCGTGCCTTGTGGCCTCCGTGTTGCCGTTATGGACCACATGAGTGTGCTCGTGGCCTCGAATGCAAAACATTATGTGGGTTTTGGGCATCTGACCCCCTTTGCCAATGTACCAAGCAAGCGTCATTGCTCTGCCCCGCACAATTGCTGTGCTGGTCCTTGTGTATGTGTGTGACTTGAAAACTTAAAATATGAGGTAGAGGTTCCTCTCTTCTTTCATTCGTATTCTCTTTGATAACAGAAAGAATTGAACATTTTCGTATTGAATGTTCTCTGTTCCCCAACTCAATTTAAATGTCCAACTAACATTAGCCATTTCTCAAAAAAAAAAAAAGTATAAAAATAAATAAATATGAAAGAGCATTAACCATGCCAGTAAGTGTAAATATGAACCACGCACGCTCGTAAGTCTAAACATGAACCATGCATGCACGTAAGTCTAAACCATGCATGCCCGTTGAAATTTTTGTCTCTCCTTTCCTCTGTACTTATTCTCTAGAGTTAATAGTTGAAGGTCTGTTCTCAATTCACTATAATATAATTATAACCGGCAGACTTATTGAAAGTGATATCCCTTTCTCCAAATTCCACTGCTGCTAGACACAACTGAATAAAATTATTTTGCTTAAAAAGAGAAATAAAGAAGTAGGCTCTCAAAAAATCCTCTTCAAAACTTTTGGAAACAAGAGTGCATCTTTCTTTCTAGATAAGAATGGTATTTTGCTTTCTTTTTCTTTTTCTTTTTTTCTTGGTTCTTTAATCTTCTTTTTTGATGAATCGGGATAGTCAATAAATTTCAACGGAGAAGAAAAACTTTAAGGGCCACCGCACAGCCACAGGGCCGACAAAAGCGCAGAGACATGAAGACCAGAGCAGAACTAGGCAATTCCGTCACATATAAAAATAATAATAATAAAGAGGGGGAGAAGGCGGTGGTGGTGAATTTTAATGTGTTCATAGAAAGTACAAGGTGGTTTTTCTTTTTCTTTTCTTTTTTTTTGGGGGGCTGGGGAATCAATTACAAGGATGGTAAAAGAGTTTATAATAACGGTTCTAAAATAATGATCATTAAATACTTAAATTCATTCTTTCTTACAAATTTTGAATTTTTTACTTAAAAAATAAATAATTTTTTTTTAGAAAAAGTATATTTCATCATTATTAGTAGTAAGAAATAATTAATTATAATGATAAGTAAATAATTAAGATATAAAAAATAAATTTTGAAAGAAACCAATTATTTTCTGTGGACCACACACTAGAAAACTCATAAATATCGAATTATCAAAAACAAATTAAAAGAAAATGAATTATATTCAATCAAATACAACACCAATTGAGTTTTTCCAAAAAAAAAAAAAATTCAATATTTTACCCATATAAAAATAATTTTATTTCAATCATAATTTGTCACGCTTGCTACATAAAAATTTTGTGTTCTACTATTACTTCTTCACACAAAGATCATATGATTTACAACATTTGTAGGGGCAACAAAATTTTCACATCCTCAATAGCATGACATCTCATTTGGGTACTATAAAATAAACTAAATAGTTATAAATAAAAAATAAAAAAAAGGGGGACTTTTTAAGCCGATACTAAACGCAATCTAATTGTTGCTAGCAATAGCTGAGAGTATATGCAAAGGATTTAATCATGCTTCTAAAGGGAACACGAATAGGTATTGGTGTAAAAGAGACTTATCGGTTGGTAAAATGGAAGGGAAGTGCATTCAGAAAATGCTTAAAGAAAATTCACAAATGCTTTTGTGTGTTGCTGAATAAAACTAATTTTTTTACAAAACATAAGTATACAACAAAGGAACTACAAAGAGCAGATGGGCCTAGACCGAACCACAAAGAGCAGATGGGCCTAGACCATCTCCACTGTCTGGAGGAAGGATCAAAGTTTCATTCCAAAGCTTTTTAGGACTGTCAGAGTTGAATTCAGGAAATCCAGCATTTAGCTGCAAGAGAACAAAAAGGTATGTGATTTAATTCTTAATATTTTAGACAGTAAAGTTTTTTATAACTTGTACCAATTAAAAGACTTGTAAAAAACAGTAAACTAACCTTCATGAATGCATTCCTCTTATATATTAGCATCATAATCAACAAGAATATCATCCAACTGATCCAAGTTGATACCAGCAGAATCTCCAGGATTGTCCCCAAGAAAATTATCATGGTTAGACAACTCTAACGCAGGAAAATAAGTTGGGCCTTTGCCTCCCATGGCAGCTACATTCTCTGCCATAAAAGTGTCACTTCGGTTTCCATAACTAGTACTACCTTCAGTAATACTTAACCTGTCACGGAACGCTACATTACCAACGGCTTGAGTTCCAATGTTAGATAATTCAAGCTGCTTGGTGTTCAGGACTTCGTCATTCCCGCTCGGCCGTTTTTTACGGTATTTCTGTATTTTGGACATGAATTTGTAAGTTGTACGTGTCCTTCACCGAAGAAGGAATTAATATGACGGTTTAACTTGATAATATAGAGGTAAAAACCAGCTAAAGAAATTACAAGCACCTGCAGATAGCTAGAAACATGTTCTCTAGTCAGATTTTGGACACCCTGTGCTTTCATTCTATTCAAAATTTTATTGGGAGTATCCTCTGCAGCAACACAAGATATTGTCATACAGACATGAATATTACTATTAGAGAAGAAAGGAATGGGATGCTCAAACTAAATTTATTGGTTTAGTTCTCTTCGTAGGAAACAAAATTCTATTCTTGGGAGTTACATACACATGTTACGTTAGTGGGAGAATTATAGAGATTTATTTATTGGTTTTGGAATTCTACATTGACTAGAAAAATAATAATAATGTGCACTAATCATATCAAAGTGATAATTATTCCACACTCATAAACTTCAATCAAAGCTTCAAGGGTGGAAAGCCAGACTTTTATCCTAAGCTGGCAGGACCACACTCATTTCTTCTGTGCTTCAATCCCTCCCTCTTTATACTTTTGCTTGCTTTAAGGTACCTGAATCTATTTGCAATAAAATGGATTCTATTATCCGAGCTTTTTAGTGGGGACATGAGACTGCAGAAAAGAAATTGCACTTGTTGAATTGGGAAAGTGTCTGCCAACCTAAAAGATTTGGAGGGCTTGGATTTAAATCCTTTAAAACCATGAATCAAGCTATGCTCAACAAACAGTTCTGGAAAATAAACCAGAAGCCCCAATCTCTGCTAGCTAGGACTTACAAAGCCAAATACTTCCCTAGAGATTCCTTAATGGATTGCTGTCCTAAGCCCCATTACTCCTGGGTATGGAGGAACATCATTAAGCAAAACCATCCAATATTGAGAGAGGGAACTTAGTGGGTGGGTGATGGCTACAACATTCCTCTCCAGCATAAAGATTGGTATCATTGCCTTTCTCTCAATCTTCATGACCAGAGGCTTCCAACTGGTACTGTAGGAGACTTAATTGATCACAATTCTGCTTCCTGGAACCATAATTTGGTCAGATCTCTATACCCTCATCCTGTGGCTAGTCAAATCTTGCAAACACCCATTTCTAGAACCAAGTCTGTCTCAGATAAGCTGGTTTGGAGGCATTCCTATGATGGAGAGTATAAGGTCCGGATAGCTTATGAGTTGCTTAATTCAGAGCACTTGGCCCCACCCCAACAAGTTCTTAGAAACCAAGAGGTTTGGTACAGGATTTGGAAAGTGAAGACCCCTTTGAAGATAAATACTTTTGTGTGGAGATTGCTTCATGACAGTATTCCCACCTTTTCCAATCTTAAGCAACGAGGAATTTCGATTGATTCCACCTGTCCTTTTTGTAATGATCATGAGGAAACCAGTACTCATCTCTTTCTCCTCTGTCCTTTCTCTAGGGCATGTTGGCATGGTTCATCCTTGGGAATCCATTCTTCTGACTTCAGCAATATCTCCATTCAGCATTGGTTATCTATTGTTATTACTATTCACAATTACAAGGATCCTGGCTCCATGAATTATTTGCAATCCCTCTTCATCACCTTGTGGACTATTTGGAACCATAGGAACCAAGTGGTTCATGAAGGTATATCTCCTAATCCTATGCAAGTAATTCTCACGGTTCAAACTTTGTCTTGCAGGTACGGTAATGCATTCTCTGACCAACAAAACTCAAACTGGTTCTCAAGTAGACCTAAACCACCAACCCAGTCAGCTGCAGGACCCTGGCAATTAATTATCAAAGTTGCTGGTTTCAGAAACAAGAAGAAGAATAGAAGGGCCTATGTATATGAAGCTATAAACACACAGGGAGATTTTATGTTTTTTGGTGTTAATAGTAGTTTGGCAATAACAGCACCTGGAGTTTTACTTGAAGCTGTGGTGGAAGCTTGTCTCATTGCAGAAAACCATGGTCTTCATCATGTTTTGTTTCTAAGTGACTGCAAAGGTTTAGTCAAAGTCTTCAACTCTGGAAGAGCTTCTGATGGGCAGGACAATGTTAGACTTGCTGACATCAATTTTCTTGTTCTACATGGATTCCTCTGTAAAATGATCTTAGTCCCTCACGTGCTGTGTAAGTCTTTATGTAATATAGCTAGACAGGCAACTATAATGCCTCTTAAACTTTGCTGGTTTAATCCAGCCTTTTTGTAATCTCCCTTATTTGGTATCAAAAAAAAAATATATATATATATATATATATATATATATATATATGTGTGTGTGTGTGTGTGTGTGTGTGTGTGGTAGTCCATAAAACAGAGTGATGGGTATAACAAGTCTGAAAAAAATAAAATAAAAATAATTAATTTAAAATATGTTTTTTTAAACTGACAATGTTTGTCAACAAACTTTTTAACTCTACTTAATATTTTTTTAATAGAATGTAAATTTTAACAAATTGACTATTAGATTACATTATTTTCTTATATCTTCATACTTACAAAATTTTAATAAAATCAAAAATTAATAGTTATGTCATCAATTAAATGTTTAAATTTCGAGTTTTTGTAGTCTAAAATTATATATTAAAAAATAAATTTTTGAAACAAATAGTAAAAAACATGTGATTTAAAAATATAAAAAGCATGTAATTTAATAGTTAAATTTCAAAATATACAACCATGTTAATTTGTTTAGTGAGCTACAACTAAACTTTGTCCATTTTAAATATTATTGATAATGTATGTTGGGCTGGGTTAATTGGGTTGTGAATTTTGTAAGAATAACAAATTATTGAAGCTTAAGATTAGGGCCGGGAACAGATTCACACCAGGTCTCAGCCCAAGATAACATTGGTGAAATATTTCTCTCATTTCAGGTGTCCAGATCATCCGTTCTTTTTTCTCTTCATTCCGCTGCGGTGGCACTTCAAAACACTTACTTATCCTATGCTTTAACACATGAATCCAAATCTTTTTGAGTTCATCCATTTGGATAGGCTTCACCAGATAATAACAAGCACCATATTTTATGCTATACACCATGGTGCTATTATCTCCAACATCGGACATAACTGTAAAATAACAAATACTGGGATGTTAGACATGGCCTGACAATAAGCTAGCCCCTCTTAAGCCATAATAATATAGCATATGCTGTTAAATAATGAGATTGCAATTTAAATATATCATAGTAAAAAGCAAAAGAATATAGTAAATTGAATTGAACAAGACAAGCTGTATATATGCTTACTTATGACTGGCAAATCAGTGGCCTTGCTCAATTTTCCAAGAAGCGTAATTTCATCCATGTCAGGCAGGCATCTTTCAGCCAAAATAATATCAAATTCGTTGCTTCTGCTATTTTTAAGCAAATTCAACGCATCCTTCCCTCGATTGCATTTGGCAACTGAAATTATTTATGTTCACTTTAGTGTAACACAGTAGGGGTGAAGAAATATATTGGAAGAACACATAAAAAGTTTGATCAAAGTTCAATATCAAACACAACATCACAACATGGTGTGTGATTTAGAAACCTAAACAATGTAGGTGGTAAAGTAGCACACATTAGAGACAAGGACAAAGCTAGCTAGTGACACGGGGTCACGAATATGATTATTTGTTATTCCATTATTTTCCTCACATCCAAACAAGAAAAAAAAGGGGGAAAAGAAAAATGAGACCAAACTCCAGTGCATATATATACCTTCGTAATCACATTCCTTAAGCATCGTTTCCAACAGGTGGAGACTTTCCGGATACCCATCGACAATTAAAACCCTCATTCCAGCTGGGAACTCACTGGAAGTATTATCACTCTTCTCCAATGCGCTTTTCATTTTCCTAATCTGTCGAAATTGAACTAATTAAAAGTGTTTTTTTTTTCTCTCTTCCTTTCTCTCTCTAGAATACAGCGAGGTACAGGGCGTCGTGTACTGAAGCTTCTTCAGACTGTTGTTTGTGAGAGAAGAAGAACAACAAGAAGAAGAAGAGATGAAACCCTAAAGCAAAAAAGAAAAAAGAAATTGAACTAATTAAATCTAAAAGCAGACTGAAGAAGAAAATTAGTACAGCATTAAGCTCTATGCAATGTCAGTATATAAAGAATGTCAAAAAGATTTGACGTATCATTTGTTTGATATGAATCACAGGTTTGATATTCGTATCAATTGTAGATTATCCTAATGATATGAACAATGCATGTTAGCACCCTGCACCCACAAGTACAGGAACTAATGCACAGGGAACTAGAGGGCTCCACATTTAACTACAGTTTTTAGTTTTCCTTTTCCTCCGAACTTCTCAGAGAAAAAATCTACTATCATAAATTATTACTCAATTTTTATGCCATAAGTGTAATTGGGTAGATTGTGAATAATGAATAAAAAATGGTAGATCTACATAAGTGATAGACAATTACTCACAATCTGCTACGCTAGAGATGTAGCAAAAAGTTGTGGAACAGTCTATAATCCTACAACCACTCTTTTCATATTCAACACTGTGCTATTATGAGGCTATGTTGTTCCATGTTTTACTTTTTAATATTAGAGGTAGCAAAATCAACTAAAACTCATTTATCCACCCACTTAAATAAGACTCAAACTCACCCAATTATTTTACTTTGAATGATGGAGGTATTAAATGAAATTTTAGGTAGTCAAAGGAAACCTTGTGTAATTCAATGAGACCTAGAGAGCAATTATATTTTTAATTATAGTGAAATAAATTATAATTAATGATAATTTTAAGCTAGTTATGAGATAATATAAGCTCAAGGTCCATTGGAGCTATATTTTTTATTTTTTTTCCTTTGGTCCCATTTCAAGCTATAAATACAAAGCTCTTAGGGCCCCGCAAACTTGTAAGAAATTTATCACCGTCCTCAACGAACCCTTTAGGGAGAGTTCTTATTAATCTTAACTAGCTAGGGATAGCATACTAATCATTTGCGAGATTCTTGAGTAACATAAATTTGTAAGAAAATTCTCATAATTTGTAGTTGATTTTTGTTATATTTGGTCATGATAATTGTTAATTGATTAATGTATTATATTTGATTCTTTTGAAATAAATTCTAGGTAAAATTCCAACATCAAATATGATAAGTAGTCAACCCGCACACTTTGAGGGGGGAAATTAACACAACCTTACCCATTTATGTGGGTCCTATCTCATTCTACAATGGGAACCCAAGGTTGTGGTCTCTTACGAATGTTAGGTTGTTTTAGTCATTAGTGGAACTTCGTTTGGTTCAGATGTTTAGTAAAACTCAAGATATGTTTAATGTAATTGATTCAACAAATTAAAAATGATGGTGGGATGATTATAATTTTATAACATCAGTTTGTAAATTTTCCATAACAAAACTAATAATAGTATTAGCATTTTCTTAACAATGCAATACAAGTGAGGTTAATGAAAGTTGCAAAAGGGGTGTCAACTAAAGCCTTCAATTGAGTGAAGTAATCTGTGATGGAAAGCTCAGATTGTGAATTGGTTCCAAGATCGTTCTACAATTGAAAGACCCTAGGCCCATTCCATGAGAAAATAGATCCTTTGGATCATTCTAGATTCCCAATGTGGTGTTGTGATAAACCGCACCAGTAGCAATCTTGGGAGCAATGCAATTCAAGATCCAAGAAATAGTTATGTTGTTACAACATGGCCAACCTTGCACCATTGATGCAATGAGAGAAACAGTGCCATCAAAAAACCCTAGTTTATTCTACACACTCAACGCTCTTTGAATAGATTGTGCCTAGGTTGGATAATTCTCTCCTCCAAGAAGAGGTTTTGACACAAGTATAGCACCTGCAATTTCTCCTTGGTGTAGAAAGAAAGGATGAGACTCATCAATGGCGATGGTTTGTGTAGAGGTTGTTGAGTTTGTTGACGCCATAGAAATGGCTTTCCTGTCAATCAACACGTATGCTCTGATACCATAACAAAATCAAGAAGATGTAGAAATAAAATCTTATTTCACTAACTGATTAATTACAATGGACCTTGTTCTTTATTTATAGCAACAAAGAACACTGACTGAAGAAACTAACTCTAACTAATTCCCTAAATAGAGTTATAAAGCTAACCAATAAAAACAAGACAGCTGTGTTAGTAAGACACCTGCGCTCATGTTACTAAATAGTGTTTACAAGACTCAATAGTAAAGAAAAATTATATTTTATAACATTAAATTATACTCACATATTATACTTTGCACCTTAAAACTTTTCAAATGTAAGTTTTTCATCCTAATTTATAACTATTGTTACATTTTATATCCTGACATTAAGTTTACTGTTAATTTAGACAAAATTTCAAAATTTAGAGTGCAAAATGTAATCAGGATTATAATTTAGGATGATAAACGTAATTTCTAATTTTATCTTTACCATGCTATGATGCTAGTACCAAAACAACAGTAGCTTTATTAAACTTAACACGACTACTTCTTTCTTCTATGCTTTGATCTTCATTCCTGGTCTTCTTTGTCTTCTTCTTCTTCTGAGAGTATTCAACAGAGAAGCATTTTCCTTGGAATTTGGGATGACCTCACCAGACTCAGACTTTGGCTTCAGATAATCCAGTGGCTGGCTGCAAGAGAACATAAATAAATAAAGCTCTCCTATTTGTCTAAAAAATCTCAGTTATTTTAGATAGAAGAAATTCTTATAACTTGTACCAGAATGCAAATAAGTTATACAATTTTTTTACCAGCAAGTAGCAACCATGAATGGAATCATCTTACGAACCAGTATCATCATCAAAGAAGAGGTCTTCAGAATGATCATGAGCTATATCTTCCCCAGTAAAATGTTCAAATATTCCAACCGGGCAGCTCTCATTCCAGTAGAATCTATAAGTTCAATATTCGAAAGGGATATAATTATAATCAATACCAAAATCTTCAGAAGAACTGGGAAGATGAGTATAATTGGAGAAGAGACCAGGATCTCCAGAAATTCCCCCCTGAAGAGTATCAAAGTTGGGCAATCCAACCTCATTGACAGGTACATTCGCTGGTACATCATTGGGTAAGTGGTAGATAAAAGGCTGACATCCCGTGAGTTGATTGCATATCTGCTCACTTAACGGTGCTTGAGCCATCTGAGTCATCAATGTGTAGTTTTGGTTTGCACAAATAGTACTACCTTCAATGGTACAGAAGTTGGCTTCAACAGGCAATGGTAAATTTTGAAAGCCATGAGTGTTCTTTATTGCTGCTGGAGCTCGTTGCTGCTGTGAGGATATATCTAGCTGATTTGGATCCGAGGTGTTCAGAAATCCATTGAGCAGAGTCATTGGTGGATGCTCCATTTCATATCTAGATTCAACATGCCCTGAACTAGTACCATCTTTGTCTTTGTACCCTTCCATATGTAATGAACGAGCTTGTTTTTGAAGTTTTAAACGGTGTTTCTGCATCATACACTGAAGTTGTGAGTGTCCTTCACCAACAAAGGAAAGGAATCCGACTTCATAAACTTCCATTAAGGAATCTAACTCATTGACTTTATTGGCGAAAATGATATCTAACTTCCTACCATGATAAACTAACACTTGTCCTAAAAACTTAATATATTAAAAAAATGATATTTATATGTTTAATGATTATTCTAATACAACTGTATAAGTTAAATTAGATTTTTAATTGTGAGGGAAATTTTAATTTAAGAAATAGATAAAAGTTGTTGCACACACTTTTTATGAAAACTTGAAATCATGAATTGAAGTTGTGTCTTCAACTCATAATTTCAGTTCAAAAAAGTGTGTAACAAACATTACCCACCTGAAGATGGCTAGAAACTTGATCTCTAGAAACATTTCGAACACCCTTAGTTTTCATGCGTTCCAAAACTTTCTTGGGAGTAGCTTCTGCATCAACATGATATACTGTAATATTACTAATATAGAGAAACAAACAAAGCAAAATATTTATATTTTCAGTTTCTTGGCCAAACAACCACCAATAAAATGATTGAAGTAATCATGAACTTATGATTCCAAATTAATATCATTTGCATTAAGTGAGATACAAGTACGAGAGATACATGATAATTATTTCCAAAGTGAATTTTATAGAAAATTATCTTATTTTCTTATGTTTGATAGCAATCTTAAAATAAGTTCAAAAATTATCTTTTAACTTTTTCTATATATTTTTATGTGATATAAATTTATTTTCCTTATTTAGTTTCGTATGAAGATAATATTGTTTTTCAGAAAATTTTAGTGGAAAAAAACTCTATCTCAAGTCAACCTAAATAAAAAAAATTAAGAAATCATTTTTCTTTAATTTAATCTAAATTTTTTTATATGAAAAAACTATTTTCACATATAATTTTCTATTGAAATAAATGAAGGCTAAGTTGCTTAGAAATACAATATTGGGAAATCAACTTTTCAAGAGCACCACCCTTTTGGAAACTAGCTGGTACTTAGGCTAAATCAGTATTATCATCCAAAAACTGAGTTACAAGTACATCAATGGGCTATTTATAGCTAGGCACTCAAGTACTAACTGCCCTAGGCCTTAGCTAATTAAATGTGTTTTTACCAACAACCAAAAAAAAAAAAAAAAAAAAAGGACTAATTAAATGTGTAGGCCGCTGCCATGTGGCATAAGCCTAAGAAACTCCTAACTGTTTCTGCTCCAACATATTACTAACTACTAACTCCTGAAACTAACTAATCAGCAGCTGTCGCTTTTTTAACATCTTGCCCACAACAACAATATACTCTATTTATCACATATTGGGTAATGTTGATGGATACTTTTAAGTCAATAATTAAAAATCTATTTAAAGAAAATTTTTAAGAAAAAAATAAATAATTAATTAATGTTTGGGTAGTTTTTGTCAATTTCTTATAAAAATGGTATCAAAATTTTCTTAAAATGAATTGTTAACAGTTGTCCTAAAAATACTTGTTAACATGATCCTATTATAATTACAATTATATAGGCATATTAGCTGCTTCATCATGGCGATGCATATGTTTTCCTTCCCATATATAGCAAACCCTCTCTTTCTTTTTTTTTTTCATAAATGAAAGATTGAATTAGTTGATAGTAATTTGACTTCACCAACTTACACCATTGAACGCAATGGACAAAAGTGCTTAGCATGAGCAGATAAATGGCCAGAGTGTGAGAACAAAAATTAATATAGCTAAGATTAGGAAAAGGATTCATACTATCAATGCCCATTTCTTGCACACTTTCTACAAACTTTTCTTGAATGTCCATTTTCGAAGAAATTCGACATTTTTTCGCTTTGGACATATCATTTGCCGGCTTCTGCACTTGAGCCAACTTATTTTTTCTGCTGGAATACACACGTGTCCACACCATGTTGAGATCACGCATTGGGATGGGCTTCTCCAGATAGGCACAAGCTCCATAGTCTAAACTCCTCTGAATAGTGTCAACTCCATCATCCTCCGATGTTACTAAATATCATTAAAAATAGTGTGATGTTAGATTCACAAAACATGCTAAATATTAATGAAACTATAAATGGCATATATGTTTTAGTAAAAGGCATAAATATCGTCAAAATACATATAACATATTGAAGGAATTGAACAAGCTGTGTATACTTACCCACTACAGGCAAGCCCTTCTCTCTACCAATTCGAAGAAGCTCAAATTCACTTATACCAAGCAGGCGTTGTTGAGTTATTATAATATCAAATATGCTTATGTCCTTCCTAAGTAGAGTCAAAGCTTCCTCCACTTGATCGCACTCTGTAACTGAAAAGTATTTTTGCTTTCAGTGTAACATCCATGGGGCGCAAATGGATACGTGTCATATTTAGGTGTCATATTTGGGATAGGTAAATATTTTGCATTCAGTTATAGCCCATTAAAAAAAAAATCAGGAAGAATTTTATTAACACGAAAAAACACATTTTACAAGACACACAAATCCCACATGGATAAAACAATCCCAATCTATACAGAGGCCTAAAAGTCCCTACCTTAAAACATGCCAATCACCATTACTGACTCAAACTAGGACTCTCAAAGTTTTAAAAGGTCTCATACCAATTAAAGGCCCTCTATATAAGGTTTAGGACTTCCCCCACCTAGGCAATATGGAACTTAGTCAAGATACTTAATTGCACTGGTTTTAACCGAACAGGTAGCAGATGATGTCCTTCCCTGAAATAGTCCAGTGAGTCAAATAAGTATACTTACTCGATCTGGTGAGTAACAACTATATAGGAGTCCAAAATTGAAAAAATTTAAGTCAAAACTCAACATCCCTCAGTCTCTTAATTTTCAGCCTTTTGTATTCCAAACGAAGCAAACACAACTCTCTGTTTTCATCCTTTCCTACGTTCCCTCTAATAAGCAAGGATAAAATAAAAAATAAAAACAACAACAAACTCTCAGCAAAAAAAAAAAAACAACAACAAACAAACAAACAAAACAAATGTTATCCTCTTTTTCTCTTTCCTTCTTGTTGATGATTGTCATCTCCCTCCATTTAAAAGGAATGTTGAGGACGGAAGAAGATTGAGCGTGAAAAGAGGAGAGAGAAAGATAACCAGAAGGAAAAACTTTAGGACATCCATCACCTTTCTCACTCCATCTCCCTTAACCCTAACATGATACACAGAAATTAAGGGTGACCCATGTTCTCGCGAGGTGATCTGCGCAATGCGTCTACAAAAGGTCGTCATCAGCATCGAGGAATGCCCTTCTCTCTCACTTAGACAGTGTTGAGAGAGAGAGATGAGACGTCACTCATGCTGCAACATACAAAAGGTGAAGAGGGGGCTGTGGTCACCAGTGTAAGATGAGAAAGTCATCAAAAAAACCTTTTGAATTTTTTTAAAGAGAAACTCCTTTCACAAATATCATGACTGGTATCTATTAACACCCCGTCAAAAAGAAAAGAAAGTCAAAAAGGAGACCAGAACAGACCTTTGTATTGGTGCTTACATTTCCGAAGATTTGTTACAACTTCTTGAAGGCTTTTCTGATCGTGATCCACAACCAAAATGCTCAGACCAACCGGAGAATAATTGAAACCGGTATTACTTTCTGTCAACACGGCCTTGCCTTTGCTTTTTCTGTCCATCTCTCAATGCGACTCTCCGGAGATGTTATTCAAAACATTACACGATGTGATTTCCTTGTCCCCTCAATCATTTTGATTCAATTTCCACGGACGTCTTCTTTTATAAAATAAAAAATAAATTTCTATGGACTAAAATGTAGGCCCCAAAATTAAGATTCTTTTTCATTCCAAACGGAAATGCTAAAAAAATATATATAATTTTTTATTCATTTTCCCTCTCTTTTTTATGACTTACTTTCTTCTACTCTTTCTTTTTTCCACTTTCTTCTCTGCCTGTCTATTTTTTCTTCTGCCAATCTCTCTTTCTTTTTTCTTCTTCTATCTTCTCTATAGCCGCACCTCCATGGCACCACCAATAGCCACTATGAGCTTCATTTCTCTCTCTCTGTCTCTGCCTTTCTTTTCTCTCTCTCTTTCTTCAAATCTTTCTCTATTTCGGCCAAGCCTCCATGACTCAATCACCATAGCCGAAGCTCACAAGCTCTTTCTCTATTCTCAACCAATCTCTAATTCTTTCCTACTTTCCTATTTTATTTCTCCTTTATTAATTTTTTTTCTTTCTCCGGCCAAGAATCCCTCTCTTTGTTTGGTTGTTTATGTTTGATTTTGTGGGGATTGTATTTGGTTTGAGGTTTCAAAAGTAGGATTTTAATTTGGGTTCAGTGAGTTTTTAGTTTGGTATAGAGAGAGGGGTCAACGGTGGCTTTCTGTTTTTATTTTTAATTCTTGAACGGTGGTGAGGTTAGTATTATTTTAAAGTGATAGAATTAAAAATTAGAAAATATGATGTATGACCTATTGCAAAACAGTGTGTTAAAAAAAGATAAAATAATTTTTGATGTGTTAAAATAACATTTAGTCTGGCATAGCAAGTACTAATGCTCTAATAATCCATCCGACTTTTGCCTATAGACTATAGAGAAAGAGAAAGAAAAATTTTTAATATTTGAGCCAACTAAAAGCCACGAAGATATGGGTTTTTACAAGAAGCTTTTGTTATCAAAGAATAATCAAGCACAATTACTTAATTGAACATCAACAATTCAAAAATGGCAAAGGCAAACACTAGAGAACTTCACTAAAGGTACTAATGAGTAATGAGGGGACAAGGATTAAAATTTTCAAAAATACCTCTAATCTAATTTGATAATCCTTATTTTTAAAAAATAAAAATAAAAAATATGGGTAAAATTGTAATTCAACAAAATTTAAAAACAAAAAACAAAAAAAAAATACCGGAGAAACTTTTTTCCTAAAAATTAGCTCAGTTTCTATCTAAACATATCTCATGTACGTTTGATACATTTTTTTTCCTAAAAACTTGCACAAACTAAACCTAGCAGTTTACTCCATTTCAAGTCCTAAATTTTAGTTTTCTGAAAATCCTTTTTTGTGTAACCTTACTAACAATAGATAAATTCAAATTGAAAAATTACATTAAATTTAAAATGAATAAATAAAGCCTCATCGCACATGCGGAGTGCGTGATGAGGCTAGTAATATTTTAATGTGATAGAATTTTAAAATACAGAATTGTGATGTATGACATATTGTAAATAGTGTTGTAAAATAGATAAAGTAAATTTTGATGTGTTGAAATAACATTTAGTTTGGAACAGTTAACACTAGTGCTCTAATAATCTATCCAACTTTTTCTTATAGACTATTGAGAAAGAAAAAGAAAAAATATCTATCCAATTTTTGGACACAAAGGAGAATTTCCTAAAACATCTCGAGTAAAAGCAAAAACATTAACCCTCAGACACATTGGCCGAGAAAATTTTGCCTTCCAATTATAATATGGTATATTATTTTATTATCCCAAAATACAAGTGGAGTAAGATTAAAGTCCACCAAAGCGCACATTTGGCACGATAGTCACTCTATAAGTATAAGTATGTGTGGGGTGTGGAGTGTAAGGGTTAAGATTCAAGTCTTCAGAAAGAAACTTCACACACATATACACTTAAATTATGTTAGAGTAGAATTTCTATCTTGTTAAAAAAAAAAAAAAAAAAAAAAGATTAAGATCCAAAACACGAAAAAGTACATCATATCGCGACAATAAATCTAGTCAAGTAACACTATTGTGGGTCTTTATCAGATGTTTTTCATAAATGTAACCTGCTTGCTTATTTCCTTGCTAGAAGACGAGTTCTAACGGTAGATCTTAATGTATAGGTAAAAGATCTATCTTCAAAGCTAAAGCTTGTATTCCAAGCAAATTTAGTGTATTTATAAAATCTGTCTTATGAGTTCCTCCAAAAAAAAATAAAAAAGGATCACGCACTAACTGTCAAAATGTTGCATCACACATGCAAAAAAATTACATTAAAGATGTGCATAACAAGGTATGTGAAACAAGTATTTCTCAATCCAAAAAATAGACTTTGGTAGGAGAAATTGAATTATTTATTATAAAAATTACTATTTAGCTATTCACATAAAATTGACAATAACTATTTTAGGAGATGTATCTTTATTTACATGTTTCTTCGGAATAAAATTAAATAATTTAAAAAAAAAAAAAAAAAAAACTATGATAGTATTTCGAATTTATGACGTTTGCTCCATGGCGATTGCACTTTAGGCCAAGACACCAATTTATTTTTAGTATAGATGAATTATATCTCAAATGTCTTTTTTGAAAACAAAAATTTTTAATATTTGAGCCAACTAAAAGCCACAAAGATATAGGTTTTTACAAGAAGCTTTTGTTATCAAAGAATAATCAAGCACAATTACTTAATTGAACATCAACAATTCAAAAATGGCAAAGGCAAACACTAGAGAACTTCACTAAAGGTACTAATGAGTAATGAGGGGACAAGGATTAAAATTTTCAAAAATACCTCTAATCTAATTTGATAATCCTTATTTTTAAAAAATAAAAATAAAAAATATGGGTAAAATTGTAATTCAACAAAATTTAAAAACAAAAAACAAAAAAAAAAAATACCGGAGAAACTTTTTTCCTAAAAATTAGCTCAGTTTCTATCTAAACATATCTCATGTACGTTTGATACATTTTTTTTCCTAAAAACTTGCACACACTAAACCTAGCGGTTTACTCCATTTCAAGTCCTAAATTTTAGTTTTCTGAAAATCCTTTTTTGTGTAACCTTACTAACAATAGATAAATTCAAATTGAAAAATTACATTAAATTTATAATGAATAAATAAAGCCTCATCGCACATGCGGAGTGCGTGATGAGGCTAGTAATATTTTAATGTGATAGAATTTTAAAATACAGAATTGTGATGTATGACGTACTGTAAATAGTGTTGTAAAATAGATAAAGTAAATTTTAATGTGTTGAAATAACATTTAGTTTGGAACAGTTGACACTAGTGCTCTAATAATCTATCCAACTTTTTCTTATAGACTATTGAGAAAGAAAAAGAAAAAATATCTATCCAATTTTTGGACACAAAGGAGAATTTCCTAAAACATCTCGAGTAAAAGCAAAAATATACACCCTCATACACGTTGGCCGAGCAAATTGTGCCTTCCAATTATAATATGGCATATTATTTTATTATTCCAAAATACAAGTGGAGTAAGATTAAAGTCCACCGCTCACCTTTAGCATGATAGTCACTCTATATGTATAAGTGCATGTGGGGTGTGGGGTGCAAGGGTCAGGATTTAAGTTTTCAAAAGGAAACTTCACACACATATACACTTAAAATAAGTCAAAGTAAAATTTATATCTTGTAAAAAAAATAATTAAAAAATAGGAGATTAAAGTCCATAGCACGAAAAAGTACATCATATCGCAACAATAAATCCGGTCAAATAAAAATGTCACCTATATCCACTATTATGGGTCTTTATCGGATGTTTTTCATAAATGTAACCTGCTTGCTCATTTTCTTGCTAGAAGATGAGTTCTAATGGTAGATCTTGATGTATAGGTAAATGATCTCTCTTCTAAGTTAAAGCTTGTATTCTAAGCAGATTTAGTGTATTTATAAAATCTTTCTTATTGGTTCCACACACACACAAAAAAGGGATCATGCACTAACTGTCAAAATGTTGCATCACACATGCGAAAAAATTACATTAAAGATGTGTATAACAAGGTATGTAAAACAAGTATTTCTCAATCTAAAAAAGCAAATTTGGTCGGAAAAATTGAATTATTTAATAATCAAGCCTCCATCACCATAACCGAAGCTCACAAGCTCTTCCTCCATTGTTAACCATGGCCGAACCTATCCAAGCCGAGACCACCATGGTCAAGCTCTCCCAAATCTCTTTCTCTATTCACAACCAATCTCTAATTCTTTTCTACTTTCCTTTTTTATTTCTCTTTTAATATATTTTTTTTCTTTCTCCGGCCAAGAATCTCTCTTTTTCTTTGGTTGTTTATGTTTGATTTTGTGGGGATTGTATTTGGTTTGAGGTTTTAGAAATGGGATTTTAATTTGGGGTTCAGTGGATTTTTAATTTGGTAGAGAGAGAGGGGGGTCAAAGGTGGCTTTAATTTTATTTTTATTTTTAATTCTTGAAAGACAGTGGGGCTAGTGTTATTTTGATGTGATAGAATTTTAAAATAGAAAATGTGATGTAAAGTTTACCAAAAAAAAGTGATGTATGGCATATTGTAAAGCAATGTAGTAAAATAGATAAAGTAAGTTATGATGTGTTAAAATAACATTTAGTTTGGCACAGCTAATACTAGTGCTCTAATAATCTATCCAACTTTTGCCTATAGACTATAGAGAAAGAAAAAGAAAAAATATCTGCCAATTTTTGGACACAGAGGAGAATTTCCTAAAACATTTTAGGTAAAAGAAAACATTCGTGGTAAAAGCAAAAACATGCACCTTCTTACAGATTTCTCGAGAAAATTGGGTCTTCAAATTATAACATGGTATATTATTTTATTGTCCCAAAATACAAGTGGAGTAAGATTAAAGTCCACCACCGCGCACCTTTGGCACAATAGTTACTTTATAAATATAAATGCGTGTGGAGTGTAGGGTGAAAGAGTCAGGATTCAAGTTTTCAGGAGGGAGCTTCACATAAATATACACTTAAATTAGGCTAGACTAAAATTTCTATATTGTAAAAAAATAATAATAAAAAAAAATAAATAAAATAAAAGGAGATTAAGGTCCAAAACACGAAAAATACATCATATCACGACAATAAATCTAGTCAAATAACTCTATTGTGGGTCTTTATCGGATGCTTTTCATAAATGTAACATGCTTGCTCATTTTCTAGTTCTAACGGTAGATCTTGATGTATAGGTAAAAAATCTATCTTCTAAGCTAAAGCTTGTATTCCAAGCTGATTTAGTGTATTTCTATAAAATTTTCTTATCAATTCCTCGAAAAAAAGGATCACGCACTAACTGTTAGAATGTTGCATCACACATGCGAAAAAAATTACATTAAAGATGTGTATAACAAGGTATGTGAAACAAGAATTTTTCAATCCAACAAAGTGACTTTGGTAAAAAAAATTGAATTATTTGATAATCAAGCCTCCATGACCATAGTCGAAGCTCACAAGCTCTTCCTCCACCATCAACCATGGCTAAACCTATCCAAGCCGAGACCACCATGGTCAAGCTCCCAAATCTCTTTCTCTATTCACAACCAATCTCTAATTCTTTTCTACTTTCCTTTTTATTTCTCTTTTATTTATTTATTTTTTTCTTTCTCCGGCCAAGAATCCCTTTCTTTGTTTGGTTGTTTATGTTTGACTTTGTGGGGATTGTATTTGGTTTGAGGTTTCAGAAGTGGGATTTTAATTTAGGGTTCAATGGATTTTTAATTTGGTGGAGAGAGAGAGGCGTCAACAGTGGTTTTTTGTTTTTATTTTTAATTCTTGAAAGGTGGTGGGCTAGTATTATTTTAATGTGAGAATTTTAAAATAGAAAATGTGATCTAAAGTTTACCCAAAAAAAAGAAGTGATGTATGACGTATTGTAAAACAGTGTGGTAAAATAGATAAAATAAGTTTTGATGTATTAAAATAACATTTAGTTTGGCATAGCTGATACTAGTACTCTAATAATCTATCTGACTTTTGCTTATAGACTATAGAGAAAGAACAAGAAAAAATATCTACTCAATTTTCGGACATGGAGGAGAATTTCCTAAAACATTTGGGGTAAAAGAAAACATTTGAGGTAAAAGCAAAAACATACACCCTCATACACATTGGCTGAGAAAATTGGGCCTTCCAATTATAACATGGTATATTATTTTATTATCTCAAAATACAAGTGGAGTAAGATTAAAGTCCACCACCGTGCACCTTTGGCACGATAGTCATTCTATAAGTATAAGTGTGTGTGAGGTATGGGGTGCAAGGGTCGGGATTCAAGTCTTCAGGAATGAACTTCACACACATATACACTTAAATTAGACTAGAATAAAATTTCTATCTTGTTAAAAAAAAAAAAAAAAAAAAAAAAAAAAAAAAAAAAAAAAGGAAGATTATAGTCCAAAACACGAAACAGTACATCATATCACAACAATAAATCTGTCAAATAACACTATTGTGGGTCTTTGTCGGATGCTTTTCATAAATGTAACTTGCTAGCTCATTTTCTTGCTACAAGACGAGTTCTAATGGCAGATCTTGATGAATAGGTAAAAGATCTTTCTTCGAAGCTAAAGCTTGTATTCCAAGCTGATTATGTGTATTTATAAAATCTTTCTTATCGATTCCTTTAGAAAAAAGAATCACGCACTAAGGCTGTGTTTGGTTCATGTAAAATATTTTCTAGAAAATAAATATTTTCCGGAAATGCTATTTTCAGAAAAGAAAAATATTTTCAAGTGTTTGGTTGCATTATGAAAATTGTTCTAGAAAATATTTTCATGTGTTTGGTAACATTCTGAAAATGCTACTTTCCACCACCACCCACGCAAAACCCACCACCACACAACAGGAAAACCACCAAAACACCACCACCCACACCACCACAACAACAACAACACAAAAATCAGAGATCAAAGAGAGAAAGTAAAAAATCAAAATCACACAGAAATGTAGATCGGTTCGTGGGTCGATAAAAATCACACACAAAATCAAAATCACACAAAGAGAGAGATCGGTTCGTGGGTTCATGGCGCGAAGGCTCTGGGTCACCGGCGAAGTCGAAGGCTTGTGGGTCGATCAAAATCACAGAGAGAGAGAGAGAGATCGGTTCGTGGCGCAAAAGCTCTGGGTCACCGGCGAAGTCGAAGGCTCGTGGGTCGATCAAAATCACACAAGAAATCAAAATCATAGAGAGAGAGAGAGAGAGAGAGAGAGAGAGAGAGAGAGAGAGAGAGAGAGAGAGAGAGAGAGAGAGATTCGTGGGTTTGTGGTGTGAAAGCTCTGGGTCGCCAGCAAAGTCGAAGGCTCGTGGGTCGATCAAAATCACACAAAAAATCAAAATCACACAAAGAGAGAGATTGGTTCGTGGGTTCGTGGCACGAAGGCTTTGGGTCGCCAGCGAAGTTGAAGGCTCGTGGGTCGAAGGCTCTGGGTCGAAGATCAGTTCGTGGGTTCGTAGATCGGTGGATCGAAGGCTCTGGGATGAAGATCGGTTCGTGGGTTCGTAGATCAACGAAGTCGAAGACGTGATCTGGGCTTTGGGTTCGTCAGCGAAGTCCAAGGCGTGATAAGGGCTCTCTCTTCTCCCTCTCTCTCTCTCTTTCTCTCTCTCTCTCTCTCTCTCTCTCTCTCTTTGTCTCTCTCTGCGCGTGAGTTCGGAAATGGTTTGAAGTGAAAATTTTGACTGAAACCAATTTTCGGGTCAAAGCCATTTAAACACACGATCAACTGAAAATATTTTCCGGAAAATTTATTTTCCATGCACAACCAAACACCCACATTTACGGAAAAACATTTCTGGAAGTGATTTGAAACCAAAACAAACACAGCCTAACTGTCAGAATGTTGCTTCACACATGCAAAAAAATTACATTAAAGATGTGCATAACAAGGTATGTGTAATAAGTATTTCTCAATCCAAAAGGCAACTTTGATTGGAGAAATTGAATTATTTATTTAAAAAATTACTATTTAGCTATTCACATAAAACTGACAATCACTATTTTAAGTAATATATCTTTATTTACATGTTTCTTTTGAATAAAATTAAATAATTTTTTTTTGTAGATATGATAGTGTGGGGCCCAATAATTTGTGGCCCTGACCCACCTTTACATTGGGACCCAAGGCTCAAGCCGAGTAGGGATATAGCCGAGGACGTATAATAAAAGTAAAAGTAACCTGGAGACATAGCCGAGGATGACTCTGTCCTCATCCTTGGCATCCCCGAGGCCCTCCTGAAAGAAAGGGTAAGAACGGTATAGGAACAATTTTGGGAAAAACCTAAAATATCTGCGTTGATAGAAAAAGGACCCCTGGACAGTATGGCGACAAAGGACAAAGGGAAAGCTGCCATTACTGCCATTGAATACTCTGTACCTGACAGGACCATACTCTTCAGCTTTTACAACCACCCCCAACCACTTTGGGTATGGGCTGATGGGACAAGTATCAGTCCTGGAAAGCCGAACCTACACGTAGACGTTGGATGAGGGGTACAGGCTAATATAAAAGGAAAAGTAAGCAATCCAAAGAAGGGGCTGGGAAAAAAGGCCAAGAACGAAAGCCTCCCAGACCGTCTCGAGGAGAAAGACTCCTCGAGCGAACATGATTGAATTCTATATGAACACCACGACTAACCACCGTTCGGTAACCAAGGCTTAGCCTTTCAAACCCACGCTCTACAAATTATATTGTTTGGGCCCTCAACGTGCGAATCTAATACTATTTTGGGGCCATCACGAATTGAGTCCTTACAATTGGCGCTGTCTGTGGGGAGGCTTGTGTGTTGGCACAGGCGGTGGGTCGAGAAAGTCCCCCCATCACTTCCAACAGCCCGTTGTAGTGCCCTAACATAAAGTTCCACTAGAGGCTGCGTTTTTCCATTAGGGGCTACGCTTCGAAGTATCAGTAGTGCGGATGGTTCTAGGGGCTTGGCCGAGGGGCTAATCCCCCCAAACCAATGTCCCATGACTTGGCCGAGGGGCTAACCCCCCCTACTTAAAGAAAATATCTAAGTTTTGGATAGAACCAAGGTATTGTATGGTCCTCGGACTCAAACTTATGGGGAAACCAACTACTTAAAAATCTAAGTTTTGGACAGAACCAAGGTACTGCATGGTCCTCGGACTCAAACCTATGGAGAAACCAACTACTTAAAAATTTAAGTTTTGGACAGAATCAAGGTATTGCATGGTCCTTGGACTCAAACCTATAGGGAAACCAACTACTTAAAAATCCAAGTTTTGCACAGAACCAAGGTATTGCATGGTCCTCGGATTCAAACCTATGGGGAAACCAATTACTTAAAGAAAATATCTAAGTTTTGGACAGAACCAAGGTATTGCATGGTCCTTGGACTCAAACCTATGGGGAAACCAACTACTTAAAAAGCTAAGTTTTTGACAGAACCAAGGTATTGTATGGTCCTCGGACTCAAACCTATGGAAAACCCAACCACTTAAGGAGAAGTCTAGATGGCTCAGACCTACAGGATGATTATATACTAAAAGTGGGATTAAGTCCTAGACGAAATGAAGATTCCAACCTGTCCTCGGATCCTCAGTTCTAAGGGAACTGATGCAAACGAGCGTCTAAGTTTAGTACAATCGTGCTTCAATCCTCAGACCGGATGCCAAAAATGGCTAAGACTATGAAGGATATTAAGAAGGTGACAAATCACCCTAGTACTTGGCGACCCGCATGGGCAGCTTATTTTGGGTTACCCATCCTCGGATGATTACCTCCTACACAGTACCGAGCATTCAGCTGTCATCTTGGTTAGTCTTGGGTATGTAGCCTTTTTCAGGTCGGCATTATTGTGCCGAATAGTTTCAATAAGCTCGGAATAATATCTTTTTCTTAATAAGGGCCTCGGCCCTAAGTATTGTTTTTTCAGGTCGGCATTATTGTGCTGAATAGTTTCAATAAGCTCATAAAAATATCTTTTTTTTAAATAGGGATTTCGGCCCTAAGTATCTTTTTCTCACGGTCAAGCTGACGATCATGAGCTCGAGGGTGAGCACGATCATGTGTTTTTTTGTGTGTGTGTGTGTGTGTGTGTGTGTGTGTGTGTGTGTGTGTGTGTGTGTGTGTGTGTGTGTGGAATGGGCTGGGTTGAATTTAGTTATATATATATATATATATATATATATATATTTTTTTTTTTTTTTTTTTGGGTTAAATGGGTTCTAACGGGTTTTTAGTTAAAACCCAATTATTATTATGTTTAATTGGGTGGGTTTGGATTTAATTAGAGTGGGTGGGTTTGGGGGGACAAATAGGTTTGGGCTTACTTTGCCACCCCTACTTAAAATGAACCAAATCAAAGGGTTAGTTTTCCATTTGACCAAACTCTTTATTTTCTATACTCCCCCCACCCCCCCCCACAAAAAAAAAAAAAAAAAAAAAAAAAACACACCAAACACTAAAAAACTAACAAAAGAAAATGATTTCACTCCAAATCAAAATTAGCATCAAATATCTTCAATGAATCGTTGTATGGTAGTTAGGTTTAAATTTGTCAATTATTTTTGGAAAGATAAGGTTATTTTCATTTTCAATTTCTTTGAAAAACAATAAGTCTAAAGACATAACGTATATTATTTTTTTTTCCTCATAATTATTAATGTGACATATTGTGATTAGTATTAAATAAAAAAATTGTATTAATAATGTACCTATAATGTGCCCATAATTATAACTGACATTGTTTTGATTGGTTAAGAGTATGGAAAAGTGAGACCTAGAGAGGATGAAAAGGGTTGGGATATGGAAAAGTAGAAGAATAAACAACAAATATAAATTTTATTTGTTTGGTTGAGAAAAAAAAAATGATAGAAAAAAATAGTTTATATAATTTTTTTGCTATTATATCCTTATTACGTTTTTTTTTTTTTAATTATTATATAAGAAAATATTGCCTACTATCAATTAAATTAGTAAATATAACATTTGATAAGTGTGGGGGGTAAAAGACCAGTAGGCCTACGTTGATCTCTATATTGGGCCGAAGGCCCAGCCCAAGGGAAAAATCCCTCCTCGGTCGTGGGGAGGAAAAGCCCTTCCTCGACCACGAGGAGAGCCCTCCTCAGCACAGTGTAGCCGAGGATGGAGAAGGTAACCTGCCACCGGTAGTGACACTCCCTATCATCCCACGGAGCGGGAAAAGTATTAAAGCAGAAAAGGACAATGAAAGTGTTTAAAGGAAAGGCTGTCATTATTGCATCTAGTTCCTTATACCTGACACAGCCATACTTCTTTGTCCTTACAACCACTCCCAACAACTGGAGGGAAAGGCTAATAGGACAAGTACCTGCCCTAGGGACCCCATTCAGGAAGAAAAAAACTACTATAAAAGGGGAGTAAAGAGAAAGGAGGAGGGCGGGGCAAGGACCCCCCCCCCCCCCCAACACACAAGAGGGACCAGAAAGGGCTCCTGGAGCAGCATCGAGGATCAATTCTCCCAGATGAACTCAGTCCATTTCATGCTATCGAGTAAAACGCCATGATAACTGTTGTCCATACACCAAAACTTAGCTCTTTGGCCCATTCTCTCCAAATTCATTGTACTGGGCTCGCTGATCTAAAGTCTCACGCATCCTGGGCCGGACCAGAAAGATCGGACCCTACAATTGGCGCCGTCTGTGGGGAGAGCTTGTGCATTGGTGAGTATGATGGTTAGTCACGGTCAAGCTCCTATCAACAAGAATCCCTCGAGAGGACCATTTTGACAGTGGTGCGAGCTACGTGAAAGCCTCCCATCATTTCCAGGAATACACTGCCATTATCATAGTTTAGCCTTCGTCCTGGGTCACACTTCGAAGTGCTCATTACGAGGGGAGGACCGCTAGGCAGCACAGTTCAAGGGACTTTGGTGTCATGTCAATTTAGTCCTTACCATTATCCCTAGAATGGAAAAAGTTGATACATCAAATAGTGTTTTAATTAGTATATGTAATTAAATTATTAGGATTTAAAATAGAATTTAAAACACCAAGACATCAAAATCCCCAATTTAAGCCAGATCTTCATCTCCTTCCTTTCCTCACAATCAAAATAACTTCAAGCTCTATTCTCTAGTCACGTATACACTTGGACGAGCCCTAGAGAAAGAAGGCACTATTTGGTTGTTGGTGACTAATGAGAGAGAGGGAGAGCAGGTGGGGATGCGTTAGGGGGTTTAGGAATTTTGGTGGTCACGTGATTGAGTTTTAATTTGGGTTTTTTTTTTTTTTTTTTTTAACCGACGTGGCGGTACAAGTAGTAGATGATGTGAGGACATGGATATTGCTCTAGCTTTGATGACATTGGTATTCCCTACAGGAAATTGATATAACACAAAGTACTCTTATAAGAAGGATGGAACCAAGCCCCAGGAGTGGATTGCTAACCCTCAAACTGGTAATCCTGATGATGAACAACAAGAATGTCAAAACAAAGTTGCTGGTCTTGCTCGAGCCATTGACTTGGCCGAATCTGCTTTTCTTGATAAATGAGGTTCAGTTTTAGCTGTGCCAATGTAGGTGTTCATTTCGGCTGAGTTTTAACTATGATATCAATAATTTTGGACTTTTTACCATTTAATTAGAATTTTGATAAAGGTATTTGAGTGAATTATGATGTTTACATTTCAGGTTCAGCTAGTATTTGGATTTTTAGTATTTTGAAAATTGGTTAAAATAAAATTTTATTAAATAAATAAAACTTTAAAAAGTTGTACATAAATAATAAACTAAAAATCTAAAGAAAATTTAGACATGAATCAAGGATATAATGAAGTGATAGACGGCGCGGAAAATTTAAATATCTTGCAATGTGTCAAACACGGTGGAAACGATCAAGGTCCAAAGTTCATTCTATGTGTAAAAGGCAATGTAGCAATAGGGCAGGATGATTTAGGCCATGTTTAGTACATTATCTTAAACACATGTTTTTAGTTTTTAAACAACATTACACGTATTTTCACACATTTTTTCACCCACACATATTTCCAAAAAAATTGAAAATTGTTATTTAAACACACGTATCAAACAGGCCCTTAATATCTTGTAAGTGTCACGGTGGAAAGTTATTAGCTCCTAATATTTAGTGTGAAACTAATATAACCATCCAAGGCTCCATCCAAATTCAAAAGTGAAACTATTGAGATCATTAATTAAGAGCCCTCCAACAATTAAGCCTTAGTTCCAAAATTTAGGATTGGTTAAGGATACTCAATTGATTAGATTGGGTTGGCTATTTGAATTCTTTTTCTCAATTTTATCCTATCTGAAGTTCTGCTCTTTATTACTTCCCTAATTAACATGTCTTCTTTTATTATTACTTTTGCTGGCTGTGTAACCATGATTCTATTGTTTGGAATTATTTAATAGTTATCTCAATTGTTGTTGTTGCTATGTTTTTTGATTCAGCCACACAAAACACGCATGATGATCCATCGAGCAAGGAATGACTGGAGGGTGGAAAGAGTTGCTTCCTTCAAACGCTATGGATTGAAATATACATTGAATAAAAACAGGTGACATAATTTTTTTTAATTAGTCACGCATTCCGTCATTCGTTTCTTTGCTGCATGATTACGTATTTATTTGTTGCAAAAGTTGGAATTTTTGATATAAACATTTTGTGGGCACTGTGCAGATAATAACAAAGATCCCCTTCTTGCACATAAACAGCTGGACTAACTAATAGAAGCGGACTCCATTATCTCAACTGCAACAAAAAATTCAAGAAGGGTTAGAAGTTTTAGATTACAAAAACAAAAAATTTAAATATTTGATTAATAACATAGCTATTGATCTTTGATCATTTAAAAGATTTTTAATTATGAAGGACATAAAAATAAAATGAGTTTTAATAGTAGATTTGTCAAAATTTACATTCAATAAAAAGATATTGAATGAAATTGTAATCTTACGCTACAACCAAATTTGTTACCAAAATTAGTCAAAAAAAAATAATTGTTTTCTGTAGTAGAGCTATAGTACTAGAGTGACACACATTTTTGGAGAAAACTTAACAAAATTTGCATGACCCATCTGTGTTACAAATGACAACATGGATTTCATGTAGGCTAATATGGCAACAAAATTTTTTCAGCATTTATTGCCAAAATGTTTTGATTCCAAGTGTAGTCTTGTCATTAAATACCAATGGTTAATTTTATTTCATTATAAATATGTCACAAAAATTGTACTTACCACATTTCCTTGTAGTGTATTCATAGTTCTTTTCTCACATTTCCTCGTAGCTCTTATTTACATTTCATCTTTTGTTTTTCTCAAAAAGAAAAATAAAAATTCAAGTTCCTTTCTTACCAATGGCTGTCAACGGACCAGTGCAAATTTATGCCCAAAAAATTCTCAATGAAAGGTTGAAATCTTTAAAGTCAAAAAAGTTTCCAAACCTCCACCAATCCACAAACACCACCAACTTTGTCTTTGATTTTGCTTCCTTTCATCAACCTTTAGCCAATGATGATGTAATTGGTTTTGTTGACATGTTGGAACACATGTCAACCAACAAACAACTCCCATTATTAACCATTTTTTCCCAAAAGAGCCCATCAGGGAATTCCTTGCTTCATGAGGCAGCAAGTTTTGGAAGTACGAAAATCACGAAATTCATTGTTGATCACTTCCCTTTCCTTCTTACCAAGAAAAATATTCTAGGGGACAGTGCAATTCACGTGGCCACAAAAAATAAACATCTAAGAGTTTTAGAAATCCTCATTAATAGTTCTACTGTAGAGTTGCAGATGAGGAATAGTATAGGGAACACCGCTTTACATGAAGCTATGTTTTTTCCTATTTCTTATGAAGCCATCAATCTTTTATTTTGGGGAGATCCCAACGTGGCATATATTTTGAATGAAGATGGAAAATCTCCATTGTGCCTAGCTACTCACGATAAGCAAATTGTTGGGCTTCTATTACTAGCGCCATATGGGAATCGTGGTCTCATTGGAAGTCCTCGACTTGAATTACCATTTTATGATGCCATAAGGATGGAAAGATTAGGTATATTCCTTACTTTTATTTTATCAATTTTTTATTGTCATCCTATTTAATTCTTTTTAATCTTATAAACAATTGAGCATAATGTATATTTGGTAGGTTCAAAATAAATGAGCATAATGTATATTTGGTAGGTTCAATAATAAATAAGTGCCATCTAAAATTATTCCTAATTTGCATAAGTTTTGTGCAATAAAATAAAACATAATGCATTGCATGTTTTGTATCACACTTACTTTGTATTTTCCACTTTTTTTTAATAAAAAAAAAACTTTTTATTAATCAAAAAAAAAAAAAAAACTTTTTATTTTCCACATTGATTGTAGCAAACATATTGCATGTCATGCATGTTCTAAATTAATATATTCTAGTTAATTCTTTCAAATGTCATTCATGTTTTAAAATTTTTTTTTTTTTTTTTTTTTTTTTTTTGGTTATCTTAGATATATTAGAAGAAGTTTTTAGCAAGAACCCATTACTCTTCCATGTAAGAGACCAAAAAGGGAAGACACCTCTACATTTAGCCGCAGCCAATAATTACATTGAGGGCATTCAATTCATTTTAACAAAATTCAAACAACATGCCCTTGTAAAGAGCCTAAAGGGTGACCTTCCTATCCATATATCAAGCAAGAAGGGACACATTAAGGCTGTTAAAATATTTCTTGAACAACAATGGCACGATCCATCTAAATTATTAAACAATTTCGGTCAAAATATATTGCACGTTGCGGCAAAGCATGGGCAAGACAAGTTGGTGAAAAACATATTGTCAAACCCAAGGTTTGAGAAACTTCTAAATGAAAGGGACAAGAATGGACACACAGCCTTGCATTTGGCCACTATGAATTTTCATTCAAATGTTGTGTGTACTCTCATGTGGGATAGGAGAGTTTACTTGAATCAGCAAAATAAAAAAGGTTTGACAGCTTTGGATATTGTTAGACAAAATGAACGGACAACGAGACAGGTATGACCTTATCATTGAATATTTATCTTATTTGATTTTAGGAGTTTGTCTCATAATATATCAAATGCATAACACACCCTTTAATAGATAAATACTTGTGAATGACAGTAGCATATTGATGTGATTGTCCCTTACATTCTACATATTAAGTTGTAGTACTACTAGTGTCAATATGTGCTCTTCTAGTTCAATATCAACTTCCTTTAAATTTTAACAATCTTTCAAAAAGATTAATGAAACTTTCCTCGGAAATTTTCTATTTTGAGAAGCCTAAAGATTTTGATCTAGATGAAATACAAAATCAATTTTGAAGTTGGTATACCAGTAGAGAGAGAGAGAGACACGTTGTTTTTCGAAAAATGATTTTTTAAGAAGTTCCAAAACTGTTTTTTAATTACTTTTATTACTTATAAAAATTAATACCATAATTGGGACTTTATTAATAGTAACTCTAAGTTTTAATTAAATAAATTTGAAATTTATTAGAAAACTCAATTGTACAAGGTAGTTAGAGGCATAAAATAAATTGTAGTAAAAAATTTTAAGGGCATGTTTTACATTTTTGCCAAATTAATATTACTATTGCACCTCAAGTTAACTCAAATTACTTTATGGTTTTTCCTCAATTAGTGAGTTACATATATTTATATATTGTTTTACTTTCCTTGCAGATATTGACCGATTGGGCTTTAACGATAGCTGGCACAACCATGAGCATTAAGGGATCTAAAATTCTATCAAGAAAACCAAGAACGCGATCAAGATATCGCATGATTAAGCACTGGTTCGATATTCTTTTAATGATATCAATTTTAGTGGCCACTGTGGCCTTCACTGCCGGCTTAACAGTACCAGGTGGATTAGACAATTCTAGTGATGATAGAACCAAAGGCATGGCAATCTTGGCAAATGAATGGGCATTTCAGGCTTTTATTCTTTTTGATACTTTTGCCATGTTTTGCTCAATCATGGGGGTTTTCATCCTCATATGGTCTATAATATTAGAAACTGAAATGGCAGAGTCCGCCATTAGCTTTGCCGTGAAACTTGTGGGAATAGCTCTCTTAGCCATGTCCTTAGCTTTTACGTTAGCTATTTATTTAGTAGCCAACATATCTTGGGTTAAATATGCTGTTTTTGGTGTTGGATTCTTGTTCGTCACCTATTTTTTCTTTTCTTTCTTCTTGTTGATATGTCCATTTGGGACTCGCCGTCCTGTGTTCCGTTTCATTTGTCACTTTGCCATTCCTATGATATATCGATTCTTGCCTTCGAATGACACGGTCAAAGTTAAACATGAGTAAGAGGTAAACTTACTTGCTTTCTTTGTTCAACCCTTAAAATTCATGTGCATTTCGTGATATACTAATTATTTGTCTCATTTAATGTTTTTTTTTTTTGGGTACAGAATGAGGGCGTGATCGATGCAGACAGAGACAGTCAATACTCAACCAAATAAAAACATTATGTATCAAATAGTTCATTATATCAATTTGATTTTTTTTCTCTTTTTAGAAACTTATTAAATTATTAGTCTTGTACTTAGGACTCTGAACTGGACCAAGTATTTCTTGTAATTTTTAATTTATGTGGCAATATAATATTTCTTTCTTGTAATTGTTAATCTGTGTCACAATTTAATATTTCTTATGAGTGTAGTACAAAGTCGAGTCCAACATTAGTAACTACTAGTGTTGGCAGCATGTGCTTGGTCTATTGGAGGATTTTATTCTACTAATATATAAGCAAATCAGATGGTTATATATTGTAAAATCTTTTATAGTTTCCTAAACCTATTTAAGGTTCACAAAAATGCATTTTTTTTTTTTAATAGTTCTTATACGTGCAGCGTTACATAATTGAACTATTAAATATCAATCAAAGTTACGCTTCTTAAGGTTATTGATTGAGGAGGCAAAGTCCTTTACTATGCTTAATAAAAGTTACAGCTTTCTTTTAAAACAAATAAAAATAACAATTTTTATTCTAAACTATTATTGAAAAACATTAAATAAACAAAAAAAAAATTAAACACTAATTTTCAGAAGTTAACCTCATTGGCCATTGCCCACAACCAATAAATAATGATCATGAATTTGCATTGCAATCTAATGGGTTCTTCCACAGTGCTCGTACAGAACCTTGTGAAAGCCGGGTATGATTAAAATTTTCCCTAATTAACAGAGAAAACCAGCATGAGACCTTTTTTTCCCCTTACTTTTGAAATATTTATTATGTTGAAAAAATAGGGACAGGACCTTGTAGAATTCAATTATATTCTTGAAAATTTTTGTGACTAAAATATTCATAAGCACAAAATGGTTAACCATTAATTTGTAGATATTAATTGAATTCCATGTATATATATAGAGAGAGGCATGTTTTAGGTGTGATGTGACATTTCCCATGCTTGATGATCCTGAAAATGCAATGTGTATGTTTCATTTAGATTCTACGTAAATTGCACTGCTATCCTAGTATGGCAACTGATTGCTGCTGTTTATTAGGTGGAGGTTGCTTGTAATGTGAGAAGAATGGGGCTGTAAGTGGAGTTCAAATCTTCTATCCTACTTTTCCTACTCAACTCTATACTCCACCAATAAAAACTTGTCACATGCTCATCTAATTAATTAATTATTACTATTAAAAGGGTACTACCTCTTAGTCTTAGTGTTCCCTCGATCATGATAATATGTTTTACATGTGAGGGTGTGACTTTTTTTTGTTGTTGTATATTTATGAAATTTGAGGGTTTAACCTTCTAAAAAAAAATCGGGGGTTTAAAATTTGTCCTAGTTAAAAGTATGGGGATCGGGGGGCTTAACATGTTTCAATCATAAAAGTAAAACAATAAGGTATTTTTGGTACTTTCTTCTAATTAACTACATGTTAAAATTTAACATCTCATTGTTCTTGAGGTAATTTGCAATTGTATAGCTCATTAGTTTGACAATGACTTGGAAACTTTATTGGTATTTTCCTAGTTCATTTACTAAGGAAAAACCGAGTGTGTCACCTAAATATTCTTCATTTGTCTCCGATAGTATCACCTAAACTTGGTCTTTGTCCTCTTTGTCAAAGAGTGCCATTTGTCAAACAGAGAAAATGACTATTTTAAGTTTTTTTTTGTTTTTTTTAATTTATTATTATTATTAATTTGATAGTTGTAGGTGAAGGATTTAAATCTTAAATATTTTCATTGAAAACATAAAAAACTACTAATTGAGCTATATACAAGGCTCTTGGCAACTCGTTTTATGCTACTAACCTAGAGTATGTAATGAATACAATTTGTTAATCTGTATGAGAATATATGCTTTTTCAAGTCAGATTCTGTAAGCATTTTCTGTGTGATCACTGGTAGCACAAGTAGAGTACGCTATGGCTCATTTTGGATTGAATTTATTGTTGCTGAAACTGAAAACTGAAAACTGAAAACACTGTAGCAAAATAATTTTAAATGTGTAAATAGTACCATGAGTCTCATTTTTAATATTTGTTTATGAATAAAGTGGCTATGGGTCCCATGAACAGTACTGCTACAGTGTTAATTGTCCCCTGCCTTTCTGCAAAATGCGTGAAATGAAAAAAAAAAAAAAAAAAAAAAAGGAACACAGATGCAGACGCAAGTTTCAACCGAATCCAAACGGCACCTATGTCTCTCTTTCACCACCTCTTCCCTTTCCCAACTATTTGTATTATGATTATGGTTCATTATCACTATGCAAGTATTATTTCCAATTCATGGTTCTTGTGAGCAAGAATCTGTGAGGGGGCCTTCAAAGTGCACCACTTGCCTTCATTGTCTAAGACATTGAAGTGAGTAGTGGGATTATGACACGTAATCAATTATAATTAATTATTTGGAGAATCAATCATAATCAATAGCAATAATCACATGTAATTAAGCTTAATTACAATCATGACATTGTGTGCTAAAACCTTAATACAGTTTAAGCACATAAAGTAGTGTCGTTTTGATTGTTAGGATTGATAGATTTATTTGTAATTAATCTCTTGATTATCTAACGATCAAAACGACGAGTTTATCTTTTGGCCTCAAAATGATTTGTTTGCCCTTGGTTTTGGGTTAAACAATGGTTGCAAAACATGATTTCTACACAATTTATGGTTAAATACATTTGATTACGATTAATTATTATTGGATTCTTGAGAGGAATTAAACTTAATTAATTGGGGAAAGTACCAAAAAAAAAAATAAGTAGGCTTTTATCATTGGGACACAATAAACTTAAACTCCAAGACTTTTAAATAATACAGTTTAAAGTTAATTTAAACCCTAGACTTTTGTAGATGTACGTTTTACATGAGAGGGTGTGATTTTTATTTATTTATTTATTTATTTGCATATTTATGAAACTGGTATGTAACCTGTGCTTACGCACGAGAATGATAAATTGTAGTAGTGTTATTAATGTTAGTTTGAGTTATTAAACAACATTTGGAGGTGAAATATAGTTTTTCCTTACAATTTTTATGATATTGGTTACGCTAAGTTCTCATTACATTGCTATTATCTATATAATTTTGAAAATTACTATTAGATACTATATATACAATATCAATTCACAATTATTATCTATGAAATTTTACTAAATATAACACAAAATAAAATAATAAATTGGGATAGGTGCATAGGATCGTTCAGCTTAATTACAGTTTGTTAAATATCTTCTTCGCATATAAAATATCTAAGTAAAAACAGTATAAAAAATATGCTCATTAGTTTTGAGAAAAAATAACTGCAAAAATCTAAATAATATAATTTGTATGGAAAGTTAACAAAAAGAAAATCCAATTTTGATTCTAATTGAATTTTCTCTAATATATATATATATATATATATATATATATATATATATTATCTAATTAGTAATAGACCATACATAGTCATAGTATATTACATAAATAACTTATAAACTTGAATTGTTTTTTACTCCAAAAAAAAAAAAAAAAAACTTGCATTGTTTTTAGTTTTACACCCAAAAAAAAAGTTCATAAATATAAAATCATTCAAAATTTATATTTTTTATGGCTTATTTATTTTAGACTCCTCGTTTTCTATACTAAATTAACTCATTTGGCACAAATTTTTTTTTAAAAAAAAAATACCTAAATTAGATAGGACATGTGGCACAAAATTAGACTCTAAATGAATTCAAATTTAAAATCTAATTGAATTTTCTCTCTACTTTGCCTATATATATATATGAGAAATACTACGTCCACAACATTTTTACAATATTTTCATAACAAATCACAGGTGGTTAGTTATTATAGGTTCAAATTTGAACTTAACACTAAGATTACTTTTTTGCGCCAACAGTAACAACCAATAACAACCTGCGACTTAGGATTTATTGTAAAAATTTTATGAAAATGTTGTGTACATATCATTTCTTATATATATATATATATATATATATATATAGATTTGGGGGTTTAACCTTCTCAAAAAAATGGGGGGTTTAAAATTTGTCCTATTTAAGAGTATGGGGATTTAGGGGGTTTAACATGTCTCAATCATAAAAGTAGAACAATAAGGTATTTTTGGTACTTTCCTCTAATTAACTACATTTTAAATTTAACATCTCATTGTTCTTAAGGTAATTTGCAATTTTATAACTCATTTTTTGGACTATGACTCGGAAACTTTATTGGTATCTTCCTAGTTCATTTCCAAATGAAAATGTGAGTGTGTCACCTAAATATTCTTCATTTGTCTCCGATAGTGTCACCTAAACATGGCCTTCGTCCTCTTTGTCAAAGAGCGCCATTGGTCAAAAAGAGAAAGTGATTATTTTAAGATTTTTTTTTCATATTAATAATTTCATAGTTGCATGTGAGAGATTTATACCTTAGAATATTTTTATTGAAAACACAAAAAACTGTTGGTTGAGCTAATACAAGGCTCTTGGCAACTTGTTTTATATATGAGACAAAATATTGTTTGTTATCCCTATTCCCAATGAATTGATGTGACATGGTATGCAAAAAATAAAAAATTACACTTAGCATAACTTGAATTTCTCTAAACAGTTGGATTTTCAAATTATTTATCCAATCAGCAGTTATTATATGGTGTAAATTTCTTAAAGTTACACTTGACATAACTCTCTCTCTCTCCATATTTATTTTATTTATTGTGATAATATATTTATTTTAAAATATTAGAATTTAAAGGACATGTTGTTCCATATATGGACATGTTTTATTTTAGGATAAGAACACCGGTACCCAGTAGATTTTTCCTTCCCAACATATTTATCACCCCCTATCAAAAAAATATATATATATATTATCTATTTAAGGTGAAGGGCCCCTTGAACAGTCTTTTTATTTTGCACTCTTTGCCTTTGGTCAGCCAAACTCACTGTTTTGGTGAGAGAACTGTGAAGGATATAGTTTTAAGATTTTAGACTATATACTTTTGACATGTATTTTTTTTTTTTTTTGGGGTGTATTTTTCAAATGAAAAATCTACATAATCTTTCTCTCAACACAAAAAAAAAAAAAAAAAAAAAAAAAAAAAAAAAAACTCTGCATAATCTTTAGTTAATAAATATTTAAAAAAGAGCTCGAGCACAACGTGCAAGTGCCACCCAAGGGAGTTTAAATAAATGTGCCGTGTAATTATTTTAAATGTAAACTATCGTGTATCAATGAAACAAGGATTGGAAAATTCCAAACCTAACCCAGCTCATGATGTCTCCAAAAAAAAATCCAGCAGGTAGATATTAAACTCCCAACCCAGCTCATGATATCTCTAAAAATCAATCCAATCGGTAGAGATTAAGCTTAGTGGTATTGTCTTATTAGGGTAATATTGTCCTGCCAAATAAAAATATTGGACTTTCGTTAAACTATTTAAGCCAATAATTAATTTAAAATATGATTATAAAATTATATAATTGGGTCTAATTTTCCAAATATATTAATATGAACTAAGTTTCAAAATACTAAATCAAGTTGATAAATTTAAAATGAATCAAAACTAACATATTTAATGTGATTTTTTTTTCTTTCTAAAATATGTGGTTTGGGTTGAATTACTTGACTTGAAAATTTTGCTAATTTGATGACCCAACACAAGCTTAAAAAAGAATTAAAATTCAATCGAACTCATCAATTAATCCATTAAAAACCAATCAGAGGTGTTGTGTTGGGTTAGACTAGATTGATGCCACAAACAAATAATAATAATAATAATAAAATATGTGACAATAACATATTAATGAAGCATAAGATTAGGTAAAAGATTCATATCTCATACCAGCGATAGATAAATAAAATTTGTGACAATAAACATATTAATGAAGCATAAGGTTAGATAAAAGATTCATATCTCATACCAAGAAGGCCCAGTTCCTTTATGGGTTGTTTGGATTGAGAGGAAAGAAAAGAGGAGTAAAAAGAAGTACCATAGAGTTGACCGGAAATTACAGTTGGTCGGATATTAGGTTAATTTTTAGCCAACTCTATTTTATTCCAAGGTAGTTGATACCGTACCGGTACCGGTCATATCAGTACGTATTTCGGTATCGAAATACCTACATTTCATATCGGTTTAAATACCGACCGTATCGGTCATGTGCTGGCCAATTTCGAGCAATACCGGTTGGTACAGAAAAATTTATTTTTTTTTTAATTTTGTAATTTTTGTAAGGGCAGAATGGTAACTTAATTGATTTAAATTATTAATATTATTTGTTTTCTTAATATGCAATGAACAATTAAGATTTACATTTTTTATATTATGTTTTATTTTTTTTAATTGATGCTAAAGTCTAAAATCATGAATAATTTGTTATGAATTTAGGTAATGTTTTATGGTAAACTTTTATATTTATCACATATTGGGTAATGTTGATGGATACTTTTAAGTCAATAATTAAAAATCTATTTAAAGAAAATTTTTAAGAAAAAAATAAATAATTAATTAATGTTTGGGTAGTTTTTGTCAATTTCTTATAAAAATGGTATCAAAATTTTCTTAAAATGAATTGTTAACAGTTGTCCTAAAAATACTTGTTAACATGATCCTATTATAATTACAATTATATAGGCATATTAGCTGCTTCATCATGGCGATGCATATGTTTTCCTTCCCATATATAGCAAACCCTCTCTTTCTTTTTTTTTTTCATAAATGAAAGATTGAATTAGTTGATAGTAATTTGACTTCACCAACTTACACCATTGAACGCAATGGACAAAAGTGCTTAGCATGAGCAGATAAATGGCCAGAGTGTGAGAACAAAAATTAATATAGCTAAGATTAGGAAAAGGATTCATACTATCAATGCCCATTTCTTGCACACTTTCTACAAACTTTTCTTGAATGTCCATTTTCGAAGAAATTCGACATTTTTTCGCTTTGGACATATCATTTGCCGGCTTCTGCACTTGAGCCAACTTATTTTTTCTGCTGGAATACACACGTGTCCACACCATGTTGAGATCACGCATTGGGATGGGCTTCTCCAGATAGGCACAAGCTCCATAGTCTAAACTCCTCTGAATAGTGTCAACTCCATCATCCTCCGATGCTACTAAATATCATTAAAAATAGTGTGATGTTAGATTCACAAAACATGCTAAATATTAATGAAACTATAAATGGCATATATGTTTTAGTAAAAGGCATAAATATCGTCAAAATACATATAACATATTGAAGGAATTGAACAAGCTGTGTATACTTACCCACTACAGGCAAGCCCTTCTCTCTACCAATTCGAAGAAGCTCAAATTCACTTATACCAAGCAGGCGTTGTTGAGTTATTATAATATCAAATATGCTTATGTCCTTCCTAAGTAGAGTCAAAGCTTCCTCCACTTGATCGCACTCTGTAACTGAAAAGTATTTTTGCTTTCAGTGTAACATCCATGGGGCGCAAATGGATACGTGTCATATTTAGGTGTCATATTTGGGATAGGTAAATATTTTGCATTCAGTTATAGCCCATTAAAAAAAAAATCAGGAAGAATTTTATTAACACGAAAAAACACATTTTACAAGACACACAAATCCCACATGGATAAAACAATCCCAATCTATACAGAGGCCTAAAAGTCCCTACCTTAAAACATGCCAATCACCATTACTGACTCAAACTAGGACTCTCAAAGTTTTAAAAGGTCTCATACCAATTAAAGGCCCTCTATATAAGGTTTAGGACTTCCCCCACCTAGGCAATATGGAACTTAGTCAAGATACTTAATTGCACTGGTTTTAACCGAACAGGTAGCAGATGATGTCCTTCCCTGAAATAGTCCAGTGAGTCAAATAAGTATACTTACTCGATCTGGTGAGTAACAACTATATAGGAGTCCAAAATTGAAAAAATTTAAGTCAAAACTCAACATCCCTCAGTCTCTTAATTTTCAGCCTTTTGTATTCCAAACGAAGCAAACACAACTCTCTGTTTTCATCCTTTCCTACGTTCCCTCTAATAAGCAAGGATAAAATAAAAAATAAAAACAACAACAAACTCTCAGCAAAAAAAAAAAAACAACAACAAACAAACAAACAAAACAAATGTTATCCTCTTTTTCTCTTTCCTTCTTGTTGATGATTGTCATCTCCCTCCATTTAAAAGGAATGTTGAGGACGGAAGAAGATTGAGCGTGAAAAGAGGAGAGAGAAAGATAACCAGAAGGAAAAACTTTAGGACATCCATCACCTTTCTCACTCCATCTCCCTTAACCCTAACATGATACACAGAAATTAAGGGTGACCCATGTTCTCGCGAGGTGATCTGCGCAATGCGTCTACAAAAGGTCGTCATCAGCATCGAGGAATGCCCTTCTCTCTCACTTAGACAGTGTTGAGAGAGAGAGATGAGACATCACTCATGCTGCAACATACAAAAGGTGAAGAGGGGGCTGTGGTCACCAGTGTAAGATGAGAAAGTCATCAAAAAAACCTTTTGAATTTTTTTAAAGAGAAACTCCTTTCACAAATATCATGACTGGTATCTATTAACACCCCGTCAAAAAGAAAAGAAAGTCAAAAAGGAGACCAGAACAGACCTTTGTATTGGTGCTTACATTTCCGAAGATTTGTTACAACTTCTTGAAGGCTTTTCTGATCGTGATCCACAACCAAAATGCTCAGACCAACCGGAGAATAATTGAAACCGGTATTACTTTCTGTCAACACGGCCTTGCCTTTGCTTTTTCTGTCCATCTCTCAATGCGACTCTCCGGAGATGTTATTCAAAACATTACACATTGTGATTTCCTTGCCCCCTCAATCATTTTGATTCAATTTCCACGGGCGTCTTCTTTTATAAAATAAAATATAAATTTCTATGGACTAAAATGTAGGCCCCAAAATTAAGATTCTTTTTCATTCCAAACGGAAATGCTAAAAAAAATATATAGTTTTTTATTTATTTTCTCTCTCTTTTTATGACTTACTTTCTTCTACTCTTTCTTTTTTCCACTTTCTTCTCTGCCTGTCTATTTTATCTTCTGCCAATCTCTCTTTCTTTTTTCTTCTTCTATCTTCTCCATAGCCGCACCTCCATGGCACCACCAATAGCCACTATGAGCTTCATTTCTCTCTCTCTCTGTCTCTGCCTTTCTTTTCTCTCTCTCTTTCTTCAAATCTTTCTCTATTTCGGCCAAGCCTCCATGACTCCATGACCATAGCCGAAGCTCACAAGCTCTTTCTCTATTCTCAACCAATCTCTAATTCTTTTCTACTTTCCTATTTTATTTCTCCTTTATTAATTTTTTTTATTTCTCCGGCCAAGAATCCCTCTCTTTGTTTGGTTGTTTATGTTTGATTTTGTGGGGATTGTTTTTGGTTTGAGGTTTCAAAAGTGGGATTTTAATTTGGGTTCAGTGAGTTTTTAGTTTGGTATAGAGAGAGAGGTCAACGGTGGCTTTCTGTTTTTATTTTTAATTCTTGAAAGGTGGTGAGGTTAGTATTATTTTAAAGTGATAGAATTAAAAATTAGAAAATATGATGTATGACCTATTGCAAAACAGTGTGGTAAAAAAATAAAATAAGTTTTGATGTGTTAAAATAACATTTAGTCTGGCATGGCAAGTACTAATGCTCTAATAATCCATCCGACTTTTGCCTATAGACTATAGCGAAAGAGAGAGAAAAAATATCTACCCAATTTTTGGACACTGAGCAGAATTTCCTAAAACATTTAGGGTAAAAGAAAACATACACACTTGTACACATTGCCCGAGAAAAGTGGGTCTTTCAATTAAAATGTGATGTATAACGCATTGTAAAATAGTGTAGTAAAATAGATAAATTAGGTTTTGATGTGTTAAAATAACATTTAGTTTGGCACAGTTGATGCTAGTGCTCTAATAATCTATCCAACTTTTGCATATAAACTATAGATAAAGAAAAAGAAAAAATATCCATCCAATTTTTGGACTTGGAGGAGAATTTCCTAAAACACTTGGGCTGTGTTTGGTTCGCGTAAAACCATTTCCGGAAAATATTCTATTTTCCGAAAATGCTATTTTCCGGAAAGGAAAACATTTTCATGTGTTTGGCTGTCACAAAATTCATTTTACGGAAAATTAATTTTGGTGTTTGGTTCATTTAAACGTTTTACCAGAAAATGCATCAAATCCGGCAAAACGCTCGTTCGACGAGCGTCCGACGAGCAGCGCGATCGACGATCGCGATCGCGCCGGACGAGGGCGCTCGTCGATCGACGAGCGGCGCACTCGTCGATCGACAAGAGATGAGCGCGCTTGTCGATCGCGCCGCTCGATCGACGATCGCGATTGTGCACCGCGCCGCTCGTCGGCGCGGCGAGGCGCGATCGTCCCTCTCTCTCTCTGATCTAGGCTCTCTCTTCTCTCTTCTCTCTCTCTCTCTCTCTCTCTCTCTCTCTCTCTCTCTCTCTCTCTCTCTCTCTCTCTCTCCGGAAGTAATTTGAAGTGAAAATGAGGGGAGTAAATGATTTCCGGGTCAAAGGTAAAAATAGTGGTCAACTGGAAGTCATTTTCTGGAAAATGCTATTTTCCGTGACAGCCAAACACTCCGGTTTTACGGAAAATGATTTCCGGAAACAATTTTCACCCAATTCAAATGCACCCTTGAGGTAAAAGAAAACATTTCGGGTAAAAGCAAAAACATTAACCCTCAGACACATTGGCTGAGAAAATTGTGCCTTCCAATTATAACGTGGTATATTATTTTATTATCCCAAAATACAAGTGGAGTAAGATTAAAGTCCACCAAAGCGCACATTTGGCACGATAGTCACTCTATAAGTATGTGTGGGGTGTGGAGTATAAGGGTTAAGATTCAAGTCTTCAGAAAGGAACTTCACATACATATACACTTAAATTATATTAGAGTAGAATTTCTATCTTGTAAAAAAAAAAAAAAAAACACAAGGAGATTAAGATCCAAAACACGAAAAAGTACATCATATCGCGACAATAAATCTAGTCAAATAACACTATTGTGGGTCTTTATCAGATGTTTTTCATAAATGTAACCTGCTTGCTCATTTCCTTACTAGAAGACAAGTTCTAACGGTAGATCTTAATGTATAGGTAAAAGATCTGTCTTCAAAGCTAAAGCTTGTATTCCAAGCAAATTTAGTGTATTTATAAAATCTGTCTTATGAGTTCCTCCAAAAAAAAAATAAAAAAAGGATCACGCACTAACTGTCAGAATGTTGCATCACACATTCAAAAAAATTACATTAAAGATGTGCATAACAAGGTATGTGAAACAAGTATTTCTCAATCCAAAAAATAGACTTTGGTAGGAGAAATTGAATTATTTATTATAAAAATTACTATTTGGCTATTCACATAAAATTGACAATAACTATTTTAGGAGATGTATCTTTATTTACATGTTTCTTCGGAATAAAATTAAATAATTTTAAAAAAAAAAAAAAAAAACTATGATAGTATTTCGAATTTATGACGTTTGCTCCATGGCGATTGCACTTTAGGCCAAGACACCAATTTATTTTTAGTATAGATGAATTATATCTCAAATGTCTTATTTGAAAACAAAATTTTTTAATATTTGAGCCAACTAAAAGCCACGAAGATATGGGTTTTTACAAGAAGCTTTTGTTATCAAAGAATAATCAAGCACAATTACTTAATTGAACATCGACAATTCAAAAATGGCAAAGGCAAACACTAGAGAACTTTACTAAAGGTACTAATGAGTAATGAGGTGACAAGGATTAAAATTTTCAAAAATACCTCTAATCTAATTTGATAATCCTTATTTTTTAAAAAAATAAAAATAAAAACACCGGAGAAACTTTTTTCCTAAAAATTAGCTCAGTTTCTATCTAAACATATCTCATGTACGTTTGATACATTTTTTTTCCTAAAAACTTGCACACACTAAACCTAGCAGTTTACTCCATTTCAAGTCCTAAATTTTAGTTTTCTAAAAATCCTTTTTTGTGTAACCTTACTAACAATAGATAAATTCAAATTGAAAAATTACATTAAATTTAAAATGAATAAAAAAAGCCTCATCGCACATGCGGAGTGCGTGATGAGGCTAGTAATATTTTAATGTGATAGAATTTTAAAATAGAGAATTGTGATGTATGACGTATTGTAAATAGTGTTGTAAAATAGATAAATTAAATTTTGATGTGTTGAAATAACATTTAGTTTGGAACAGTTGACACTAGTGCTCTAATAATCTATCCAACTTTTTCCTATAGACTATTGAGAAAGAAAAAGAAAAAATATCTATCCAATTTTTGGACACAAAGGAGAATTTCCTAAAACATCTCGAGTAAAAGCAAAAACATACACCCTCACACACGTTGGCCGAGAAAATTGTGTCTTCCAATTATAATATGGCATATTATTTTATTATTCCAAAATACAAGTGGAGTAAGATTAAAGTCCACCGCTCACCTTTAGCATGATAGTCACTTTATATGTATAAGTGCATGTGGGGTGTGGGGTGCAAAGGTCAGGATTTAAGTTTTCAAAAGGAAACTTCACACATATATACACTTAAAATAAGTCAGAGTAAAAAAAGGAAACTTCACACATGATAGTAGAAACTTCACACATATCTTGTAAAAAAAATAATTAAAAAAAAAAGGAGATTAAAGTCCATAGCACGAAAAAGTACATCATATCGCAACAATAAATCCAGTCAAATAAAAATGTCACCTATATCCACTATTATGGGTCTTTATCGGATGTTTTTCATAAATGTAACCTGCTTGCTCATTTTCTTGCTAGAAGATGAGTTCTAACGGTAGATCTTGATGTATAGGTAAATGATCTCTCTTCTAAGTTAAAGCTTGTATTCTAAGCAGATTTAGTGTATTTATAAAATCTTCCTTATTGTTTCCACACACACACACACACACACACACACACACACAAAAAGGGATCACGCACTAACTGTCAAAATGTTGCATCACACATGCGAAAAAATTACATTAAAGATGTGTATAACAAGGTATGTAAAACAAGTATTTCTCAATCTAAAAAAGCGAATTTGGTCGGAAAAATTGAATTATTTAATAATCAAGCCTCCATGACCATAACCGAAGCTCACAAGCTCTTCCTCCATTGTTAACCATGGCCGAACCTATCCAGGCCGAGACCACCATGGTCAAGCTCTCCCAAATCTCTTTCTCTATTCACAACCAATCTCTAATTCTTTTCTACTTTCCTTTTTTATTTCTCTTTTAATATATTTTTTTTCTTTCTCCGGCCAAGAATCTCTCTTTTTCTTTGGTTGTTTATGTTTGATTTTGTGGGGATTGTATTTGGTTTGAGGTTTTAGAAATGGGATTTTAATTTGGGGTTCAGTGGATTTTTAATTTGGTAGAGAGAGAGGGGGGTCAAAGGTGGCTTTAATTTTATTTTTATTTTTAATTCTTGAAAGACAGTGGGGCTAGTGTTATTTTGATGTGATAGAATTTTAAAATAGAAAATGTGATGTAAAGTTTACCAAAAAAAAGTGATGTATGACATATTGTAAAACAGTGTAGTAAAATAGATAAAATAAGTTATGATGTGATAAAATAACATTTAGTTTGGCATAGCTAATACTAGTGCTCTAATAATCTATCCAACTTTTGCCTATAGACTATAGAGAAAGAAAAAGAAAAAATATCTACCAATTTTTGGACACAGAGGAGAATTTCCTAAAACATTTGAGGTAAAAGAAAACATTCATGGTAAAAGCAAAAACATGCACCCTCTTATAGATTTCCCGAGAAAATTGGGTCTTCCAATTATAACATGGTATATTATTTTATTGTCCCAAAATACAAGTGGAGTAAGATTAAAGTCCACCACCGCACACCTTTGGCACAATAGTTACTCTATAAATATAAATGCGTGTAGGGTGTAGGGTGCAAGAGTCAAGATTCAAGTTTTCAAGAAGGAGCTTCACATAAATATACACTTAAATTATGCTAGACTAGAATTTCTATATTGTAAAAAAAAATAATAATAATAAAATAAAATAAAAGGAGATTAAGGTCCAAAACACGAAAAATACATCATATCACGACAATAAATCTAGTCAAATAACTCTATTGTGGGTCTTTATCGGATGCTTTTCATAAATGTAACATGCTTGCTCATTTTCTAGTTCTAACGGTAGATCTTGATGTATAGGTAAAAAATCTATCTTCTAAGCTAAAGCTTGTATTCCAAGCTGATTTAGTGTATTTATAGAAATTTTTCTTATCAATTCCTCGAAAAAAAGGATCATGCACTAACTGTTAGAATGTTGCATCACACATGCGAAAAAAATTACATTAAAGATGCGTATAACAAGGTATGTGAAACAAGAATTTTTCAATCCAACAAAGTGACTTTGGTCAGAAAAATTGAATTATTTGATAATCAAGCCTCCATGACCATAGTCGAAGCTCACAAGCTCTTCCTCCACCGTCAACCATGGCTGAACCTATCCAAGCCGAGACCACCATGGTCAAGCTCCCAAATCTCTTTCTCTATTCACAACCAATCTCTAATTCTTTTCTACTTTCCTTTTTATTTCTCTTTTATTATTTTTTTTCTTTCTCCGGCCAAGAATCCCTTTCTTTGTTTGGTTGTTTATGTTTGACTTTGTGGGGATTGTATTTGGTTTGAGGTTTCAGAAGTGGGATTTTAATTTAGGGTTCAATGGATTTTTAATTTGGTGGAGAGAGAGAGAGGGGTCAACAGTGGCTTTTTGTTTTTATTTTTAATTCTTGAAAGGTGGTGGGCTAGTATTATTTTAATGTGAGAATTTTAAAATAGAAAATGTGCTAAAGTTTACCCAAAAAAAAGAAGTGATGTATGACGTATTGTAAAACAGTGTAGTAAAATAGATAAAATAAATTTTGATGTGTTAAAATAACATTTAGTTTGGCACAACTGATACTAGTACTCTAATAATCTATCCGACTTTTGCTTATAGACTATAGAGAAAGAACAAGAAAAAATATGTACTCAATTTTTGGACATGGAGGAGAATTTCCTAAAACATTTGGGGTAAAAGAAAACATTTGAGGTAAAAGCAAAAACATACACCCTCGTACACATTGGCTGAGAAAATTGGGCCTTCCAATTATAACATGGTATATTATTTTATTATCTCAAAATACAAGTGGAGTAAGATTAAAGTCCACCACCGTGCACCTTTGGCACGATAGTCATTCTATAAGTATAAGTGTGTGTGTGAGGTGTGGGGTGCAAGGGTCGGGATTCAAGTCTTCAGGAATGAGCTTCACACACATATACACTTAAATTAGACTAGAATAAAATTTCTATCTTGTTAAAAAAATAATAATAAAATAAAATAAAAGGAAGATTAAAGTCCAAAACACGAAAAAGTACATCATATCACAACAATAAATCTGTCAAATAACACTATTGTGGGTCTTTGTCGGATGCTTTTCATAAATGTAACTTGCTAGCTCATTTTCTTGTTAGAAGACAAGTTCTAATGGCAGATCTTGATGTATAGGTAAAATATCTTTCTTCGAAGCTAAAGCTTGTATTCCAAGCTGATTATGTGTATTTATAAAATCTTTCTTATCGGTTCCTCAAGAAAAAAGAATCACGCACTAAGGCTGTGTTTGGTTCATGTAAAATATTTTCCGGAAAATAAATATTTTTCGGAAATGCTATTTTCAGGAAAGGAAAATATTTTCAAGTGTTTTGTTGCATTATCTAGAAAATATTTTCATGTATTTGGTAACATTCTGAAAATGCTACTTTCCACCACCACCCACACAAAACCCACCACCACACAACAGGAAAACCACCAAAACACCACCACCCACACCACCACAACAACAACAAAAAAATCAGAGATCAAAGAGAGAAAGTAAAAAATCAAAATTACACAGAAACGTAGATCGGTTCATTGGTCGATAAAAATCACACAAAAAATCAAAATCACACAGAGAGAGAGATCGGTTCATGGGTTCGTGGCGCGAAGGCTCTGGGTCGCCGGCAAAGTCGAAGGCTTGTGGGTCGATCAAAATCACACAAAAAATCAAAATCACACAGAGAGAGAGATCGGTTCGTGGCGCGAAAGCTCTGGGTCGCCGGCGAAGTCAAAGGCTCGTGGGTCGATCAAAATCACACAAAAAATCAAAATCACAGAGAGAGAGAGAGATCGATTCGTGGGTTTGTGGCGTGAAGGCTCTGGGTTGCTAGAAAAGTCGAAGGCTCATGGGTCAATCAAAATCACACAAAAAATCAAAATCACACAGAGAGAGAGATTTTCGTGGGTTCGTGGCACGAAGGCTTTGGGTCGCCGGCGAAGTTAAAGGCTCGTGGGTCGAAGGCTCTAGGTCGAAGATCAGTTCGTGGGTTCGTAGATCGGTGGGTCGAAGGCTCTGGGACGAAGATCAGTTCGTGGGTTCGTAGATCAGCGAAGTCAAAGGCGTGATCTAGGCTCTGGGTTCGTCGGCGAAGTCCAAGGCATGATCTGGGCTCTCTCTCTCTCTCTCTCTCTCTCTCTCTCTCTCTCTCTCTCTCTCTCTCTCTCTCTCTCTCTCTCTCTCTCTCTTTGCGCGTGAGTCCGGAAATGGTTTGAAGTGAAAATTTTGATTGAAACCAATTTCCGGGTCAAAGCCATTAAACACACAGTCAACTGAAAATATTTTCCGGAAAATTTATTTTCCATACGCAACCAAACACTCGCATTTACGGAAAAGCATTTCCGGAAGTGATTTGAAGCCAAAACAAACATAGCCTAACTGTCAGAATGTTTGAAAAAAAATTACATTAAAGATGTGCATAACAAGGTATGTGAAATAAGTATTTCTCAATCCAAAAAGCAACTTTGATTGGAGAAATTGAATTATTTATTAAAAAAATTACTATTTAGCTATTCACATAAAACTGACAATCACTATTTTAAGTAATATATCTTTATTTACATGTTTCTTTTGAATAAAATTAAATAATTTTTTTGTAGATATGATAGTGTTTTAAATTTGTGATGTTTGCTCCATGGTGATTGTTCTTTAAGCCAAAACATTAATTTATTTTTAGTATAAATGAATTAAATCTCAAATATCTTATTTGGAAACAAAAACTTTTACTAATTAAGCCAATTAAAAGCCGCGGAGATATAGAATTTTATAAAAAGCTTTTGTTATCAAAGAATAATCAAGTACAATGGCTTAATTTAACGTCGACAATTCAAAAATGGCAAACAGGCAAACACTAGAGCATTTCACTAAAGGTACTAATGAGCAATGAGGGGACAAGGGGTCTTTTATCATAATTTGAAAAGCAATATCGAAAGACTTTCCAAACTCCTTAGTGTGACGTGTAAACGGACAGGTGTAATGCAGCAAATGACTCTTCAGCAATATATGCCTAAAAATATTACACCGGTAGTCCTTTTGTCCTTTTCTAGGCTCTTTTGATAGGTTGTTATAGAATTTGGAATTTAAAAAAATAAAATAAAATAAGCATTGTCATGATTGTATCAATTTTTGTCCCTTCCTTTTCAAGTCTCCTTTGTATATTTGCTATGATTTTATGATTTTTAGTTTTTATACTTTATTACCAATTTTTTATAAATATCTTCTGAAATTCTTTTTCTTTTATATAATTCTAAATCCGGGTTTGAAATTGAACTTGTTCACCTTAATAGATCAAGCTAAGTTAAGTTCAACTTTTATTAACTATATAATGAAGTCAGGTGAAGCTTACATAAAATAAATAAATTAAAAAAAAAAGTTTCTTAATCGCTAAGTGTAAAGAGGGTAAATTTTTGACCTATTACAAGCTGACACATTTTACTACCAAATTCAAAACATATGGCAAATTACAAAGCGCCACGTATTGCTACTAGTTTCTACTATCACCATTTAGAAACTAATAGAGATTTGCCAAGTGTTACTGAAATAAAAACATAAAAAGCATGCAAAATTTCAATCACATATCAACGCATGTAAGCAATAACATAAGTAATCCAATCGGGTGTGATGATGCCAAAAATCGTCAATGAGTCACATGGTTCTCACACGCTCTTGACAGAACCTACAAAGCAAAAACATAGAAGACCTTATAGAGAGTATCGGTGTAGTACCAGCCAAATACCCTCCGAAAGTTAAGTTAGAGAGAATTTCTACAACTCTAGAGTGATAGAGCTAGGGAAAATTACGTGTACCTTGATTATGAGGGTTTTGGAGTTTTTATAGTAGTGTAGAGCTGATCTTTTTTTCTTGATGGAGAAGGTATTTCCTTGTAGTGAAGATTCTCATTAATACTCATATTTTATGGGATCCTTTCCTTGTAGGGATTTCCTTTGATTATGGTTGGGCGTAGGATGCAAGATATTTCCATACTAGGATTCTTGGAGACCACTCATGCCATATAAGTGCTACCTGGCTTCAACAAACCGTCTCCCTTGGACCCGTCCACTTTGAGGAGCACATCCGTCGCCTTGCCTCTCCGTCCAGGTCATGAGCCCGTCTACTAGTTCTTTAGTTGGAAGAATTACCAGGCCATTGACTCTGTCACTTATGATTGTCTCTGTTAATTGGATCTATCTACTTTGGGATTTATCCCTATTAGGTGCTAACATGTATCACCTTGAAAATTAAGGCATTTCGACCAATCAAACTATGCCATGTGTCTTGGAGGAAGAGTCTTAAAGCTCCTCCAATCAAGCTGTGACATGTGTCACCAATCAAACTCCGCCACATGTCACTCACCCACACCCAAACTCCTATAATTAGAAGTCATCCTAAGGCATTTCTACATACCAAGACATTTGCACTTCAAGCAGCATCAAAGAAGATTTAGAAGTATAGAAGCTTTGCTAGAATTAAGCCTAAAGCCTCCAATAATTTCAAGAATTTCAACCTCAAATACGAACATTCGAAACAGAATCATTCAAATCATCTTCCTAAATCTCAAAGTTCACTAGAATCAAAATCAAAAGCCTCTAGAAACTTCAAGAAACCACAAATCAATGAAGTTGTATGGCTACAAGCCTCCAAAGCCTCGAAAAATTTCCACCACAAACCTTCAAAGATGAAGAACATGCAAAGAACACACAAAGAACATGAAGAATAAAGAATTTCTAACAAGCTCATAGCTAGAGATTTGTTGTAATTCCGTTTCAAGGGTCTTCAATACATCCTTCAGCCCAATTGAAGGATATTTGGTGTTCAAGTCAAAATCACATTACCACAATTCCAATAAGCAACCATCTCAAGAAGATCGAATCAAAGGATCATTCTTTTGTAATTTCAGAGAATTACCACATAATCATCAATACAAATTCATAGTTGTGAAACTATTTTACTTGTTTAATTATTTCAAATTAGAAATTTAGTCGTTAACAAATTCTTGCACGCCCTATGGGACCTCTCTGTCTCTTATCTCCTTCTCCTTCAAAGAAATAAATCTTCATTGTCTTGCTACCAGCTTCAATGGCCTCTAGCCAAAACATTCAAGCTTCGACAATAGCTAGTTCAATTAAACTTGGTATGGCTACCACCAACAGCTGCATTGATGCAATCAATTGTAGCCAACCTAAAGCTTACAATCAACTTCAATCTCAATCAACCAAGGAAGCCAAGGTCCAAACAATCATCTCCTTTGGCCCTCTTGTAAGAAATAAGGTCATCAACAAGGACATCTCCACCTTAAAACACCTCAAGTATTGAAATCAATTGTTCTCTTTTCATAATTGTTTTTCTAGATTGATATTTAATTTCTAATTCTTTCATGAGTCTATTCTTGAATCTTCTTATTATTAGAATAGGGCTTTATAATCTCTCTAGCAAAACGTGGTAATCTTGTTAGATATTACTTTTTCCATAGTATTGCCTCTAGGGTATGCAATGTTCTTGAGTTTTTTTCTAACAAAATTATTATTTTCTAGACTAAATTGTTGGAACAATTGATGAATATTATCAACCAAAGAGAGTTTTATTAATAAAGCTTATTTCTAAATCATTCGATCGGATAGTTTATGTGTTTACTTACCCAACTGTGTACTAAATTGGACTAGTAGTGGATGCTTAACAATATTGGTGGACAAACCCTAACGCCCTAGTAATTTTAATTATTGAATTTTACCAAACTTTATTTTTCCTAAGTTTCAATCATATTTTTCTATACGTTATTAGTGTTTTTGACATGTTCTTGTTTTGCTTTTCTTGGTGGAACGACAACCTTAGCGACACTACGATTTTCGTTACAAAATTGGACGACATCACCCAACAACAAGGTAGTGACGGTGGTTCCGTGGGAGCTGTGTGATGCCGTGGGGTCCAGATCTGAAGCCAAGCATAGGAACTGTTGTGGATCTGTGCTATGTGTGTGGAAATCTTCTTTGTTGGGTAGAAATATTTTGCTTAATGCCAAAAATGAAGTTTAGCTCTGATACCATGTTAAATTTTAGCATTGATGTGCATACCATGTTGTATATACTAAAGTAGATGCAGAAAATGAAGCATAGAATAGGAACACGGGAACACGAGGGTTACATAGCTCAATCTTGACAACTTATGTCCACAGAGGAGACCCTTAAAGACTACATCTTTATTATGTAAGAATGTAGTACAAATTTTGCATTACAATGAACCATAACATGAGTATTTATAGAAGACTAAACCCTAGACTATTACAGGTAGGAGACTTCTCTTGCACACATACTAGGTGAGTTTGGACCTATTATATTGGGTTAATATGTCTAATATATCTCTAACAACTAACATAAGGGAACTTCAAATCCTAAAGAGAAACATCCTTGTCGTTTTGTTGTAGCACCAACAAATATTTATCAAAATTCTAGGGTGTAGCACCTAGGAGTTGCTTTTCAAAAACGCAATTTTTTGCAATTTCGTAAACACAATCTAGTTAAAAACACAATACCAAATGATTTTAAAATTCCAAACTGAGATTTAATCATGGTTTTTGTCTAAGAAAATGCTAATTCAAACAGGAGAAAACATTTATCCAAACGGATTCTAAGTCGTGTCTTTGACTCCATATATATATATATATATATATATATATATATATATATATATATATATATATATTCAATTATGTGACAATGTAATAATTCAACTCGAATGACTAATTCAAGAAATAGATTTTAAAATATAAATAAATAGGGTAAAATAGATTTTTTTTTCCCCTCAAAAAAAAAAAAGTCCAACTTTTTTTTAGTACAATGTCAAGTACAAAATTTATTTACATAATGACATCAATTCAATCTTTAATATGTTTTTTTATTATTATAAGACATCTTTTGTTAGAATTGTGTTGCAAACAACTTATATAGATGGAATAAAATACTTTTGGATTGTATAGATAGTTTGCTTATAAATTTGTTGTTCAAATGTGAGGCTCTAATAATATAATGATAGGTTTATATCAAAATAATAAATAAAAATAGAAAATTAGACTAAAATAAATAAATACTTGGCGATGAAATATTTCGTCATTATTAATTTGGATAGGATGGAATAAAAAGAATTGGTGACAAAATGTTTCGTTGCTATTAAATTGAACAGCAAACGTAAACAACATTTGGTGATGAAATTTTTTTTTTTGACTAACATGGTAAAATTTAAAATAAAATGAACTAAAAAGAAACAAAACTATTCGTCGCCTAATATGGAAAATTAAAAAATAAATAAAAATTTTGGTTTTGACAACGAAATATTTTGTTACCAAATATGATTAAATAAAAAATAAAATACATTTGGCAACAAAACTATTTCATTGTTGGATAATGTATTTAGCAAGGAAAATATCAGGCAACAAAATGGTTTTGTTGCAAAAAAAATTAAAAATAATTGAACCTTTTGGTGACGAGTATTTTCAACAAAAAGTAGTTTCGTCGCCGAATGTTATAGGTGAAGAAATGAGGACATTTGGTAACAAAAATTTTCATCACCAAAAATACATTTTGTTGTAGTGAGATCTACATGCTACTCAAGCTCCATAAAATTGTAAAGAGCCTTGTAACTTGACTGATACCTTATGATATTTTTTAATGAAAACATTCAAAATTTAAATATCTCCATTCTTAACTATCAAATTTATCAAGTAAAAATAATAAATAAGAAAAAGCTCCAGCCAAATTTGAGAATCATAAAATTGTGAGTTTTGACTGTTTTACCTTCAATAGTATTCATACTCTTCACATCATGTGTAAATTTATTTATTTATTTTTTTTTTTGAGAAGTAGAAAGCTATAATCTATATATATATATATATATATATATATATATATATATATATATATATATATATATTTATATAATAAGTGAAACTGAGAAAAATTCAAACTAGAACTCTAAATTAGAGTTCCAATTTTGCATCATGTGTTCTAAATTATTTATTTTTAAAGAGTTTTATTTCTTAATTTTAGAATCAAATGTTGGATCACACCATAAATATTCATCTAAGTGAGTTATTAAGTACAAAAACCAAAGAGTCTAGAATAAATGAATCATTAAAAAAAATGCTTCACAATAATAATAATAAAAAATGGACAATTTATATTTTATACCTAATAATATCCTTACAAATTTTTTTAAAGAGTTAACAAAATAAAAAAAAATGACTATCAATAGTATTTAAATTATATATATAAAGATTATATTATGTATCTTATTGTATATCTTTAAGTGTATCCATGCATATATAGGGGGTTATAAGCTAATATTATTAAATAAGGGATGTCAAGTCGGCAACAATTACAACATTAAGATGTGGAGGGACACTCTTCATTCACACCTTTAAACCACTAACATGTTTAGCAAGATTGTGAACAACAGAATTTCCTTGTCTCTTAACATGAGAAGTAGTAAAACCAATAAAGAATTCTTCTATAACCTTCACATCCCCAATCAAATGATCAAAAGAAGCAAAAGAAATTAAAACTTTGATGTGGCATTTGGTATAAGGGAATCCACATTACTCATAGCATCCAGATTCCTAAGAATATGATTCCTTACAATCTGGATGCCTAGGAATGTAACTATTCTTATGTTTGGTTTCATTGGAAATCTCTTAAAATTCCTAGGAATGTGAAATGATAATATTTAGTTTATTCCCAAGAATCTTAAATGAATTATTCATTTTTCTCATTCTATCCTTAGATTTGAATGTGAACTACCAAGTCCTTTTAAAAAAATCTTCCCCTAAATAAATAATAAAAAACAAAATATAAACTATTAATAATTTGTTGAGCAATACACACACAACAACAAAAGTGAATACCTAGCAATAATGAAGGGTCCCCTTCTAACTTTTTTTTTTTTTCCACATGTGAAATCTAAATAGAACTTTGATAAAGAATATATCAACAAAGTTGTCTATCCTATTTATGTTATTTTGGTGGGAAAAGATAAAGACAAGGGAAAAAATATTAATAATTTGTTTTATATTTTATCTTAAATGCTTAAATGATAAGGAAAAGAGTTAAAATTATCAATTTATAAAAAATACAATTTCCTTTAAGTTTGAGAATCTGGATACCCACCTGTTTTAAAGGAAATCCACATTCCTACTGAGAAGGGTTTAAAGGGGGAATCCAGATTCTCCCGGCATCTAATTTCCTTGTATGATTTGCAACTAAATATGAAAATTTTAAAATATTTTTGAGAATCTTAAAATATTACCCTGTACCAATTGTCACATGAGAGTACAAAATAATAATTAGAATATTTAAAATATTACCCTGTATCAATTGCCACATGAGAGTACAAAATAATAATTAGAATATAAAATTATATCAAAGTGAGTTTAAAAGTTAAAGCTCTGAGTACTGTACTTTGGACTTTGAATTGGGCCGAGCTGAGAAAGGTCCAAACCCATCTAGTATTATTCTTATCCGAGCCTTTCTTCTTCTTTTTTTTCTTTTTCTTTTTTGGCCTTTTTCAAATCATCTTATCAGTTAACACTTTCGTAATTTAAAGATTTTTTTTTTTTTTTTTTAAATCCAGAGTTCCCCAATTCAAAACAAAGTACGACACTTCCGTGGCCGTCGTCGACAACTTTCCCACTTTGCACATCGTCGTTTCGCCAAATATACCATTTTTTTTAAAAAATTATTTTTCAGGTCAGTGAATGTGAATTACTCTTTAATCATGTCGTTCTTCTTCATCCTTTTCTTTCTCCTATATGTCGTCAAGGTTTTATTTTTGTGTATTTGCTTTTCTCGTTACTGAATTTGAAAGCTTGAACCTTTACCACTAATTGGCCTAGTATTTTTAAATTAAATATTATATTTGATCTGGGTTTTTAATCTTATCATCTGGGTTTTAATTAATTTGCGGGTTTGGGTACTGCAATTGCTTGCTAAAGCTCTGTTTGCCTCTATGGGAAAATACCCAGAAAAGTTTTCGATGAAAAACATGGTTTAATCAAGCTGTTTAAGGAAGAATATAGTAATTGATGATGTAGAGAAGCATTTTTGTTTGTAAGAAGTAAGAAATAAAGGAAAGGAAAGTGCTTTCAGGATTTGCTCAATAAAATCCCAGTCTTGAATTCTTTACTATTTTTCTTGTTATCTGGGAAATTAATCTTTATATTTTTGGACACAGAAGACAGAATTCAAAAGGGAGAGCTAAAATTTAGAGAAATTGGGTGTTTGCTACAAATTAAATGGAAGTTAGGCTTTTTGTTTAATTATTGATCTTTGCATATGGAACTACGGCTTTGTGTACAGTGAAGAAAGTAGTATTGTTCATTCATTTTTTTAGTTGTAAATATTCTTACTTTTTGCTTTGATAAGGGAAAGTTCAGGTAAATTAAATGGAAGTTAGGCTTTTCTTTACTTGTTAATCCTTTTTACTATTGTATATATTGGAAGGAGCCTCAGCTTTACGCTCCAATTCAAACTCTGTGTCTTTTGAAGTAAGGGTAGTGTACAATGAAGAGAGCATTGATTTTAATGGCCTTAACCATTTGTTTGTCCTTTTTGTAATCTCTATCTGTTCAACTATGTATTAAGGGTCATGCAAATGTGAGTCTTGTCAATTCAAGGTCTGAACTGGCCAAAATATTTGTTGTGTCTGAAAATCAAGTTGAAACTAGTTTAATGCTACTGCAAGTTTTTTTTTTTAGCTCGAATTACTGCTCTTGAGCTACTACTATATGGAGCTAACTTTAGCATTCCCTTTTTTGGCTTGTAGTTTGTTACAAAGCTCAAATGGAGACCACTGGAGATCCCGGTCCAATTGATAATGTTGTACTTTATGATCAAGATAGCCATGTCTCTTCAGCAGTTTGGGATGGGCAGGTTTGACAATATCTATCATATCTCTCCTTTTGTTTTAATTTGTTTTTTCCCAATATTTTAAAGGACTGCAATTGCTTATAATTTAATTGCAACATTTAAAAGGAACGAGGAGTGCTTAGATGTCATGAACACACTTCACTGCTTGACCAATGGAAGCTCACAGCTGAACAAATCGAGTTGGTTGGGAAGGCTGGATTTCATTACTTACGAATGATTCCCGCAATTAATTTTGACAGTGCCCTCATAGCAGCGCTAGTTGAGAGGTGGAGGAGAGAAACAAATACCTTTCACTTGCCTGTTGGAGAAATGACAATAACCCTTGAAGATGTAGCACTCTTGCTTGGACTAGCAATTGATGGAGAGCCTGTTATAGGTGTAACAAGCAGCACACCCAGCTTGTTGTGTGAAAAATTACTAGGAAGAGTACCAGAGGACCTAACTGGTGGAATGGTGAAGCTTACCTGGTTGAAAGAGTTCTTTTCTCAATGTCCCAAAGATGCACCAGTGGAAGAGATTGAGTGCCGAACACGTGCCTACCTTCTATACCTGGTAGGCAGTACAATATTTTCCACAACAACTGGTAACAAAGTCCCTGTCATGTACCTTTCATTGTTTGAGGATTTTGACAAAGCGGGAAAGTTTGCATGGGGTGCAGCAGCATTGGCATTCTTATATAGAGCACTTGGCAATGCTTCACTAAAGTCTCAAAGCACCATTAGCGGCTCTTTGACTTTACTCCAGGTTTCAGATAAATAACTGTTTTCTTTGCTTCTCTTTTTGTTTCAGATAAATAACCGTCGGGGGGGGCAGGGTTGTGATTTAAAATATTGATTGGTGAAGCAATTGGAATTTGGCTATGTTGATGACTTTCAGTCATAATGCTGACTTCAATTCTTTGTTATGTGTCTGCAGTGTTGGAGTTATTATCGCCTGAATGTTGGCCGACCAAGGTTCAATCAGGAGCCAAACCAAGGTTGCTTCCCATTGGTGCTCTGGTGGAAAGGAAAACAAAGTGGTTCCAGAATGAAATGTAATATAGTCTCCTATCGGAAAGCCTTGGATTCTCTTAAACCTTCTGATGTGAGTTTATATGCATGTTAGTCAGTGTCAATTCTTATATGTATTGTCTAGAAGATATGTTCCAATTGGTGTGCTTTTGACGTACAGGTGGAGTGGCTTCCTTACAAAGATATCGACCATACAGTAATACCAGAAGATATTAAAAATACTTTGACCTTGCGGGCATCAAGGACTATGCTCATTTGCTTTGAAAAGGCAGAAAGACACCTCCCAGATCGTTGCGTTAGGCAATTTGGCATGCTTCAAGGGATTCCAAATGATGTTCATCGATGGGAGAGAAAGAGCCGTGCATATGATCATGGTGTTGACATCTTGGGTAAAATGCAATATGAGCTTGATGAGTGGGCAATGCGTAGATTTTATGTCGTGGAAGGTGATGATGATGTGGACGAAAAGGAGTACATGCAGTGGTACGAGAAAATTACCCGTAAATTCGTAGGGAGGCTTACATCTGTTGAGTCTGAATTTAAGGGAAAAGTAAGGCTATGCATAACTAGCTATTTGATGTTTACTAATCTCAACAATTAGATATTATTTAATTTGTTCTTCTTTTCTTTTTTCTTGATATTTGGTTTTTATTAATTTTACAGGTTGAAGCTTTGAATGAAATTGCAGACATGCTAGGTAAGTTTTCAGAAGATGGGATGGATTTCCAGGATAGGAAGTTACTTGATGAGGTCAAGGATATTGTGCACAAATATTTGATGGATGAAGTTGGAGATTCACCAAAAAAAATTGGAATGAAGAGTACTAAGAAGCGTAAGCGGAAGGATGATTCAATTTGCGAGGATGGCCAATGTTAAGAGTTGTAGATGCATTAATCATGTGGACAGCTCTGTTTATTGAGATAAAAATACCCTAAAAAAAATCTGTTTGGCAAAGTGTTTAAGATGTGATTTTCTTTTCGTTGGTCATTAGTAAAGCACTTCTAGGAAGTAGGTTATTATTACTTAGTTTTAGGGGATTTGTAGTGCATAGCCTATAGTCGCCTTGTATGATTATGAAATGTGTAAAAAATTCTTCATTTAATATGTCAAGTAGTTCTTCACTGAATTAAAATTTTCAATGCTGGGATGGATTTGGTGTTGGCTAGACTCTCTCTCTCTCTCTCTCTCTTGAATTTATGAAGTTCTTGGTCTATAACAAGCAGTGCTGGAACGGTTGTAGTATCAAATGAGCTGTGGGCTGGATAGTTATTTTAATTGCCATGGAAAATGAAGCTTTTAGATGGTCCATGACACTTTTAATTTAAATTTGATTTTTCGGTTTTATTGAAGCAAAGCAAGCCAGTTGATCCAAGGGATTGGGGATGAAAGATACTGCAGATTAATCATAATCCATTTAATCACTTTTCTCTTTCTTTTTATTTTTTCTTCCTTGTCTACTCGAGTATTTTTTTTTATATTTTTTTTTTTGACTTGGTCTACTCGAGTATTTTGAAATGAGTGCAACTTTTAGCTTTAGTAAGACCTTTTAGCTTCCATCAATATCCTCAAAAGAATTTCCCAGATAACAGATGTTGTCATTATGACTATCATTTACTCCTAATATAGTGTTGAGTAATTTTTGAGATAAATCTTCTATGTGATTAGTGAGTAAGCCCAAGCTCAGCTGGCCACCTTACCACATGTGAACCATGTAGCTCATTCAGTTATGGAGTGACAATCTGCTATCTTTCCATTAAGTCTGATTTCTGACCATGGACTAAATAAATAAATGAATAAAATAGGTGTTGCAGAGACCATCTACACAAAGTAAAAACGCATATAGAAGCATTACAATTTTAAATGAGTGATTTTCTTAGATTTAGTCCATAGAACAAAGGCTTGCCGACTTCGTACATTTTTTTATGAACTGTATTGTATGGCCACCTCTGTATTCATCTTATTGATATAGTGAAATCGTTGCAATTTTGTGAACATACGCACATCGCCAAATCACTTAACTCTTGTGTTTGATTGTTTTTCTTTGCGCATTTTTCTCTCTATTTTTCATCTCTCACAGATTTAGACAAAGGTTAGATTCCTAAGAAAGTGTACTGAATAAAGATCCCAAATGCTAAATCAACTCATTTGTAAATTTGATACAAAATGCGCGAGTGTTTATCTACATAAACATAGAATCAATGAATCACATTACTTGGTATTATATACATTTCCATTTGGATACATCTCCAGAAAATCTTTTTTCTAGTGATGCTTGACATATCAAGCCATTGTGGGAGAGCTGCCTTGGCTCCAAGCTGACCTAATCATCTCGCTTCCTCTTTTGGCCCTTACTCTCAATTTCCTACTCAAAGAATATCACGTTAGTTTCTCACGTAAGAGGAATAGAGAAGATAAATGTGAAAATGGCTCACCCTTGTTTGAAGCATATGCTTTAGGCCAGCAACAAGCTTGAACAAGTACTCATAAGCAGATTTGTGAGGCTCCTGCACACTTTAGGTTTAGACCTCTGACGAAGATGATAATAATGGGTAATCCAAAAAGATGTTATTACCTCTAAGTTGGGGGGTAGTGGTAGTCCTTCCACCTCAGGAGCCTGTGGAACTTGAACAAGTTGGGTGCCACCCAAATCATTCGGCAAAAGAACACTCCAAGAAGGAGGATTAGAAATGCCCAGTGCCTCAAAGTTAACCCCAGAAGCCATCACAACCGGAGAAGATTTTTGCAACGAAGAGATGGCGGCCGTTGAGGACTGTGCATGCTAATTAACAAAGAAAGTCCATTTCTGAGAATAATATTATGGAGAATGGAGAATAGCTGCTAGGAGCATTAAGATCAGGTGCAAGGGCCATGGGCATTTAACATAAATCCTTCATATATATATATATATATATTGAATAAGTGACATAAGCCCTTCATATGGCAACTGAAATCCCAATTGAACACGTGAGCAGGGAAAATGTAACAAAACATAATACTGCATACTCTAAGTGCAAACATATAATACTATAATGTAATGCTACAAGAATTGATCTGCCTTAAATTACATGCATTTCACAGCTTTCAAATTTTCTTTTGGAATTTCTTAGACATATTAAACTTCCAACTTTCTAGAAAAGATGGTTAATCTTTTCTGACTTAAAGATAATGTCACATTGATTCCATCTTCCATATAAGCAAGATATAAAGCAAAACAAATCCTACTTTGAAACCATTTTAAAGAAAAAGTTACCTAACCTGAGATTGATTTTTTTCCCCAAGAAAATATATATATATATATATATATATATCATTTCAAAATTGGACAGAGGAATCACCTATTTGTAAGATTGATTGTTTTTCTTTTCATTTGTTTTGATAAGTAAGAAAAATTGTATTAAGAAAAGACTACTTCATTAAAGAGATGAAGTAGCCAGAAAAAAGAAAGTACCTATTTGTAAGATCGATTAGAAAAAGAAATCCAACTTCATGCCTTGTTGACAAACCTACTTAAGAATTTTTTTTCCCAAAAGTATAAATAAGGTGGAGTCGAGTCTTCGGGAATCAGACCCAAATTGCACCATAAAGAATAACATTATACCTTATTTGTTCAAGCTGCATTTCTCTTTACTAAACAAGGGCAGAGGAAAAGTTAATTTAAAACAACCATTGTGAACAACACAGAATCTAAGACCCAATACATTAGTCAGAGCATCATATATTTCACTTGAAACCATAATTTAAAAAAAAAATTAAGGGCTACTTTTCCTCCAGAAAATGTTAACAACTTACTATTGATGTGAGGTCTCGTTCACCTATATCTATCTCATCTTCTTCATCCGATGTTGCTATCTGATCTTCACGTTTAGATGATGCTATCTTATCATAGTCATCAACATCAACAAAAGGATCTGCCTGTGAAGCAAGTTGCATCAAGTTAATTGGATACATTCATGCAGGCATGAGTTACATGAAACTGAAACCCTTCAAAAAGCTTTAATTTCATTTCCCCAACCTGCAGCTAGATGCAGGTGTTCTAAGCATACAAGTGCAAACTTATCCATCGGCAAGGGGCCAAAATCAATGGTTGGAATCCATACCTTTGGTTTTTCTACAGCTTTGAATGGGTGGAAGGAAGGACTTTCAAAATTAGGAGACTGAAGTACAGCATATGCTCCTTCATTGGCAAATATCTTTCTACCGAACTGCATAATTCACAAACTGTTATCTGAGATAGAATACAACTTCTGTACCCAAAAAAGTATACTTCCGTAGCAGTTGACATTAACTTCCTTTCTTTGAACATCAAGAGCTACCATGTTTTACTAATAATGCATACTGTAGAATGTCCAATAGATTTAATTTTCTTTTCAAATGTAAAATCCAAATAAAATACTCACAAATTTCTGCTCATAAAAGGAAGAGAAGTAGAAAAACTACCATCCAGAAAATACACCAACTAGCAAGCTAGCAACAAATTGCACATTCCATTATATGGAAGTCATTTATAGAAACCCTCATTTGGGATGCAAAGACACCAAAAGAGCAGACCACAAGTGTATTGGATTCCTCATTTTCTATTAATCTTAGTCACGGCCTCTCAATCTTGACGCACACAACCTACTATCCAGAAAATACACCAACTAGCAAGCTAGCAACAAATTGCACATTCCATTATATGGAAGTCATTTATAGAAACCCTCATTTGGGATGCAAAGACACCAAAAGAGCAGACCACAAGTGTATTGGATTCCTCATTTTCTATTAATCTTAGTCACGGCCTCTCAATCTTGACGCACACAACCATACTAATTGGTGGCACATTACTAAGTTTTGCAAAACAATCTCTAGTGTAAGTCAAATCTTAGTTTAGTAAGGGATACAAAGGCCTGCTTGTCGACGACATTTGCCGTGTTGCAACATGTCTACACATTCATAATGTATAGAATAAACATCTATAATCCACTCTCCAGGTGTTGGATGCATACCAACTTAATAAAGAAATGAAGATACTTCATGTTAAAGCAACCAAAAGACAGAATTAGGACATTGAATAAATCTGAACCCTAGTGTAAGTCAAATCTTAGTTTAGTAAGGGATACAAAGGCCTGCTTGTCAACGATATTTGCCATGTTGCAACATGTCTACACATTCATAATGTATAGAATAAACATCTATAATCCACTCTCCAGGTGTTGGATGCATACCAACTTAATAAAGAAATGAAGATACTTCATGTTAAAGCAACCAAAAGACAGAATTAGGACATTGAATAAATCTGAACCCTGCAACCTGTTAGCCAAAGCACACAAATTTCAATCCTATAATTAAAAGACATGTTTTATTTAAGAAGAAAAATTATTTTTTTATAACACATAATGCAATCAAAGTCAGAAATTCTAGTCATGGTTATATGTTGCTATTTGTACAGAAGAATTATGCTTACTTTCTCATATGAGAAATAAGGTGAAATGCTCATATTGGTCAATTCCAAAGTCATGTCCCATCAACGATATTCACATATAAAGTTTATAGTTGTCATTATTTTTTTCCAAGTATAAAGTTGATAGTTTTCATATAAACAGAATAGAAGCATTCCATTATTTAAATATAAGTCCACACACACACAGACTGCCCTTCAGATGTAGAAAAACGAAATACAAAGCTGTAGCTAGTTGCAAAGATTATCACATAGGACTAAGAAATGTCACTTACAAAATTAAACATACCAAAAAAATTAAGGGTCAAGTCTTAGAGATAAATCTTCAACCTGAGGGTAATCCGGAGCACTAAACAGCGTATACAGCTTCCCTAATTCTCCTTCATGATCCAAGCTATACCCACATAGCATATCACCAAAAAGATGCTGACCAGTCCTCACATCAGGACCTTCATGCGATCTTATGATCAACTACAGTAGAAATGAAGAGGCAGTGTTCACAAGCATTAAAAAAAAAAAATTAAAAGGGGATCTGGAAAGTGAGTCTTTATGCACAAATAATTCACAAAATGGAGCTAACAAAAGATAATTGAACCAAGAGCTAAAATTATTGCCTCAGTTAATTTTTTCTCAATATTTGCTTAGAACCTAATCGGTGTACATGATTGTATGTATGTTAATAATCTTGAAAGTTTGAGCGAATACCAAGTAATAAGCTTTTACTAGCCTCACTCTTCAAAATACAAGTGGGAACAAGGCATTGGATCCAGATGGCATGACCAAGGCTTTTTCATGGAAAAAGCTGGATGGTGGGACAAGATGTGATGAGGTTCATCAAGTACCTGGTGTCAGAATGGGCCATTATGGTTCCACTTATAGTATAAGTTTCATATAGACACTTTTACTACCTGTAAAGAAGTGCTGAATCATCGGAATGTTACCAATTTATATATCTATAAGTAATTTAAGAAATGGTCAGGTTGCACAAAGGGCTGAAATATTTGAAGAGAATCTTCTTGGATCCAGTAGGAGCAGTAATGGCATGCTCTGCAAGAAATCTTTATGTGGGTCAGTTAGTGGAGGTGGAACGCTTCTTCTCTGCTAAAGGAGATTTTAGGCAGAAGCAGCACATCAAAGATGACATCCTTTGATTTCAACCTCCATCATATCATATTCAACTTTAGTATGTTTTAGGGTTCTTGTAGAGTCAATTGCATATCTTGTGAAGGGTTGAAGCGAGTAGCTCAAATCCTTCCTAATTTAAGAAATGGGTCCTCTTTGCATCAGTGCAACATAATTTTAGAAACTTTTAAGGCTATTAATTAAATATTTAATTTTAAAGCTTACTATAATTATCAATATATATATATATATATATTAAAGCTTCCTATGGACTAATTACTATGGTAGAGGTCAGAAAAGGCTGCTTATTTAACCTTTCAGGCTCTAGTATATTAGGCATTAATCTTTTTTTTCTTATACAATTCACAAAACCATTTAATTATCCAATGAGTCACATCAAATGTCCACAAAACCAAACAAAAGAACATTTGAAACATTTCATTCCATAATGACCTTATTTTTTATTCCAGCATAGCGTTGAAAACGCAGTCCAAAAAAAGGGGAAAAAAATTAGCTCCAGCCTTAGCCAAAGTTAACAAAAAAGAATTTTAAAAATGAGACCATATGTGATATTAATTCCATAAATGACTGACATCTAATATGATTTCTATTGTGACAAAATAAGTTAGTGGTAGCTTCAATTGTGACAAGAAAACTTCAACTTAATTTTTCACTAGCTACGTAGAAAATTATTACCTTTAACTTGGACATTTTCAAGAAAGCTTCAGTGCAATCAGGACCCCACCATAAACCCCGTCCTCGAGCTCGATTTTTACATATACCCTGCCTTTGTGATGGATCTGACCATAGCACATCAGTTAATATCATATTTGGGCCTTCATATGGAGCATCTATTAGAGATCTTTTAACTGCAGATAACTCTTCTAAAGAACCAAGCTCTAGCCTCTGTGTCCTTTTTCTTCTAGATCTTCGTGAATATGCAATGCGTGTACTGCGGAAAAGCCCTCCATGAGTGGTATAAACAGATCCAGCAATAACTGAGGCCAAAGGAAGCTCTTTAAAGCAATCCAGGAATTTATTATAGACGTATTCACCTTGATCTCCAAATTTGGTCTTCACCTCCTTCTCGAAACCATATGCCAGTGTGCATTCTTTTGACTCATGATTCCCACGGAGTAGATATACTCTGTGAGGCATCAATACCTAAACATCAAGGAGTTAAAAATGAAAAACAAAAACAAACAAACATTAAAGCAGTATAATCATCACAAGTTAAAGAATGAAAAAAATACACATAAAAAATCAACAACAAATAAGTGGACTATATATTACTTATGCAGAGGGAGGAGAAACCAACTGCTCTTTTTCTTCAATGAAGAAAACACTATATTACTTATGATAATCACTAAGATGAGAAAATAAGCATAATCAAAATAATGAATACAAAGTAATCATACAACTCATACAACAGACAATAGAAAAATATAATTGTGTTACTTAGCCACCAAAACAAGTACATGATACATAATTGTTTACATATGCTTTTTTTGCCTCCATTCTTTTGCTTTTTCTAAAAATCAAAAATGAGCATTAAGCAAATGGACAACTACCATAAATATCATTCATATCACATACCTTCCAAGCCAATAGGAGCAAAAATACCTCCAAACCCCATGCTCCTCTATCTACATAGTTACCATTGAAAACATAGAACTGATTCTCAGAGGGAAAACCAGCATTTTCAAGAAGATGGAGCAAATCATGGAACTGGCCATGAATGTCGCCCACTACAACAACTCTTGAGTCCACTCCATGGCAATCAATTTTCACACAGTTTGGTTCTTTGGAAAGGATAATTGAAGCATTATCAACTAGTTTATCCACCACAGAAATTGGCATTACCAATTGAAACTCGGAGGGGGGATGATTCTGTGAAAACTGCTTAATTGCGGATATCAATGACCAGATCCAATCTAAGGTAATGCAGTCATCTGGAGGCCATATAAGAGATTGCAGAAGCGGTGGTTGTGACAAAATCTCCTGCAACTGATTTTTACCATTTTCGTTTATTAACTGAGCTTCCACCTTTGGTGGCTCATCTTCAGGCATCTTCCTTTGTACCTCTCCAATCTGCATATCCTTTTTGCCAGTGAGTTTTGCCCTAGTCACAGGCCTTTTCTGCACCACATTATGACCGTCTTCATTTCTTAGCTCCGTTTCCTCCACCAGCGATTCTTCAACCACCATGATTTCTGCACCTCCAACCAGGACATCCACGCTGCTTGGCTGCATTTCCTCACCTGCCAAGCTTTCTTTAATCCATGTATCACTCTCAACACTCGCAACTTTAGCATGTTTAGCCGCAATCTCTTTCACCCTTAATAATGATTGAATCCGTTGGTCATCTAAGCCTTTATATGACATCTTACTTAATTTATACACAATATCCCTGCATGAACTGGCCTGCATTGCCATCAATCATCACATAATGATAACATAATGTAAAACAACTTATCATGATATAAGTAGTACTTACCATCTTCTCAATACTAGAGTGCAAAGCCCTAGTCACATCACTCTTAGTTACCTATAAAGTAACAATGCAACAAATGAGAGTGATCAACATGATAATCAAAATAATTTGCACATACTCCCCAATCTCTCTTACCTTTCTATCCTTATTTTCAACAACCCCACGTGCTATTTCTCGCATCATCACTAGTGAATGCACCCGTTGGTCATCCAAGTTTAAAAAAGACATGGCGTTTATGCACTCCACAATCTTCATGCATGCATTCTTAATTCTCTCTTCTCGGTCCATGACTACAGCCAACAATGCAGCACATATTAGGACAAATCTATCCCAAGCTACAACCAAACATTCACATTCAATTGCAAGTACTCACATAGCTTGGTGATTTCAAACTTCAAAGCATTGTGCAATGCAAGTTTAATGGCCCATATAAATAGAAAAATACCTTCTAGAAAGGAAATAAAACACTCAATAGTTACACTGAATAATTTAAACTGGCCTTTGAGACATTCATGACTAAGCAATGATCTTGTTAGCTATATCTATAATTAGCAAACTCTTTACTCAGGGCACAAATCCCCTGTCAGCTAAACCTTCATTTATCCCAAAAATCATGACCATAACTTACTTCTGTTCGACAAAAACACCGAAAGTTCTCATGCAAGTCTCGTACTGCAACACTTCTTAAGACCCCTCCATCAACAAATCTGCCATTAGATACACACAAATTGCATTCGAGTCACAAAAGTTTTACATGTATAAGCAGGTATTAAACTGTTAGAAAAATGGACAAATCACTAAATGAACATTTTCCTAGCAACTTAAAGCTTTTAGGATAAGTGATAATTTATCACAGTGATATTATCGTTAGTCTTGAGTTTAACCCTTTAAAATTTTCACATGGTGGGTCCCACTTATTAAGAGATTATGAACCCACACATGAGGGATAGTGTTAGAAAAAATGGTTCAATACTTCAATAAACCATTTCCTTTGAAGTTAGCAAATTGTCAAATAACACACATTACAATTTTTGTTCTTTAATTTTTTTGAAAAATCAAAAGCATTACACAGAAGCTAATCAAAGTAACTTGTAACTGTGTCATGCTTTTTAGTTCAACCCAATTTTAAGCAATGCAGCTTCATAAACCCACAATGATTTTCTTTTTCATTTGTGAAAAGTAACAAATTCTATTTAAATAGCACATAAATATTCAAAGTTTCAATTTTTATGAAACTTTCCCAACATTTTCTTTGCAGCCAAACACAGCTTGCAACAAATTCTCGCGTGCTTTGTTTTCAAGCCCAGATTTTTACTCTTTCCCCTTTATTAATAATAGGCAAAATTTTGAAAAAAAAAAATTTTGGGGAAAATCCTGGATCGTCTAATCACAATCTTGTACAATCGTAGCCGTCCAATTCGTTACGAATTTTTCAATGAATAAATATGAAGAAGAAAGTGAAAGTGTACCTGGGTTTTTTTTGTCCTTCAATTGGCTCCAGAAATTGATATTTGAAACCCTAGGCTAGGGTTTCAAAAATTGGAAGGCCCTCAACGCCATAGAAACAGTAATACGACAGAGTGCTTTGGAGGGTAGTGTTTAGGGATCGATAACTACTAGAGATGCAGCGACTTGTAGCTTTGGAAACGGCGCCACTTTGAGTTTGAGAAGCTTTTTTTTTCATTAGCCAGTATATTATGTGTGCTCACTTTTCATATATTTTTGGATAATTATGTAGTAGGTTGTTTTTATTGACAACTTATTTGAGATAATAAAGTTATTATTATGATTGATGGGTGAAAAAAAAAGTGTGATAATTGTGGATTAATTATAGTTTATTATCTCAACAAGTATTAAAATTGCCTATGAAATTATTATGTTTTATTTTTTTCTTCAAGGATTTCTTACCTATAAATTTTTTATTTTTTAATTATAATCTCATGTTTATGTGTAACCTTGCTTATTGATTGAATCTCTTTCTTTCTTTCTTTTTATTTATTTTTAAGGAGATTAATTGTCAATGAACCATTGGTTTTCACCTAATATAGGAGGGGGGAAAAAGTCAAAATCAAAAGATCATTTTGTGAACTAGTGAAAAGCTTATAAAGATAATGACACTCCAACGACAGAATCTTGCATACGGTAAAATAGTGATGTCTTGGATTCAATCCCTTCAATCCCTAGCTCTAACTTATTAATGTAGTAACCAAAAAAAAAAAAAAAAATCATTTTATGAACTAGTGAAAAAACTTAGAAAGATAATGAGTAATGACACAAATTATAGAACAAGACTAATTGTCGACTTTTGAAACTGATTTTGATAGGAAAATATTTAAGGTTATATTTTTAGGTGTTAGCATACCCGCTACCAAACGTACTTAATGATGTATTTTGAGTCTTAATTTTTAGTGTCCAAAAGTGTTGAATATCTATGTGGAAGACACAAGAAAACTGCTCAATAACTACTGAATTTGTTGCCTCAATACTAGGTTTGAGTAAAAATCAATTGATCAAGTTTAATTAAATATCAACACCAGCCAATAGATAAAGATTTGTAAATTCTGAATTAGCTTGAAACGCTTTTAGTTAAAATGACTGTAATTAAGTTTTTGTAACCTAGCTGGAGCCTATTTAAAGGCTTATTAAGCCCCACTTTAAATAATGTTGTTGAGATAGAAACTGAAAGGTTTTTAGAGAAAAATCCTAACCTACACATATTGAACTTGTGATTTATCTTGCTGCAAATTTTGTGCACTAATGGTTATGTACCAAAGAAAGTCTTCAACTCTAACCATTGAATATCTTATTGGTATTTTACGTGAAACTGCTGCAAAGTTACACTATTGCAATCAATTTGTTGTTGTTGTAAGGTTGCTATGTTGATAAGATATTTGTGCAACCGTTGTTAGTCACATCAATAGGAGATCCGTGCAAATTGAAAAGTCTTCTGTTAATCAAAGTCCAATGAGTCGGAATTGAGTTAGGATTAGTATGTTTTATTTTAGGTAGATATTTGGGATTGAATAAAATTCCTTGCCCTTGTAACCTTGATTTTTTATTAATAGACTTTGCGAGAGTTGTACTTATAACCTACATAATTACTAGTTGAAGTTTTTACTACAAAAGTTTTTCCCATTGTGACTAGCTCGCTATATCAATTTATTTTTCGCTGCACTATACTCTAGATTGGCGATATGATTATGCCTATAATTGGAATTTGCATGTAATTGAATCAATTGATCTACTTAACTAATTAGTTAATCAAATTGGGGTCAATTTATAACCCAACAATAATCTATAAGGAGATGCCCATCCCAACGCCTTCATCCCTTGCTTATTTTATTAGCTACAATAAATTTCACTCATTTAGCTAAAAGTGCGATAGAAATTGTCCTCTTTGTTATAGATATGAGATATGGTTTATGTCACCAATGGATTTACGATTTGCACACTAGCATCTCTCCTTGTTGCAGGTTCAATTGCACCTCTGTTTTAAATTAGCAAAAGGTGTGACTTTTGTTTAATCCTCTGTGAACTCTTGTAGATTATTTTGTTATTTAACTCTTGATTATATTTCTTTTCCATTTTACCCATAAATCTTTTTTTGTTTTTAATTTTTCTTTCTCCCTTCTTTCACCTCTCCTAGTCTTCTCCACTCTTCACCACTATTGTCCTTGCTTCAAATTTTAAATAGACTACTTCCTATCAACTACCCCAAATGCCTTAATAACCAAATTGATTAGGTTTTAGGCCAAAACCCTTGTCCACTCTAGTCCCCCCACTAGCCAAATCACCAGACCTCCACGACAAAATGTAATCACAGTTCACAGCAACCAATCCTCAAACCCAATTTCTCAATTGAGCTAACATCTTTTTGCCAATTGAAACTCACAAACACATCAAAAATTCCTCAAAACCTTGCATGCTAAAACACCCACTTCATACTCTCAGCCAAAACTCAATTCAACCCAGCAAAGCTTTCCCAAAACTCACTAAACTAATGCATGTATCATCTAATTTTTGTCATCGTTAAATTCTTTTTCATTTTATATTTTGAGATCTAAACCTCCCTTTAAGACCAGTTTTGGAATAAACATTTCATTGTCACATGTTTTGGGTTTCTTAAAATTTCCAAGTAAACTATAGTTTGGGAGATTCTGTGATATGAAAATTAATTTAAAAAATTTGTGAAGTTGTTCTTTTTGTGGGAGAGAGTGGGAGTGGTATGATGGACAACACGTGGATCAAACCCATCAAAGTATTACAAAGCTACAAGTAGGGCACCCTGAAATTTATTTACACAAGAAAGAGGAACAACTTTTGTTGCATACTTGAATTTGTAGTTGTCCAAATGGCCTATGAGGTGTATATACGTTGGATTGGATTGGGTTTGAGATGTATTTTGTTTTTAACTCAATGCAACTTCCTTAGGTTGTGAAATCTCCAATCTAACCTAACCCAAAATTGTAGGTATTGGATTGGGTTAGATTTAGTCTTCAAGTTGAAGATGCCATATTGATGGCCTAAATAAAAAAAAATTATATCTCTAATAACTATTTAAGAAATTTAATCATTCTTATTAAAAAGAATCAACTAGATACGTCTAAGAGTAATTGATTTTTATTCAACTATTTAAGCTTATTATTCAATAAATCATTATAATTTACACAATTAATCTTAATATTTCAATGTCATAAAAAAACAGTCCTAGGACCTAGAATACCAAAATAAATCAAAGAAGCAAATTTAAACAAAATCTCAATATCAAAAGTAAAGCAAACTAACACATTAATATGCATATATATATATATATATATATATATATATATTTATATTTTATTAATAGCATGGATTACATCTATTTACATGGACTGACAATTTTGCTAGCTCAAACTCCAAGCCTAGTTGGGCTTGGGGGGCAAAGGGTGTTAAACTGGGTTTGTCGGGTTGATGAGTAGAATACACACCCCCTAATTATAACACAATAGCTAAGTGAATGTTTAAGGCACCATAAATCACTCTTTCAAAAGGCAATATTAAACTCCATGAGTCCATATATTTGTTTTGGTAACACCATTCCTAAGTCATTCGAAAAAACAATGTTAAGACATATTTCTTGATCTTTAACATTGCTATTTCACAGTAACTCATTACGGCTCACTCCAATATCTCAAATTTTCGATTTTACAATTATAATTTAATAAATTCTTAAGTTAATGGACCATATCGAGGCAGAGTCTTTATTCTCCTTAATTAAAACTCCCCTTCATCCCAATGGAACAGACAAAATCTATTCTGTAAGGTTCTATTTGGCTGGTTTTTCAAAAAATTGCTCTAAAATTTAATTAAAAGTTATTTTTGAGAATGAAAAAAAAAAAAAAAAAAATTACATTCCTACCTTCTAAATAACCCCATTAATAACAAAAATAGTTACTCAATCCTATTCCACATAACTACATTTTCTTCAGAATTCCTTATTATCATGAACTTTGCATCAGTTATCAAAAGCAATGTGTCACCAAAGTATCCCTTTTTATCTTTTTCTTTTTGAGATTAGCACCCCTTTTCAATATGTTAATACTTCCACAGTAAATTTGCTAGGAGACCCCTTTTTACGCGGTTTATATCCTGTTTAGACTTTGAAAAGATAGACGATCTTAAAAGGAAAACTTTACTCTACATTCTGCTAGAATGTCAAAGACTCCACGCTTTAACAATGCCTCCATTTTCTCTCTTGTCCGAACTAGTTTCTTATTTTATTTGTGACCTCATTGATAAGACAGTTTACGGATTTGGATAAGGTGCAATAACACTAGGTGCAATTATACCACATATTCTCATATTAATTTTTATCCTTTTTATTTTTTAACTTTTAACTTTTTAATTTTTTCAACTTCTTTTTAACTTTTTTTATTTAATAGTTGAAATTGAAAGTTAAAAAAAAGAAACTTTCAATCTCAACTGTATATTACTATTGTATCAAGTGCAATACTTTAGGTATTGCAACTGATCTCAATCCGACAGTTTATTATGAGATTCCATACAAGAAATTACAAATGGCATGAATAGCCAAAGAGAATTATGGGATTTGAGGACAATGTCAATGTCATAAGGAAACCCATTATTATTCAAGGATTAAGGATTCAAAATTTTTAATGTTACTCATCCAATCCTTAAAGTTTTCTTTTGCAAGTTACAAGTTACAACCAATAATTAATATGCATTTCTTCTTGGTAAAACTACCTGCACCCAGGCACCGACACAAGTCACAATAAGTAAAACAGGTGGATGGATTATTGGAGACCAAATGGAATCCGATAAACATTTGGGACATGAAAATTAAATGTTATGAAATTTGACTTTAAAATAATGATATAGTACTGCATCTAATAATGTACAACAGTTGAGCTACCACGTTGGCGTCACTCCCAAAATCTGCATTGCCATTTACCAATCCCACCATCATTGCTACAATGGAAAATTGTTTTATATATATATATATATATATATATATATATATAAATTAATAAAACTTATATTTTCAATATAGTCATTCCGTCCGTATTAAATCTCATAAAGTAGTGGGTTTTAGTTAGTTCAACTAGGAAAATCTCTGATAGTTAAATAAAATATCTTAAATTTAATCCTCACTTATGTTAATAACGGATTGATGTAAATAAATAAATAATAGAAGAGTGCATTCCAACTCCTTTTTGGTCGTTGATAGAAATTAATATTCTATGATAATATAAAAATAAATGTAAGATGTGCATAGAGAATCCTTGAGTAAACTCACATGAATAAATCCTAAACATTCTTCTTTAAAAGATTATTGTTGTGATGATATAAACCATATGGTAGTCCCAATTACTTGTAGTTTTATGCTATTCTTCCAAAAATTAACAAACTAGTGTGTGCTTGAGTTAAATTTTACTTTCTATTTCCTTTTATTTTCTTTGGCAAGTTCTTGAAGAAAATTGCACAGAAAAGTTAATTGACTCGATTTCCTATGGCAAAGTGTATGATTCAAAATTAAAGTCCCATTTAGGTGAAAATTATTGAGACTGATTCAAAAGAATTTTGTTAAGCCCAAAGGAAACTATATGATTGACTTTGAAACTAACATCTACATTAGTTGCATCATTTGGTCTGAGATTTCCATTCAAATTTAAGAGACCCCACATTAAGGTCAAGAGGGTACTTTGACACGTTCAAAGGATATTGTCAAAATATTAAAAGACACAACCTGTAGAATGATTCTCTAAGTTACGCTAATCACGTTCTTGATTACCGTAGATTTTGTCTGGATATAGTATCTCACAAGCACTATACGACATGCATTTCCTTTTCTTTACTCTGTTTTATTTATTCTTCCCAAAGTTCTCTTAGTTTCTGTCTAGAATTTTATTTTTATTTTTATATATAAGATTCTCCAATAAAAACAATAATTTGTTATATATAATATGATAATTAGGGGATGAGGTTTTAAATCCTAAACATCTTCATTAAAAATGCTAAGAGGTGCCGGTTTCTATCTAGATTTATGAACTACACATTAGTTACAAGATTGGTATCTTAGATCCTTAATTCAATCTTATTTAATCCCAATTTTTATAAATAACAACCAAGACAGGTTTTTAATAAAGTAAATCAATATATTAAAACATGTTTGATTATTGTACATATATTCATTTTATAATTTTTTTGAGAGAGTTTCAACCTATATCTTTCATTCCTGATAATTTCTTCTTTATTATCAAATCAAGACACTCAATTGGTTTTTGATGTAAACAGGGATCGAATCCTAGCTCTCTTATTTCATGACAAGAGACTTTACTAGTTGAATTAACTAAAATTCACCATTTTATAGTTTTTTTCATGGGAAAAAAAATTCAATTGATTTGTAGCATGATAGTATTTTTCTTAGGGAAAGTTTAAGATAATCCAAGATTTGTAGGTTTAAAGTCAATAAAATTAAAAACATAATTTTATAAAAGGAAAAAGTTTTGGTGCATACTTGTATGTAGGGGAGGTATGTAACAGCAAAAAGAAATGGACATGTGTTTAAGGTCCACCTGGTGATATACACATGTTCCTTTCTTTTTGTTGCCACGTACAAGTATGCAGCAAAACCTTTCCCTTTTATAAATAGATAAAGATTTTCACTATTTTTGTTTCCTAGAAATGGTTTTCAACTAATTTTGCATAAATGGGGACATCTTAATTATATGCTCTCATTTAAGAGCTAAAGAGTCTAGAGACATAGAAGGAGATCTACAAAATACATATACTCCTTTAATGTGGCTTGTTTCAATGTTAGCTAACAAATGTCTTTCTTTTTCCTAACATAATGAATGTAAGTTTTATTTGCAAAAACGATACATATGTGAACATAAATTTGGTGTTCAGATTTAATACATCAACCGCACGGAAATGACTTGAATTTATAAGCTAACTTCCAATCTTTAATTATTTAAACTTAAGATGTAGTCTTTAATCCTTGTATGTTCGTTACTTTAATTAATTAACAAAAACTAACCCATTTTTTACCAAACGAAATTAATGTTACAATATTACAGTAAAAATTGACTCAGATTTATAAGTTGTCAATATCCAAAAACATACATCATTGCAACTAATCAAATTGATGTGTTATTTTAACAGTCCTCATCCAAAATTCTACTTATGAATCAATGATTCAAGCTTGTCCTATTGTGAATTATTTGACTGTAGCTTTCGACATATGTCACCGCCCCTTGAAGAATACAAATTATAGCTCTTCTTTTAAAATTTGACTTATATTAATCTCACAAACTAATCTTACTTGCCCTCATTTTTTTAAAGTTGATCATATCAACTCTAATATTCTAACTTACAAGTTACAACAAAAGAATACTTGTTATTTTTTTATTTTTGAGAAAGCGAATACTTGTTATTTTGTCTTTAAGAATAAGCACCAGTGAATTAAAAGCAAATTAATGTTGCCCGCTAAGATCTTGGTTACAAGCTTTCATGTGCTGATAAGCCTGATATGATTTACTTCACAATAAAAATTGTATTCTTGTAACTATTCACTATGAATAAACCATACAGATTCATCCTCTCAACCCTGGAAAGAAACCCCCATTCTCATAAAATAAGCACCCAGATCTGATTGAACTATCCATAAGTTATAGCCAAAGAAGAAAAAACTACTCCACTACTCATAGAGATACTCATTTACTATTAAGAAACCCACAAAATAGGGTTAAATTAACCCACAAACTACTCTGCTACTCAAGCTATTCCAAACGGACACTAATGTAAGTTTTATATAAATATATATATATATATATATATATATATATATATTATATATATATTTGGAATTATTTTGATCATCACAATCAAACATCATCATATATGAAAAAAAATTTGATTTGTTTTCTTCACCAATAAATATCCCAAAACAGACAAAGTGTAAATTAATAGAGTAGCTTTTAAATTTCACTAGTGTGCTTGGCAAGCATTAAAAAAAAAAAAAAAAAAAAAAAAAATAGAAAAAAAAAAAAAAGAAAAACCTCTTTGTAGCTTTATTTTGATGGCATAAAGAGGGAAAAAAAAAAGGCTTTTTCCATAAGTTTTTAATACTATTTTATGTAAATAAATAAATAAGCTCATCCAAACACACATTTTTTAAATTCACTTTCGGCTTATTTAATGAAAGAAACTGTTAAAAAATCTATAAATTTACTACATAAAACTAACAAATTGATGTGTCAATAAATGTATTTGGTTGACTTTTACCACACCATCTAATCAATAGAGAAAAGTGTTACATTCACAATATTTTCCTAACAAATTATAGGCGGTAAGTTGTTATTGGTTCTAATTTAAACCTATTTCTAAAATTATTTTATTCTCACAAATAACAACTTGTAACAACTTACCATTTATGATTTGTAGTGAAAATATTATGAACACAAAATTTCTCATCAATAAATGCTTTAAATTGTTTTTTTAATTAGTAACACATTTATAAAGGATTTTTTTTAGAAGATATTTATTATGTTCTATAACATCACTTATTCAATAAAAAGTTTGTAATATTCTATTGAGGATTAAAAAAAAAAAAAAAAAAGATGACCATAGCAAAAAGCTAAGCTAAAAAAAAAGGGTAGGAAATCCCCATTTTCAATTAGATCACTTTCTTCCTCACGTGTTTAATTATTTAAACGTAAGATGTAGTCTTTAATCCTTGTATGTTCATTGAATACTTTAATTAATTATCAAACACTAACCCATATTTACCAAACGAAATTAATGTTACAATATTACAGTAAAAATTGACTCAGATTTATAATTTGTCAATATCCAAAAATATACATCATTACAGCTAATCAAATTGATGTGTTATATTAACAGTCCTCATCTAAATTAATTATACTTATGATTTATGAATCAATGATTCAAACTTGTCCTATTGTGAATTAATCTTTGACTGTAGCTTTCGACATATGTCACCGCCCTTTGAAGAATACAAATTAGCTCTTCATTTAAAATTTTACTTATATTAATCTCATAAACTAATCTTACTTGCCCTCATTTTTTTAAAGTTGATCTATCAACTCTAATAATCTAACTTATAAGTTACAACAAAAGAATACTTGTTATTTTGTCTTTAAGAATAAGCACCAGTGAATTAATAGCAAATTAATGTTGCCCAATAAGATCTTGGTTACAAGCTTTCATGTGCTGATATGATTTACTTCTCAATAAAAATTGTATTCTTGTAACTGTTCACTATCAATAAACCACACAGGTTCATCCTCTCAACCCTGGAAACAAACCCCCATTCTCATAAAATAAGCGCCTAGATCTGATTGAACTAGGTCCATAAGTTATAACTTATAACCAAAGAAGAAAAAACTAATCTACTACTCATAGAGATACCCATTTACAATTAAGAAAACCACAAAATAGGGTTAAATTAATTCTCTCTAACACAAAACATAAATCTCTTTCCCCTCTTTGCCATTAACACCGCCACCTATTGTTGTTGTTGTCACCATTACTTAGAGCACTAGCATTGGGGGATGTAAACACCTCTAGTTGCTATTTTACAACTCAAGACAATAAAAACACACTCCATCTGAGTTTGTATACTTAAAAAAATTTGCAAACTATGAATAGTAAGGTTATATATATGCAACCTTACTATTCATAGGTTATAAAGAAAAAAAAAATCTAATATTGTGGTTGTGTGTGAAGAGAAAAAGATGGTGGGAGGAAAGAAAGAGAGGAGAATACTTTTTATTAGGTAATTTATATTATTTTATTGGGTTGTATGTAAAAATAAAAATTGGGATATAGGGTAAATTGTAAAATGAGTTGGTAAAATAGATAAAGTATTTGAGAATGCAAAATAGATTTTTTTTTTTTTTTTTTTTTTGTGTATTCCCTTATGTTAGTGCTCTAAGAATTATCTTATATAATTGACGGTGTGTATTGTGTAGCATGCCTCTCACAATATGTGAACTCTATAGATGCATAAGTTCTACATGTTATGAAAGATTCAATGCACGTTATTAATGCAAAAGATTTGTGCATACATGAAGTGTAATTGATTTTTAATGTGAGTTATATATATATATATATATATATATATATATATATATATATATATATATAGGGAATTATTTTCATCATTACAATCAAACATCATCAGATAAGAAAAAAATTTTGATTTGTTTTCTTCACCAATAAATATCCCATAACAAAGAAAGTGTAAAATAATAGATCTTAAGTAGCTTTTTAAATTTTACCAGTGTGCTTGGCAAGCAAAAAAAAACCTCTTTTTAGCTTTATTTTGATGGCATAAAGAGAAAAAAAAAAAAGGTTTTTTCCATAATTTTTTAATACTATTTTATGTAAATAAATAAATAAGCTCATCCAAACACACAATTTTAAAATTCACTTTCTGCTTATTTAATGAAAGAAACGGTTAAAAAATCTATAAATTTTACTACATAAAACTGACAAATTGATATGTCAATAAATGTATTTGGTTAACTCTAACCACGCCATTTAATCAATAGAAAGATATGCTACGTCCATAATATTTTTACAATATTTTCCTAACAAATTATAGGCGGTAAGTTGTTATTGATTTTAATTTAAACATACTTCTAAAATAATTTTTTTCTCACCTATAACAATCCATAACAATTTACCACCTACAATTTATGGTGAAAATATTACGAACATAAGATTTCTCATCATCAAACGCTTTAAATTATTTTTTTAATTAGTAACACATTTTATAAAAGGATATTTTTAGAAGATATTTATAATATTCTCTAACATCTATTATTTAATAAAAAGTTTGTAATATTCTATTGAGGATAAAAAAAAAAAAAAAAAAGACTGTATGAAATCCCCATTTTCAATTAGATCACTGTTCCTTTCTTCCTCATGTGTTTAATGATGCAGCCACCAATTGTTGCTCTTTCTTTTACCCCCAAATCTTACTTTTCTCTCTCAAAATAATGCCGTATGAACCGGTCCATCTACTCAACTCTTCTTCTTTCTCTCTCTTTCTATTTCTATAATCTATCAATCCATCCTTTTCATTCTTTCCATCCTTTATTTCTTTCCTTTTCTTCCTTTCCTTCTCTCTCTCTCTCTCTCGCTCTCTAGGGTTCTGCTTTGATTCTTCAACACCCAAATCTCTCTCTCTCTCTCTCTCTCTCTCTCTTTCTCTGAGTTTATGCTATGACTTCCACTTCTGTGAAGAACAACAACTTGTTGCCACCGGGGTTGGTCTCCAATCTCCAACAAGTTCTAAGCAAAAAAAACGGCGACAACAACAACAACAAAAACAATGATGATGACAACGTTAGTAACAGTGAAGCTGAGTCAAAAGAAAGCGACAATGTTGAACCCGCCGAGCCCTCTTCTTCCACATCGGTTTCCGATGCTTCTGAGGCCGTAGACACTTCCAAGCCCATTGTTTTGGTCACCAATGGAGATGGGATTGACTCCCCTGGCCTTGTGTTCCTCGTTGAAGCGCTTGTTCGTGAAGGCTTGTACAATGTCCATGTCTGCGCTCCGCAATCGTGGGTTCAATCTCCATCCACTTTGCTCAGCTATTTTGTTGTGTTTTGTGTTTGATTTTTTGTTTCCAGTGGTTTTCTCATCTGGGGTATGTGGGGTTTTTCATTGGTTTTTGATTAATTTTGATATTTGGCTATCTGGGCTTCTTTCATTTCCTGAATTCTATAGGGTGTATTTTGTGGTTTATTGCTTGTTCCCCTTGATTTTCTCATCTGGGTGTGGGTTTTTTGATTGCTTAGTGGTAGATTTTTTTTTTTGGATTGATTTTGATATTTGGCTATGTGGGCTTCTTTCATTTCCTGTATTGTATAGGTTGTATTTTGTGGTTTATTGCTTGTTTCCTTTGATTTTCTCATCTGGGTTATGCGGGTTCTATTATTTTTGATTGCTTAGCTGTAAAGTTTTGTGTTTTTTGATTGATTTTGATATTTGGCTATGTGGGCTTCTTTCATTTCCTATATTGGTATGTGAGTTTCATTCATTGCTTGTTGGTTTTCCGGGTTGTCTTTGATTATAGGTCGTAGTTTGCGTTTTATATCTTTTTTCCTTGGTTCTCTCAACTGGGTATGTGGGATTACATTGTTTTTGACTGTTTAGGCGTGTATATTTGTGTTCCTGTATTGGTATGTGAAATTCTTTCATTTCTCAATTCTTTTAATATGTTTTGTTTTTTTTTTTTTTTTTTTTTCTGTTAATTTCATCATCTGAGTATCTGGGTTCTTTGTGATTATTGATATAACTTACCTTTTGTGCATGTTTCTCTTAATTGCTTATTATGGGTGTGGGATTTTGAAGTTTTTTATTTATTTGCCTATTACTATTTGTATATGGATATGTTGTTTTGTTTCATTTGAAGTATTGGTATTGAAGCTGGGAATATGTTCTGATTTGTTAGCTTGTGATTTGGTGCTTTTAGGGACAAATCAGTGTCAGGTCATTCTGTGACTCTCCAAGAAACGGTTGCTGTGAGTTCCAGCGAGATTAATGGTTCTACAGCTTTTGAAGTTTCAGGTATGACCGATATCTATGCATTGGGTTCTGTAACTATAAAAATTATCTTGTATTTAATGGATTCATCATTCCTTGCATTTTGGCTTTTGTTTATGTTTATGAAATTGGGTAGATATAATGTGGATTTTTTGATATTCAATTTAACTACTAGCCAGATTCATTCTATATATGGAAAACTTCAGTAATTTTTAGTTATTGATATATTTTCTTTGAAATTGGCATCAATGTATGCCTGAAAGATTTATGTAAAGTTGATCTGGATTTTGCGGTTTCATCATGGTTACTGATAGTAACAGGCTTGGACATGATTCTTTTTACTCAGGGACTCCTGTGGATTGTGTCTCATTGGCATTATCTGGGGCATTGTTTTCTTGGTCAAAGCCTCTTCTGGTTAGCATTTATATGATGTCATCAGTATGATTATGCATATACATTTTGGGGTCCAGAAAAATCATAAATGGTCTCATTTTCAGGTGATTAGTGGAATTAATCGGGGATCAAGCTGTGGCCATCACATGTAAGTTGTTAGTTATTGCTTTTTATCATTCCTATATTATCTTGTTTAAGTCAAGCAGGGTAAACTTTGGAATCATCCAATATTTGAAATCAGTGTTTGATATGTTTACTCTAGTAATATCAGTTAAAGCTGTATGTTTCTATTTTTTCCCGGTGACTTCTAGTCCTTATTTGAATAGACAAGTTTTTTTAATGACTGAAACGTTGATCAGGTTTTACTCGGGTGTTGTTGCCGGAGCTAGAGAGGCCCTAATTTGTGGCGTTCCATCATTGTCAATATCATTGAACTGGTGACTTGAAGATTTTTTCTTATAAAAATTTGATATATATATATATATATATATATATGTATTTTCCTTCTTAATGTTGAGAAGTAATTCTTTGGTGATATAATCTATTGCAGGAAGAAGGATGAAAGTCAGGAAAATGATTTTAAGGATGCAGTTTCTGTCTGTGTACCTTTAATAAATGCAGCTATCAGAGATATTGAAAAAGGAGTTTTCCCCAAAAGCTGCACCCTGAATATAGAGATACCCACTTCTCCTTTGACAAACAAGGTTCGCATCTCTAAAGTGTTAAGGAAATGGGTTGTTAACTTGTTTCTAATTGAAAGTTTGTTTTGAAACCTATGGTAATACACACTGAACTTTGACCAGGTTTTTTACAAAATATAATACTGGCCATAATAAAGCACCAGAACTGCTTTCTTAATGAATGACTAGTTTTTTCATTGCCCATTGTGGTTATTGTTGTTTTCATTCAATGGATATATGTGGGGTATAGATGCAGCCTTTATTATTCTCCTTGTCTGAATGACAAACTATTGGGAAGGTTTAAAAATTTAGGGTGCATTTGGTTATAGATTCTCAAATTTATTGATAACTGAATACCCCTACTTATCAGAAAAAGAAAGAGAATTGAAAACCCACCGGATTAAAAACTTTTCAGAATGATTCTGGTATGTTAGTGTATCACTGAAGTTTTTTTTGGTCATATCAGATGACTTGGTGACTTAAGATGACATGGGCAGTATCATGTTGAGAGCCTTATATGTTAAGATGGCCAATATTGGTTCTTGGGAGAAATGAGGTTATGCTAGGTAATCAGGCAGTGAAAAATCTTAGTGCTATCAACACGTACTCTGGAAATTGGCATCCTCTGTCAAGCATTTAGAAGTAGCTTGGATAGTTATCAATAGCAATGTCATCAGGGTAAGGCTTAGTTTTATTTATAGAATCATCACTACTTTTGGTGCATGTGAGGTATGTGGATCTAAGATTATATTCTATTGCTATTCTTGGCGCTTAGTTGCTAATGATAAAATATTAGTAGGTGTCTCTGCTCGTTAGAATGTATGCTGACTTTATAGGATAGATCTACAAACTTAAGTGTGATAACTGTAATCACATTCTTGTCACCGTTGGACTGGAGTTTTACAGTTATTGTGCTTTAGTGTAGGGGCCTGTGTTGCTCCCATGGGTCAAAATTTTGAGGGAAAATTTTAACTCATTGGAGCCAAAGTATCTTATGCTTAATATATGGAAAATGTGCTACAATTCGGTCAGTGATAACCTAGTAAGCACAGACACTTCATTTAGGGTACCGTACCCGTATCGTACTGGCCGTTTTATGTTATAATTTTTCAGAAATTGCTTGTGTCACTGCGTTGTACCCGTGTCCGCGCTTCCTAGGTGGTAACACATTTTTCTTTCTCCCAGTTCAAGCAAGTGCTTAATTGTTAGATGCTGTGTTATATGCTTTGGCTCAAACCCTTGATTAACTGTATCAGCTGAGATATATAGTTGGTATATTGGAAAATTTTACTTGATTTAGATCCTCTTCTGGGAAGCTGGTCTCACTTTGTCGGTCATGTATTGAACTGCTGATTTTACTCATTCATGTGCTTTTGTTTGGAAAAAAAAAAAACTGTTGATATAAATCCTTGCCTTCACAATATTTAAATTCTCCTAGACATTCTTTTCCCTCTTACATATGTGTGAAAATGTTTTGCTTGACAGGGTTTTAAATTGACCAAGCAAAGTATGTGGAGATCAACTCCTAACTGGCTAGCTGTTTCAGCCAACCGGTATCCTGCTGGACATTTCATGTCCAATCAACAAAGCCTTGGTCTTCAGCTCGCACAGCTTGGCCGAGATGCCTCTGCTGCGGTCAGTTGCTCTCACTGTGAATTACTCAAAAAAAAAAAAAAAAAAAAAAAAGGCTCATGGAAGGATTATACTGCCCTTTTCCTGTTTTCATTTTTTTGGTGGGTGTTTTTCAGGGTGCGGCTCGACGTTTGAACACACAAAAGAAGCATGTGGAAATTGAATCAGTTGGCGTTGCTGGAAAATCTGATTCCAACCGAGTGAAGAAGTACTTCCGGCTAGAGGTATGAAAAAAAAATCTAGCAATTAAGGTTGCTTTTAGAAGCAGCTTTTACTTGCTGTGAGAATGCTTTTAGAAGCAGCTTCAAGAAAGCAGTTATACTTTCTCCTTTTAGGATAATCAATGAAATTGCTTGAAGTCTATGACATTTTGTAGTTTTATAAGAAGGGTTGATATCAAATTATGAATCTTAAGTTGCTTGTAACAAATCTTTGAAAGTTTTACCTATAGAAAAGTCTGAATTTTTGTACTACAAATTGCAAGTCTTCATTGGCTTGATTAACCAAAAAAATTGAAGATATTTGTAGTTGTTTCATGAAGTGATGAACTAAGGCTCAGGCATGCTTACATTTGCAGTTTCTGGATAAGGAGCAAGAAGAGACGGACGAGGATCTGGATTTCAGAGCACTTGAAAATGGATATGTAAGTACCTATAATATATATTTTTTTCCTCATCATTGAAATTATTTATTTTTTTCCTCGTCATTGTGTGTCATTCAATCGTATAGAAATGGAATGAATGAATCTAAATTTTCAGTAGTATCATTTTTGTGGGGTCAGCTCTTTCCCCCAGTAGGTTTTTCTTCCATGACTGTCAGTTCAAACAACTGTAATAATTGCAAATGGGGTCCTGTTTTAAAGAGTGGATTCCACTTGCCTGTGATTGGTGACTACAAAAGAACTGAAGAAAAAGTAACAGAAGAGGCCATCATAAAAAAAATTTGGTATGTTTTACGTAGCATGTAAAGGTGAAAGTAATAAAGTGTCTGGTCATTGCAGGACTGCCTGGTATCATCCTTTGACTTAAATGTTACTGTGAGTGTTTTCATATATCATTATGGCTCATACCTAATGTTTTGGGTCCCAATGTCAGTGATTAAATCTCTTTAAGACTTACAATAAAACACCAAGGATCAATATGATTTTTATTGGACATTAGGCTTGCCTGTAGCATCTGCATGTTAATTGAAATAATATCCTAACTGTTACATATTTCTTGGGTGGTAGGGTTTGGCATCTCTTTTAAAATATTTGAAAGAGGGTGTTTTATTATGGTTGGAGATGGTCACTTTTCTTTCATTGAAGTGTTAGATACTTTGCTTCATGTCATTTTCAATATTATTATTAGCTTCCTTGGTTTCTGATTTGTGTCTCATTTGGAGCAACAGGTTGCAATAACTCCTCTTTCTCTTTCGCCACATATTGAGACGGACATTCAAACGGCTACCTCAGATTGGATCTCTGCTGCACTCCCTGCAGAACAATAAAGCTTCCTCAGTCCAGCATGATTTAGTGTACATTTGGAGTTCTGATATATATAATTTTTATGCGTCTGCAGTTATATGATAGTCTAGTCATTAAGTGAAACAATTAATTCTGATTCGTGCCGTTCTTTTCTATCAATATTTTTTTTCCCACCTAATCCTTTTCTCCATTGTTTCAGTTCTTCATTTTCATATTTCTGTTCTGGAGCAATTGCTTCTTGTAAACTTTTCGGCATGTTTTAAAAATGCCAATTTGTTGTCTTGTTTTGCCTCTTTTGTTCTCTTTGGTTGGATTTTTTTTTTGGGGAACACGGTTGTTTTTTAACTACCAAAATTATGGAGTTGCTTGTAGTTGTAATGGACGGGTTCATTGGTCTAATTTCTAATCAATCACATATTCGTTGACTTGGGATTTTGTCACTGTGATTTATCAATAGGAAGTAGTTTTAGTGTGTTTGTGTTTTCCTATTCACCATCCTCTTTACTTCGTAGGTTTATTAAGACAAGCAATGTCATTAAATGAAGGGAGGGATTTGGTGTTCTAATCGAATAAAAATCATATATCTAACTCTGAATGTCACTTTATGCTTCATCAATGGTAATAAATTGTTATATCTTTTTTTATTTTTATTATAAAGTATATTTAAAATGAACAAAAAAAAAAAAAAAAGTGTTACATTAAGGGTTGTGTGATTTTTATTCGAATTTAGAGTTGAAGTGACAATGTGACTGGTGTTAGGTCTTGAGTTTGGACTGAAGAATGGAACTTGAACAAATGGGTGTAGAAGGTGATTGAATATGAACTTTGCTGAAACATGTAACAATTATGGTAATTGGCTGTTGTTGGCGGTGCAGCAGGACAATAATTCAAGCTTTACATGCATGGTAGACCCAATCAGCCAAGAGTCTAGTACTTGGTTGGTGACATTTCATTTGTTGGGGTCACATTAGCCCAATGAATTAGATATGGGGCCCAAAAGATGAAGTCTCTCAACTCGGCCCTTGCAACCTATTTGCAAAATGTAGAGGAAGACATGCTATTTGAATCAAGAGCCCGTTATCATTTGCACCACAACATGTAAAGGGGCCTATTGGCCTTTTCTTCGCGATTTATAATTTTGTACATGAAAGCGGATATCACAAGTGTGTATTCCTTCCCATATATGCAGATCTTATATACAGCTATTACAAAAAATACTGCTGCGTCTTTCAAATAGTACCATTCCTCACCATTCACCAACAAGTTTTTGTTTTTTGTTGAAGACGTGGAAGCAATGGCCTGTCGCAGGGCTATTAACTTTGCTGCAGAAATTGGAATACATGAAGTGATTATTGAGGGTGATGCTCAGATTGTCATTGTTTAGTTACGGGGTGAAGCTGCTAGTTTTGCTCAGATTGGTGAGGTGATTAACGACTGCTAGCTAGTTGATATTGTCAAATTCTGATTACCTCTAAAACACGTGTGTAATCCTTGAACTTTTAAAATATGCCTTTATTTATGAAATTTGGTTAAGAGTGTGTGTATAAATGTAATTATGTATGTATGCTTTGTTTGATGTACGAGAAAATGTTACAAACCTATGGATAGAACTCATCCTTAAAAACTAGCTTGCAAGGTGGCTCCACTCACCTATCAGTTATTTTAATCTAGCCTCTAGGTCGCCTCCTCTGGGATCCAACCACAAAGCCGTAACTTATTTGAGCTACACCCAATTACTCTAGGTGGTGGTTGGCTCTGATATCAAATGTTAGGAACTTATAGGTAAAACTCATTCTTTAAAAACTGGTTTGCAAGGAGAGGGTGCCCAAGAGTTTATAAATACATAGTTAAACTTATATTTAATCCATGTGGGACACTAGGATCATAACATAAAATGGATGGATCAATTATAGTTTTTGACAACTACTTGCTATAAAAGCTAATGTGCATATCTGTTGTCAATGAGCTCTAGCTCAACCAACATGTCCTCTCCTTATAAGTGCACAGTAAGATAGTAAGTTCAAACCCATCTGTTGTATGTGTAACTTACTAATAATAATAATAAAAATCGATTAAATTTGCCATTTTAGTCTTTGACCATGAGAAAATTGTTAACTAATGAACTAATAACCAATTAACAAATTAACCTAATGTCTTCATATCATTGGTGACCTTAAGGTTGTGCATATATAGTTTGTTTTTTTAATAAATAGGCAGAGGGACAAAGTTATTTAGTTACAAAATTGGTTGTAGCCTAATGCTACAACTTCCTTTAGAAAAATTATCATTACTACATATTTTGAAAATTTAGCTACTTGATTGCATATTCTTTATGCTCTTAATACACATGTTAAATTTTGTGTCAATTGGATATTATTTACTATATGATCTATAAATTACATTTTACGCATAATTTTAAATCACAAAACTTGCAATTTAAACAATTTATTGATGATATAACTATTGATTTTTAATTTTCTAAAAATTTTGCAAGTATACATAGAGGATATAAGAAAAAAATATAATTCAATGATGGATTTGTCAAAATTTACCTCCAATAAAAAGATAATGAGTAAAGTTGTAGTCTCAGACTACAACCAATTTTGTAGCTAAACTTTGTTGTTTATGGACAAATGACTATGGTAGACAAAATTAAATTTCTACAAAGCATTCTTTTCTTTGGTGCCTCAAAGAAAAAGAAAGTCTTTTTCTAAACCTTCATTTTTTCTTCTTTAAGAACATTGAAATTATAGAAGCTTCAGCTTGCTCATTTGTCTAGTAACTAGACGTATAGTCCAGTTAAGGATTCCTAACTTTAGTATCTATTACGCATTGCATCCTGGAAACTATGCCCAACTTCTTCCAAATGTTCCATTAAGAACATAACTAGCAAGTATAGAATTGTGGTTTGGAGTAAAAAATTGGTTGAGTGGGGGATGGATATGCGCAGAATCTCTATAGGCAAGATAAATTATAAATGATGATAACTGTTAGGTGTGGTCTTAATTTACTGCTACTAGACATGAGTTAATTATAACCTGCAAAATATTGAAAATTTGTGAACTACAATACTCATGTAGGGTATACCAAAAAAAAAAAAAAAAAAAAAAAAAAAAAAAAAAAAAAAAAATTAAAATCCCTATGGAGGGGCTCTCTTGCTTCAAACTTCAAAGGTTATGATATAGAAGTACTTACTATTAGTAATTACCTAGATTTAGGTGGCTAAGACAGTGCTTTTGGTATTTCCTCTCATGAATTTATCTGATTAACATGATAAACCCCGTAAGATTTGTTTTGCGGTGAATGATATGTCGATGCTGATGTGGTTATCCTGATTGCCAATATCTTTACTCTTTGATGAGAGATGACTTAAGTAGCAGGCTTCAGACTTTAGGTGGTAGTGTCATCCAAGTTATGCTCTTGTTTTTCTGATGCTCATGGTGACTAATGTACTGAGCTGGAAATAATATCATCTAGAATGATATCCCCTGCTCTTGCTGGTGGAGGGTTTTTTTTTTTTCACTCCTATATATGGCTGGAAGATGTTAGTCCACATTAATTCTGCCATAACCAATTGTTTTCATTACTAGCCAATGCAAATGCAGATTTTTTTCATTTCATAGGCCCTCAAAAGGGGTGCTGCATTACTTGAACATTGTGGTAATTGTTGCAATATGGAAGCTATTATTTAAAGGCATATTCAAGAACACTTAAGGCTAGAGTTTTCAGGGGTTGGGTCACCAATTAAGTCATCAGTATCATTTTGTTCGGTCTTTTTGGTTTCTGTATAGCTGTTAACTGTTCTGTTCTGAAGGAGATGTTTCTTCTTCAAACGAGCCAATGATTTTATTTCCTAAACGGACTTTCCAGCCTAGCTTTATCCAGCATAAGAGGAACCATGGATTCTTTGTTTGGTACATCTCTCTCTCTCAAAATTTTAAAGTAAAGATTGAAATTCGAATCTTCTCTTTAAAGTTCAAATAATTTCATCCAAATGAAATGACTAATAAATATAGGGAAAAGATATGGAATAAATTTTGTTCTTATAGCAACTCAATAACTACTTCTTTTTGTTTATTCTTATAGGGACAATAATTATTTCATGCATTAGATATATGCATATTCCTTCTCACGATGTGTGGATCTCACAATTAAATGAGCTCCACACATTGTGAAAGAGAGGATGCAATATTCATTTATAAGATACATTCTCCCACCGGGGGGATAAAGATTGAGATTCATTCTTTATGCTTTAAAACGAACATGGTTATAAGGATGAAATCAACAGTTGATGACCCATCGAACCCACAGCCAAATATGGTATGGTACTTTAATCATTGTGGTAACAGGGAGACTATTGCGTACCTGTTTTCATTTTCCAACACATTACCCTCATGAAAAGTGGAAGCTTTATTTTGTATTCTTTTATAATAAAGAAGAAGAAGAAGAAGAAGAAGAATTACAAAATAATAATTCTTTTTCATCTTCCATTTTTCTATTAGACTGCTGAGTGCTTGTTTGGAAGAGCTTATATTCATTGGTTTATTGAACTTGAAAATTAGTTGTCAAAAGTAAGTATAATTATACCTAAGAAAAATAGAAAAGTTATACATAAGCTAAATAAGATGAATAACCACTCGTCCAAAGGAACACTAAGGAGATTAGAAATTGTGAACTACTTTCTTACCTGTTGGATGCATGAATTAAAGGGTGTAATTTAAATAAACGTTTAGTAGATTGGCAAAGAAAAGAGTACTTCATGTACTTGAGACCTAATTTGTGAGAATTTGCTGACTTGAATCAATATGAGTGGTGGTTTTTACCTCTTCAGTTCTTAAAATTCTTTCCTGTTCATAATCCTTGCTATTCAAAATTCTCAACATTTCAGTAAAATATTGAAGAGGCTTTATTCATTTCATTAATTACACAATTCTTAGTCAAGTTTTTTTATTTTTTTTATTTATTGATTTTCTTATCCACCAATTTTTCCTAATAGTTGCAATTAAAAAAAGTTATTGATTATTAAGATTAATATGTCGATTTAAGGAAAAATCAAAATGTTTAACCTAACGAGGCTTGTAACAGTCTCATATATAATTCATATAGAAAGATTCCTAAAAAGTAAGGATGTGCATTTAACCCACCAATTCAACTGAATTCAATCCAACCCGATGGCCAAATTGGTTATTTAATGGTTGATGGGTTGAGTTGGATTCTATTTTTTTATTTTATTTTTTTATTTTTTTGTGTGGAGATTGAGTTTGGTTGAGTTCCTATTGGCAAGATTTTAAATTTAAGTAACTTGACAAAACCCATGCTATCAATAATTTAAAAATATATGTAATTAAAATTTTTTTGTTGATTCACTTTTGTATCTTGAGACTTCTTATGAAGTTGGAGTATCAGACTCCATTGTGTAAATTGTAATTTCTTTTGCTAGATAAATAGGGAAAGGAGGTTTTCAAACTTCATACATAGGGCATCATAAGGTATTGATAACATTATGTTACTAAGTCAAACCCCTATTGTGTAAATTAAAATAATTTATTAATTAAATAAGGAGCCTGAATAATTGAAATGCACACCATTTTTTTTATTAGGCCTCACAAAATCGTTCCAACTCAACCTAACCCAATCTTTATGAGTTTGGTTGGGTCGTTAATTTCTAAAAAAAAGGAAAAAAAAAAAGAAAAGAAAAAAAAAAAAAAAAAGGAGGTTATTAGCTTGGGTGGATTCAGTTTGAGAAATACCTCAAATTAACCCAATCCATATACACCCTTGCTAAACTAGCCAATTACAATCTCCTCCTCCTCCTTGCTTCTTATTATACTACTCTTCTTCTTCTTCCTCCTCTTATTATTATTATTGTTGTTGTTGTTGTAGTAGTATTATTTTATTATTTTGATCTTCCTCCTCTCGTGTTACTTCTTCTCATGTTTACTATTTTATTATTATGTTCCTAATAAATACAAATGTATAAACATGCATGGATACATCATACATGTTGATCCCATAAAATTAACAAAAGTACTATTTATAGGAAATCATATGATTGACAAATCTTTGAGAATTGACAATTAAAGAATTAATTATTGTCTCTAACTTTCCTCCATAATTAGATGATTTATTTGTCTATATGAATTCAATAATGATGAAAAATAGAGAGAGAGTGAGCCCTTTCACTTGGAATTGGAAAATAACGACGAAACCAGGTACTAAAGTACATCAAGTGACTTTTTCTGTCCCAAAAATAGTGGATTTTTTTTGGCACAATTAAAAAAAAAAATTATATCTGTAGAGAGGGAAAATTCCCGACCTATCACAAGCTGACACGTCACATTACCAAGCCCACAAAATACAGCCAATTACAAAGCACTATGTATTGCTGCTAGGTTTTGCTATCACTATTCAGAAGCCAACAGAAATTTGCCAAGTGTCATGCAAGAGCCAATCACGCATCAGCGCACGTGTAAGCGATGACTCAAGCAACCTCGCACGTGTAAGCGATGACTCAAGCAGCCTCGCACGTGTAAGCGATGACTCAAGCAACCTCGCACGTGTAAGCGATGACTTAAGCGGACCAATCAAGCCGTGACATGTGTCACCAATCAAGCTTCGCCACGTGTCGCTCACCCACCCCAAAACTCCTATAAATAGAAGCCTTCCTGAGACATTTAAGGGGACCAGGATTTAGAAGGGAGAAAGCTCTGTGAAGATCAAGCCTCAAAGCCTTCAAGAACTTCAACCCCAAAATCGAAGAACATTCGAAGCAGAATCATCCAGATCATCTGCCTAGATCCTAAAGTTTGCGGGAATCAAGCTCAAAGGTCCGAAAACATCAACAAATCATAAATCAGTGAAGCTCTTCGGATTCAAGCCTCTAAAGCACCGAAGAACTTTCACCACAAATCTTCAAATACAAAGAACATTCGAAGCAGAATCATCCAAACTATCTGCCTAGATCTCAAAGTTCACTGGAATCAAGCTCAAAAGCCTCCAGAAACCTCAAACAAACCACAAATCAGTGAAGCTCCACGGATTCAAGCCTCTAAAGCACCGAAGAACTTCCACCACAAACCTTCGAAGACGAAGAACACACAAAGAACACAAAGAACACGAAGAACAAAAGATTTCTAACAAGCTCATAGCCAGAGATTCATTGTAATTCTGTTCCAAAGATCTTCAATCCATTCTTCAGCCAAATTGAAGTACATTGGGTGTTCGAATCAAAATCACATTACTACAAATCCAATCAACAAGTCTTTTAAGGAGATCGAATCAGAGGATCAATCTTTTGTAATCACAGAGAATTGTACCACACAATCATCAATACAAATTCGCATTTGTGAAACAATTTCACTTGTTCGACTTTATTTCCAAACCGAGAGATTTAGTCGCTTACAAATTCTGGCACGCCCAGTGGGACCTCTCTGCCTCTCATCTCATTCTCCTTCAAAGAAAGAAATCAACATCATCTTGCTGCCTACTTCAATGGCTTCTAGCAAGAACATTCAAGCTTCAACAATAGCTGCTTCAACCAAACTTGGTACGGCTACCACCAACAACTGCATTGGTGTAATCAATTGTAGCCAACCCAAAGCAAACAATCAACTTCGATATCAAACAACCAAGGAAGCCAAGGTCCAGACAATCATCTCCTTAGACCCTCTTACAAGAAACAAGGTCATCAACAAGGACGTCTCCACCTTGGAACACCTCAAGTATGGGGGCAAATCCCCTTCTTCCTACACAAGAAGTTGGTCGCACGATTTCTCTCCCACCGAAGGGAATCCAAAAGATGAGATTTCACGTGCTCACATCAAATCACTTCCTTCTCCATCATCTTGGGAAGTTGTGGCAGTCATGATGACTAACACTTCTACCATGGAAGAAAAGATGGCCGAAATGGAACAAAGGGTTGTCCTTCTCACAAAAGCACTTGAAGATAAGGACTTCCAAATTGCAACTTTGATGAACAAACTCGAAGTGCAAGATCTTGGTGAATCAAGCCATGGTCATAAATTTACATCTACGAAAGATGACGAAGGGAGAGAAATTGAAAACACTCCCCGACAAGAACAATCTACTTCGGTTGCTTCGTTGTCAGTCCAACAATTACAAGACATGATAACAAATACCATCCGAGCACAATATGGAGGTTCTTCTACAAGTTCTCTCACATATTCAAAACCTTACACAAAGCGCATCGACAACATGAGAATGCCAAATGGGTATCAGCCTCCCAAGTTCTTGCAGTTCGATGGCAAAGGAAATCCTAAGCAGCACATTGCTCACTTTGTAGAAACTTGCGAGAACGCAGGGACTCAAGGAGGCCTCTTTGTAAAGCAGTTTGTCCGTTCACTAAAGGGGAATGCCTTTGATTGGTATACAGACATAGAGCCCGAGTCAATCGATAGCTGGGAACAACTTGAAAGGGAGTTTCTTAATCGATTCTACAGCACACGACGCACGGTAAGCATGATGGAGCTTACCAATACTAAACAGTGGAAAGATGAGCCCGTCGTTGATTATATCAATCGGTGGCGTTCTTTGAGTCTAGATTGCAAAGATAGACTTACTGAAATATCTGCTATAGAGATGTGCATCCAAGGCATGCATTGGGGACTTCTTTACATCCTTCAAGGGATAAAACCCCGAACATTTGAAGAGTTAGCAACTCATGCCCATGACATGGAGTTGAGCATTGCTAGCCGCGGAAGTACAAACCCTCCCATACCTGAGGAAAACATAAGGGAAGTAAGGAGGGATGATAGGAATGCAAAAGTCAGCCTCAAAGACCCAATGGTTGTTAGCACTGCCGAAATCAAGGTTCCAAGAAGAGGAGCAAAGGCAAATGAAGAACAGCTTGAAGGGTGGCAAAAGAATGAAGTGCGTCGCCTGACCTTTAAGGAACGTGAGCAAAAAGTATATCCGTTCCCCGATGAAGATGTGCCAAATATCTTAGAACAACTATTGCAATTGAAGCTAATTGAATTGCCAGAATGCAGGCGACCAGAAGACATGGGGAAAGTTGATGACCCTAACTACTGCAAATATCATCGCATCATTGGCCACCCAATACAAAAATGCTTCGTCTTCAAAGAACAAATCATGAAGCTTGCCAAAGAAAACAAGATTGATCTAAACTTCAATGAAGTTGTTGGGTCAAACCATGTGACCGTTGCTTGTACTTCCAACTCTCAGGCAGGGGGCAAACACCATTGGAGCTCACAAGTTGATCGACAATAATGATGGCATAAGGATCGACCCCATCAATGGGAAGTTCCTTAAACACTTCTACACTTGAAAATCAAGAATTGCTCCTCGGTAAGAGCTTAAACTACCCACTGTAGCGCTGCAAGAGTACATGATGTCTTCCCATTACCCTTGAAAGCGTACCAATAAGGAGAAATTAATCCCACTCCATGTCAACAATTGCGAGTGTGGCGTAGCGGTTGGACGCCCGTGTCACCCTTGAGGCCATCTCGGGTTCGATCAGTGGTGATACCCACTATTACACACTGCGCCCCCCTTTTTGCAAAAAAAAAAAAACACATAAGAAAAACAAACAAAAAAAAAAATCAAAAAAAAAAATCTTTAGCTGGAAAGAAAGACATGAAATTTCTACAACAAAGAAAGCAAAAGGGAGATGCTACAATGATTATTGACTACAAGTTCAGGTCAGTATTTCCAATTGTAATTCTCTAACTCATCACGTGCTGTCTCTAGCCCTTGGTTCAACAACTGCAAAGATTCAATGTCTGCATTACTTAAGGAAGGAGCAGTCTCTATGAAAGAAATTTCATCTTGAATGTTCGAGATGATAGAGCTTTGATTTGACAGCTTTTCATCATTATTGGGAATCGAAGCTTCGAGCTCTTTCTTGTGATTGGATAAATGTTCCAGTTCTTCATGCAGCTCCATTATCCTAGCTTCAACACTCGCCAATCCATCTCTAAGTGTTTTGCCACATGCTAACAGGTCATTCTTTATAGTTGACTGCTCAGCAAGGCGAAAGTTACAATCTATCAATTGCTTGTCACATTGTTCAGACATCACACTTGAAGAAAAGCAGGATTTAAGTGATTCAAAACTTCTAGCCTTCTCAAAATAATCAGCAACTAAGCCTTGCAATGGTGATGGATCAATAGCTTTATTAGCTGCTATGGACATTCTCCCATGTCTCTGAAGTATGCTTTGCATCACTTATCTCTCGGGGGCATCTTCTTGTACCTTACAAGTCTAGGCTACATCGTCTCCCTTCCGAGTGGTGCAATTTCATATCATGTCTCCAAAAGTCGGACAATGTCACCTTCCTCCAGCATCTGAAGTTGGTGTTGCATCATCTCTCCTCCAAGGGCATGTCCATGCAATGTCAAAGTCTTGGCGGCATTCTTCTTGAAACTTCAAGATTTCGTTGGCATTTTCGAAATCTTAATGAGAAGTCCTTGCATCTTCAAAGTCTTGATAGGGATTCCTTGCATTATCAACATCTTGTTGGCATCTCTGAAATCTTGATGTCTGGTTACAGTGCTATAGGCCTTTGATGTCTGAGCAATGTTGCCTCTGAAAATTGCTTTATGACAAAGATGAACGTTGGCACAGTTTCGGCGAAAATAGAGTGTTGACATGGCTTCACGACTTCGGCGAATGAAGTGTTGATGTGGTTGCTTCGATGCGAATGAAGTGTTGATATTGCTCCACGGCTTCAATGTAAATGATGGTGCAACTTCAAGTGCTAATGTGGAGTGTTGTCGTGGCTTCATGACGAAGATAAATGTTGACACAACTTCAAGCCGAATGAAGTGTTGACGTGGATTCATGGCTTCGGTGCAAATATTGCTTCATGACAAAGATGAACGTTGGCACAGCTTCGGCAAAGATGAAGTGTTGTTGTGGCTTCGTAACAAAAATGAACGTTGGCATGACTTCGGTGCAAATATTGCTTCATGGCAAAAAATGAATGTTGGCATGGTTTCAGTACAAGGACAGATGCTGGCACAACTTCGTTGCAAAAAACTCTTGATGCGACTTTGTGGCAAAGACTCTTGACGTGGGTTTGCAAAGATTATTGAGATGGCTGTGTTGAAAAGACAAGTGTTGGTACAGCTTAATTGCCAAGGAAAGCGTGCTACATAACAAAAACAAGCAACAACAAAGAGCTTGTCAGAAGAAAATCTCATGGTACGTCTAACCAAAAAAAAAAAAAAAAAAAAAAAAATCAGAGAGAACTCCATTTTTAATCACTAGCCTGTTCAAAAAAAAAAGGGGTTAGTAGAAAAAAAAAAAAAAAAAAAAAAAAAAAAAAAAAAAAAAAAAAAAAAAAAAAAGGGGCATAAATTTTCTGCATAATTTCTCTACATTTAGAGTATTATGCTACCCACCAGAGATTCTACTTGTGCAACTCAATGCATATCCCGCTAGCCTTATATAGGAAAATTTTTGAAACTATCAGACAAAAGGGGAAACAGGACTGAGCAGTTAAAAATGTCAACTTTCAAAAAATACTGCACCGAACCTTGAAAAAAAAGGGAGATGGTAAATATCCATGAACGCATCATACTGTCAGAAAGAAATTGTTACACTAGGCCTGGCAAAAAGTTATAAGCTAGCAAAAATATTCAATGGTTACCTTGCAACCACTCCCTGACTGGGTTGTCAAAATGTTGTCAGAGTAGCCACCGTTAGAATGGACTAAAATGGCAACAAGTGCCTGCCGTCACCTCTTCCGGATTTCTGAAACTTCTGACAGGATCTCACAAAATTCAACCCACAGAAATCTTCAATGACTTTCGATGTACCAAACTGGAAAAATCCAGGTCCAGAGGCCCAGCTACGCGCTTCCACGCGCCACCAAAAGCTTCAGAGGATCGCGGCCTAGTCCTTTGTATTCGTACAAATCCAGACTTCATTTCAAGGAAATGGCATTACCGCTCGATCCAGCGGCCCTCGAAGTGCAAAACCCAGAAAGATCATCCTCCAATAAGTTTCCACGCGCCCCCACGCGCGGCCACGAGCTCAAGAGGATCCGTGGCTTAATCCTCCACTTCTGCTCAAATCGGGCCACCATTTCAAAAAAACAGAAACTTCCACTAGATCCAGCGTGCCCCGATCTACAAAACCCCAAAATTACAGGCCCCAAAAGATGACCCACGCGCCAGAACGCGCCACCAGAAGGCCCGGTGATCGCCAGCGTCATTTCACGCGCTCACACGCGCCGACGCAGCTGAGCCACACATTCAACGCGCTGACACGCGCCACACGCGCGCCTCTGGCTTATGACGTCATGGATGACGTCATGAACCAGGTTGACCCGTTTGTCCAGATTCGACCCGGACCGACCCGGAAATCTGACCCGGTCCGAACCGCCTTAAAAAAAAAAAAAAAAAAAAAAAAAAAAAAAAAAAAAAAAAAAGAGAGAAAATGCTTGGACCAAGCAGACTTTTGACCTTGACCAGAAAATCAAAATTTTCAAAACGGACTTGTCCCACTCGATTTTTCGAGTACATTCCGATTTTGGGACCCGTTTTTTCATTCGAAATTCAGAAATTGTGCAAACGTCCAATTTCCAAAAAAATTGACTTTTGTGCAAATGTTGACCAGAAAGTCAAAATTTTCAAAACGGACCTGTCCCACTCAATTTTTCGAGTACATTCCGATTTTGGGACCCGTTTCTTCATTCGAAACTCAGAAATTGTGCAAACGTCCAATTTCCAAAAAAATTGACTTTTGTGCAAATGTTGACCAAATGTCAAAATTTTTGAGATGGACCTATCTTGCTCAATTTTTTGAGTACATTCCGATTTTGGAGTCCGTTCTGTCATTTGAGACTTGAAAATTGCAAAAATGACTCAATTCCAAGTGTTCAAAACTTAGGTCCTCAAGAACAAAATTTGAGATTCATCCATTTAATTGGGATCCCCGTAGGGTTATTCTCCAGATTTCATCAAGGCTTGCCTTTCAAAGTACAAATGAACTCTCACAAGTGTGTCTTAAAATTACACCAGGTCATTAGTTCAATCTGCTATTCCCGTTCGGTGCCTACCAGTCTCCAACTTACCATTCCCGTTCGGTGCCTACCATTCCCACCTACCGTTCCCACCTATTATTTCCACCTACCGTTCCCACCTACCATTCTCACCAAAAATTCTCAACTACCATTCTTAACTACCTACCTACCATTCTTCATCTCTCTACTATAAATAGGAGGGCCGGGTTCATCAAAAACTCATCCAAAAAAAAAAAAAAAAAAAAAACACTGAATCATGAAATGAAGATTTGCCTCTTTCAGATTTTCAAATCCTCCTTTTCACAACCATTTCTCACTATGATCTTATCATTCTCAACACCTAGCAACCGATTTTGCTTCATAATCGGTTTGAGATCAACCCTCCCATGGTTCGGTCGAAACCCTATTTACAACATCATTGCAGTTTTGAGATCCAAACAAACTTTGTTTCTCCACTCAACGACCACCTTTGTCCATAAAATTACTCGTAACAAGGTCTGCATTTTGGTTCCATGTTTCCTTGGACTTGGTTGGCCAGGAAATCCAAGTCCAGCAGAAGCACCCGTTCCTAACCTCAGGGCTCCTGTAGTCTCTTTCCAATTGCTTGGTCTTCCAGCAGGAGCAGTAGTTCGGAACAAGCAGCAACTTGGCTGGTTTCTAGGGCCAGAATCACAAGTTAGCTCCATCTTTCATTTTTCTGTGCTTTTCCAACAAGTGGCAGTAAGTGAAGATGGTAAAAAAGTGTTGGGGTATCCTACAAATTGTTTTCCATCAACACTTAAAACAACCTCCAAGGCGCCAGCTCATCAGAATTCAGCCTTTGGTGCCGGTAAATGGTCATCAAAACTTTATTCCATGTCCCCACTACTACGGGACCCAAAGATCATCATTGCTGGTACCTTAAAACTCATTTTCTGAAATTACTCCAACTTAAAATCAGCTTGAAGAATTTCAGAAGGTACTCTTCTGAAATTACTTCAACATAACATCCGTTGGCAGGGTCCCATGACACAGGCGCATTCAATTACTTACTGCCGGACCCCATGCAACACACAGTCAGTCCCATATTCAAAGGTGTACTTCCCATAAACATCTACACCAGAAGGGTCCCAGCATACAGGGCCAGCACCATGGTGGTGTATGCTTTGCTCATTTGCTTTGCTTCATCTCCGTCTTCTTCGTGATCTTCCGAAATAACTTCTCCAGAAGTTCTTAAGAACACGAGGCTAGCTCCATGACCCTGCATGCTGTATCCAGCCACCATTCTCTCATCTTCCCCATCTTCTACACCCTGTGATCGCCGCCAACGGTCCAAAATACTCTCTTGAAATTACTTCAACTTAACCTCTGCTGAGAAGGCTCCATCACGCGAGTACATTCAAATACTCGCAGACCCATTTTCGGTCTCATCAAAGCCTTTCATATGGGTCGATCTACTCTTCGGAAATTATCCCATCCTCCTGAAAACTCCACCACCTTCAACAGGTCCACCACCTTCAACTACTTCACTTAAAGATTCAAGTACCAAAAATCCATTTTTCGAAACTCATTCCCACACCACACTCCGAGACTGTGTGCGTGAACGAGTCTCGAGGGGGCATTTGTAGAGAGGGAAAATTCCCGACCTATCACAAGCTGACACGTCACATTACCAAGCCCACAAAATACAGCCAATTACAAAGCACTATGTATTGCTGCTAGGTTTTGCTATCACTATTCAGAAGCCAACAGAAATTTGCCAAGTGTCATGCAAGAGCCAATCACGCATCAGCGCACGTGTAAGCGATGACTCAAGCAACCTCGCACGTGTAAGCGATGACTCAAGCAGCCTCGCACGTGTAAGCGATGACTCAAGCAACCTCGCACGTGTAAGCGATGACTTAAGCGGACCAATCAAGCCGTGACATGTGTCACCAATCAAGCTTCGCCACGTGTCGCTCACCCACCCCAAAACTCCTATAAATAGAAGCCTTCCTGAGACATTTAAGGGGACCAGGATTCAGAAGGGAGAAAGCTCTGTGAAGATCAAGCCTCAAAGCCTTCAAGAACTTCAACCCCAAAATCGAAGAACATTCGAAGCAGAATCATCCAGATCATCTGCCTAGATCCTAAAGTTTGCGGGAATCAAGCTCAAAGGTCCGAAAACATCAACAAATCATAAATCAGTGAAGCTCTTCGGATTCAAGCCTCTAAAGCACCGAAGAACTTTCACCACAAATCTTCAAATACAAAGAACATTCGAAGCAGAATCATCCAAACTATCTGCCTAGATCTCAAAGTTCACTGGAATCAAGCTCAAAAGCCTCCAGAAACCTCAAACAAACCACAAATCAGTGAAGCTCCACAGATTCAAGCCTCTAAAGCACCGAAGAACTTCCACCACAAACCTTCGAAGACGAAGAACACACGAAGAACACAAAGAACACGAAGAACAAAAGATTTCTAACAAGCTCATAGCCAGAGATTCATTGTAATTCTGTTCCAAAGATCTTCAATCCATTCTTCAGCCAAATTGAAGTACATTGGGTGTTCGAATCAAAATCACATTACTACAAATCCAATCAACAAGTCTTTTAAGGAGATCGAATCAGAGGATCAATCTTTTGTAATCACAGAGAATTGTACCACACAATCATCAATACAAATTCGCATTTGTGAAACAATTTCACTTGTTCGACTTTATTTCCAAACCGAGAGATTTAGTCGCTTACAATATCCATTTGAATTTTCTTAAGTTTAAAGTTTAAACCTGTTTGTTGAAACGTGAATCCTTCTTAAGAAAATTGTTTCATTATTTTATTAAAGTATGTATCATTTACAAACTCTCACTTTTCTTTTTTTGCCAAATTACAAACTCAACTTATTTTGGGATGAAGAGTGTACAAATATAAAAAGTCTAAGCCACACACTTTGACACAACTTAAACACATGGCAAACGGTTATTGAATTATTTTTTACTAAATATTAGTGATGGACTCATCTATAAGTGATGTAATCCTATCATATATTAGCAAATTGTGTCAAAGTGTATAGACAAGTATTATAAGTGTATTTGGATGCTGCTTATTTTATTGCAATTGAAAAATTATTGTTGAAAGTACTGTAGATAAAGGTAGTTAGTTGAAATAGTATAGTGAGGCCCATGAATAATACCAAAAAGTGCAGTGGGACCATGAATAGTAGCAAAAATAAGCTGAATAGTGAAATAATTTTAATTTTTAATCTTAATTCAAACGCACACTATATGTCCACAGAAGAACTGGTACAAATATGGAGCAGTACTTTCAACTTTGCTAGGCACCAGGATGTAGGAATTCATAAAATTTATTAATTAAGCTGACAAACTTGAATAATCTACACATATTTTTTGAACTTCAGCCAGCGTTACTCACTTTAACTAGAAACATTTTTAGGTTTCCCAAAGAAGGTTCTCCTATGTCTTGTGCACATAACAAGCAATAAATGCATTGTTTCAATTAGGTCCATCAATTAATAGACAGAACCTAACTCCTACAGAGTACCATGTCTAAGTCTCCCAAATTGAAGGAAGATTAGGGTTTGTGACAAATTTTATCAAGTACGATGATGACATGATGGCATATCCATATACTCCATATGATTGTTGGGCACGTATGGATCATGTGGATAATCAAAACTAGCTGGAAAATATGGGAGTCTAGCAAGTGGGTCAAGGTCTTGTGAAGCACATAAGTAAGGCATGCCACAGCAATTACCACTAATATTTTCACAAGGTTTTGGAATCATGGATGATAATGGATTCTCATCATAATGTGGTGCTGTGATACTTGGACCAATAAGTTTATTACCAATATAATGCTGTGTTGCTCCACCAGTGCTGAAATTTTGAAGTTCTTGATTAGGATCAAATTGTTCATGAGGTTGATAGCCTAGTGACCATAGTGGATCATAAAAAGAAGAATTCGATGGTGCTGCCATTGGGGGCGGGGTTGGAAATTGAACCAAATTGGCACCATAATTGGTTTGGTCTAATTTAAGATCACCATGATCAAAGCCATGCAACATTGGGGTTGGAGTGGGAAGGTATAGTTGGTCTTGTTGAGAGCTTAGGGTCCAATTAGGGTTTGCGTTTAGAGAGAAAAAACCTTCCTCAGAGTTACCGTTATAGTGCATATCAGGAGAGGTGGTTATGGCATGAACATTATGAGAAATCAACTTCTTCTTAATGCTTGAATTCCAAAAGTTCTTAACCTCATTATCTGTTCTTCCTGGTAATTGTTTGGCTATCTGAGCCCACCTGTCCAAAAAAGAAAAAGGTCCCTCTTGCATGAAAAAAAAAAAAAAAAAAATGACATACATGGTAAGGATAATATCGATAATAAGAAGAGTAAAAAGAGTAATGATAGAGATATTATAAATTTTATTTGATAAGATTTACTTACAAACTGAGTATCATGTGTTAAATAAAATAAAATAAAAGTAAATTAAAAAAATTCATTTATTACGTTGTTAATATGTCACTCATGATATTTAATTTTCACTTTTTTTTTTCTTTGAATCGGTAATAATATAAGCACTTTTGGAAAAGAAGAAGAAGAAGAAGAAGGTACTTGTTTCCTAGAATGCCCTGGAGTTCAATGATGAGGGCAGCTTCTTGGGGAGAGAAGCTCCCACGTTTTAAGTCAGGTTTGAGATAATTTAACCATCTTAGTCTACAGCTCTTTCCACATCTCTGCAGGCCTGCTTCATAGAACCGTACAAGAAAAAGGACAAAAAGAAGAACAAAGCAAATTTGAGAAATGATAGTAGGAATGTATGAAAGCTAAAGCAAATTTGAGAAACGATAATAGGGATATATGAAATCTAGTGCAATTGAGAGAGAGAGAGAGAGAGAGAGAGAGAGAGAGATAACGTTACCAGCAAGTTTTGGGAGAGAGCTCCAGCAACCATGGCCGTAGGCTGTAATGTAGTTGATGAGTTTCTCATCTTCCTCTGGTGACCATAGTCCTCTCTTAACCTTTTGCTTGTTACAGCATGAGTGATTTCTCATGTTTCTCTCTAAAAGCAGTATTATTGGGGAATAGGTTTATAAAGAGGAAAAAGATCAGAGAGAGAGAGAGAGAGAGAGAGAGAGAGAGAGAGAGAGAGAGAGAGAGAGAGAGAGAGAGAGGAAGAAGAAGAAGAAGAAGAAGAAAAAAAAAAAAGAATAAAGAAGGCAGCACTAGGTCTAGAGCTAGCTAGAAAAAGTCACATTACACCTAAAAGAACAAAAAAACAAAAGTGAAAGAGGAACTATCAGAAGAATAGAACAGAGAAATGGGTGATTTGGAAGTGTGAGTACTCAGTACTGTGAAGTTACGAATTTGATGTAAGAGTTGTACCATGGTGGCCCAGTTAGGGTATGTAGCGAAGAGCTATATTGCTTCTTTCGTTATTTCAGTGTTAGACTTGCTTTACTTGTCAGACGTGCAATGTATGATTCTTGATCAAGTAAACATTTTTTTTTTTGGATGAAAATATGTGATTGTAGACCATTTACCCTCTAGCTTAGACTTACTGAGAATGGGCATTGGGCAATAATGAGGTTTTGAGCTGATAGTTAATCGGTTCTGATTGAATGGGAGTGGTGGTACAGTCTTAATCATGAATTCATGAATCATGATTGCATATTGAACCAAAAAATTCTCGAAACTTTTTCTTGAGTGAAAAAGGGTTCTCAAGCGCAGTCTTTAATTTGGCTCAATGCTAACTAGGTACTTGGGAATGAAGTAGATTTCACTGCATAGAGAAGAACAATAATTTTATGTCATATCATGTTATATATTATTCTATATATATAATAATTTTGTTGCCTTATTTTACACGTTTATAGATGAATATGTTTTTTATTATCATGTTTCTCAATAATTATTATAAGGTAATTACATTTTTAGATCTTCAGATTGTCAAGTATCGCATTTCTAGAAATTTAGATGCCCCTGTTAATGTGGATTCCTCTAAACAAAATGCAACCTAAGTAAATTCTTAAAAAAAATTATAATAGAATCAGCATATTTCAATCAAAAAATTTTTATTAAATATTTTAAGAATTATTATTTTTTCGTTATTTAATTTAAATTATTTTTTACATTACTATATTTTCTATTAAAAATTTTCAAAAAGTTTGAAATACTCTTACAAAAGTTTTGTAAATTTAAAATACTTCAACTGAAATTCAATTATTAAAATTTTTAAAGATATTTAAATGAAATTTAATTAATTATTTTAACTTAATCAATCATTTACCATAATTTTTATTGTAATAGTTTCAAAAAGTTTAAAAAACTACTTTAATTAAAATTTATTATCCAAATGTTTAAATTTTTTAAAAGTTTTATAATTAATTTAAGATTATTCTAGTAATTTACTATCATATATTTTGTTTTAAGGAAAACTTAGTCTTAAATGAATGCATCGCACACCCTTAGTATGGTGGTCATTTCATAAGTATAAGTGTTTGTGTGGTGTGGGGGGTAAGGGTCGGGGTTCAAGTCTTCATGAGAGAGCTTCACATACATATACACTTAGATTAGGTTAGAATAGAATTTCTATCTTGTGTATATATATATATATATATATATATATATATAAACTCTAAAAATTGATAAGGCATATATATGTGATATATATGTGGATAATTCCAAATGTTCCCAAGATTCTTTTTATTTGGGGGAAAAAAAAGCATTCAAACCCTATATAGGCTCTTTATTATTATTATTATTATTATTTTATTTTATTTATTGTCTCACATCACTAGTATTAACATCATCATAATTTATAACTATCTCAATTATAAATATTATAATTTCTCAAAAAAAAAAAAAAACATCATCATAATTTATATTTTTGTTACATATTTAAAATTTACAAGTTTAAAGGTGTACTGCTACCACGCTCTTTAATTTATTATTGCTTCCTCCATAGTTAGAGTACTTCTTTTGATGATTGATTCCTTACAATTACATTAACGAATTCCACTCTCTCTAATAATTGAGGCAATGAGATTATCATAGATATGATCTCATAATTCGACTCAATAGTGAGGTCCAGAATACGTTTTAGGGCTTAATATTCTATTTATTCGACAATTCTACTACTACTCGTCTACTCCTACATATTATTTTAGTTTGTCTTTTTGAAAATATCAGAATATTCTCAATACAATAATTTCTGAGAGAAACGCCATCAAATGCAGTCAAAAGAAGATATATTAACCATTTAATGTATCTTTGGCACGTTTATTTCAAGGTTTTAATGTGCACATGGGTTTCAAAATTTCAACAATGCCGGCAAGGAATTCGAATCTAGTACATGTATTGTAGGGCCATGCTAAAAAGATGTGAAGTCTCAGTCAAAAATAGTTCTGTTGGAGGAGGTTATTCCCTTTTCATTTAAGTACTTTCTTTTTAACTTTAAGTAATAAATACGTTGCTTTGGTAATTTTCATCCACTGCTGCTTGATTTTGTGCTTCGATTGATGGATGGGATTGGCAAAAATCAGCAGCAGTACGGGTGAGAATGTTGATAGATGGGATCAGGTGGATTAATATTCTTTAAATTTTTTAGGGTAATTTCATACTGCAGAGTTTTTTTAGAATCATATGAATTCATTGTAGAATAAATGGATTATTTTATCATGTGGTTAATAATTTAAATAGGTATACATATAGTACTAGTTTTTTTTTTTTTTTTTTTTTTTTTTTTTTTTTTTTTTTTTTTGAGAAACAGATCCATAAAAAAATAAAGGAGAAACAAGCAAATACAGCAATTAAACAACATCCATTCGGTTTACATCAGACACACAAGGAGGAATCTCTTCAAGCCAGGCCATATCTGTGTCAACATGAATAGCATTGCGGGCCAGAGTGTGAGCAACCTGGTTTGCCTCTCTGTGTGATGGAATTCACAGCTTTTCATGGCCTTTGACAAAAGTTTCACGTCATAGTACTAGTTAATGTTTATTTAAATGTTAATGATGTGACAAAATCCAATTCATCTATATTACAATAGATAATTATGGTTTTAAGAACTATAAAATAGAAATATTACTCTTAAAAATTTAAAGGATCATTATCTTGGATTAGATGATGATCAATGATGATTTTCATAACTAAAGATTTAAAAAGATAATGTACCAAAGAAGGAAATTTAGGATCGGCGTTCTTGCTAAATTAATAGAAAGACTTAGATTTACATGCATGGATGAAGAACAACAAAGGTGAAATTAATGAAGAACTCTCTTATTAGTCATTTTAACTTATGCTTGATGTTAAGGATAATATATGCATGTATACTTTCTAAGTTTCCCCAGTACCAAGGATCGAAGATAATGATGTTTATAATGAAAGATTTTATATATAGATATCTCTTAGGTTTTTTACTTTAGGTTGGCAAATCATGAGCAAAAAGTGTATTGTTTTAGTAATTTTAAAGTCTTTAAGTGTTGTCAAGATTGCTGCCCAGGTACTGGAGTTTACCGTGCAAAAGTGTGCTGCTTGACACCAACTCGACCAATCAAGAAGCTTAGATCTCACCAAATTGAGCTGTATTTTCACAGATCGAAACTCGTGATTTTAGAAACGTTCATTTAGTTCATTTAGCCCATTCAGTGATTAGGGTCTCATGCAAACAAGCCAAATGTATTTAAGCAAGTCCTAATACACATCCAAAAGAATTTTGGAGTTGCTCTCTTATTATAAATCTAAGGTTCTGTGCTTTCTGCTCTCAAAAGCTTCTACAGAGATCATTCAAAGCACAATCTAAATTGGTGGTGTAGTCCAATCATCATAAGAAATAGATCTAAATCTTCAAGTGAATTATTCAAGTTGTGAACTAGAGATTCACGTTGCAATATCTCCATACCTAAGTAAGTCTGTGGACTCTGAATTGCATTTCGAAAGGTTTGTAAATTTAATTTTACTAAGAATAGTGTTATTTAGTTATTGTAAAACTTTTAATTAATTGGTGGATTTATTTCACCTTAGGATTGTATAGGTTAAATCCCTCCAGGAATTTTACTATGGAATTTTTATTTCATTGGTTGCCATATTGTTGTGTACTGCTTTATTTCTGCATTATATGCTTGACTTTATTAATATTGGTGATTATTTCGTTAACAAAAAATAATATATAATTAATCTAACTAAAAACTTGGCTTCAAAACTGGTTAACAACACACACACACACACACATATATATATAGGGTTTGGTTCAAGTTACACCTGGTGTAATTTTAATTAATATTACACAACTCAATATTTTTTAATTGAATGCAAATTTTGACAAATCCACCGTTAGATTACATTATCTTTGTATGTTATCCATACTTGCAAAATTTCAAGGTGATCAAAGATCAATAGTTATGTCAACAATCAATTGTTTAAATTCAAGTTTTTGTAGTTTGAAATAATGCATAAAAGTTGAGTTTATAGATTGAATGGTAAATTACACTTGATCATCATAAAAATTGACATGCATATTAAGAACATATAAAACATGTAATTCAATGGTTAGATTTTCATTACATGAATTTAATAATAAATTATTGGGTAGTGTAACATTGTTTAGAGTTACACCAAGTGTAATTTGAACCCAACCCATATATATATATATATATATATATATATATATATATATTTATATATATATATATCAATAATCACATAAATTCATGATAGAATAAATGGAATAACGTAGCACATCTACCAACATTTAAGGTCTATTATTTTGCTACTCTAGAACTGATTGACTTGGAAGTATTGCATGTGCAATAGGTGTAGTCTTGATATGAAGAATGGTAATTAATTGAAGATGAAAATGATATTGATGATGATGACAATATATGGTTAATGAACTTATTCTAAGAACGGTCATGGAAATGGTTCCTATAAAAGTTAAATTAAAAATGTCCCAATTTCGTGAGTTCCAGTTAGCTTAACTAGTAAAATCTTTGATTATTAAATTAGAGATTTGGGGTTCAATTCCCGTCTACACTAAAAACTGATTGGTGTCTTTGTCTGATGATAAAGAGCAATCATCAGGAAATAGTAATCATCAGGAGCGGGCACCATAAGTTGAAACTTTCTAAAAAAAAAAAAAAACAAGAACGTTCCAATTTCTTCTCAAAAGAAAAAGAAAGTCCCAATTTTATTTATTTTTAGAGTAAAAGATATAGGACTGTAAATGACCAAACTGTTTACGAATAACTCGAGATCGGCTCAAGAAAAAACCTTTTATGTTCATTTGTTTAGAAAAAAAAAACCAAATTCAAGCCTTAAGTTTAGGCTTGATTATTAAACAAGTTAAACTCAAACATAATAACACGTTCAGGAACATACTTGTGAACATGAGGACTCAATTTAACAATATATATATATATATATATAAAATTTTTATATGTATATTTGTCAAATTGAATTATATAAATTTATCAATAGGTTCATATGATGTTAATTTATTACTTGTATCTTATTAATGATATAAAAAGTATATTCATAGTAAACGTTTATAGAATTGTGAATAGGTAAAACATTTTAGTCAAGGTTACACAATATATAGAAGAATAATAAATTAATCAAGTAGCTTGTTAATAAGTTCAAGTTTATTTGATAAGAAAATGAGCTAAACTTGAATATAAAATATTGTTTACTGATAAGTTTAACCTTGGCTTTAAAAAAAAAAAAAGGTAAATGAGCAAAATTGAATTTCTAATATTCGGCTCATTTATAGGGTGTAGCACTAAAAAGAAGGCCCTAATCAATTAATATAGCTTACAATTACAAATAGATTTATTCAAAAGTATGGCAATTTCTGTGTGTATTTGTTTATGTGATTATGTCTAATTTTGTTAACAAGTCATATATACAATCCAAGTGAGGAAAAAAAATCATATACAATATCCAGTGATATGAATCTATAATATTTCCTGGAGTGTCGCTTAAGTTACATAATTCAACTGAAGTATTATTTTGAATTGACATATGACTAGACGAGGACTAATGAAATGATTTACTGAGACGTCGGTATTAGAAGTGTTGCACAAATTCACTCGGTTCCCTTTTTAGTTTTTTGGTTCTTTGGACCTGAAAATATGATTTTTTATATCAGGCTTTGGTGTCAAAGAATAATTAAGCCTAATGACTTAATTCAATAGTGACAATTCCAACGTGGCAAACAGCCAAACTTTAGAGAATTCGCGTTTATTAAATAGTATAATGATCAAATTTTGTCTAATCAACTCTAAAATACACAAACATCAGCTTATGTATTAATTGTGCAAAAATATTTTTCTTATAATACTTGTGCAAAACTATAGAAGCATTGTTATTGTGTATTTCAGTTTTTTCTTTTTTCTTTGTGTTTCTTGAGGATGAAAGAAAATAGTGGATATTGATTGTGGTGTGTGAAGAGAGAGAAATAATTAATTTTTTTTATATTTTAATTAAATTGATTTTAGAATAAATATTAAATAATCTGATATTGATGTTTTAAAAAAATGATTAGGTAAAATAGAAAAAATAGATTCTTATATTAAAATAGACATTAATTTTTGCATAAGTCGACGTATAAATGGCCTAAGTTCATTGAAAATGTATTTCACAAAGTGTTCCGGACAAAGGACTTTACTAAAGGTACTTACGGGGGGACAATGTTACAGGGTAGAGAATCTTATGAAGAGCAGAATTTCTGTGCTGCATGTAATTTGAAAAGCAATATCCTTGAAAAGTGCCTTAACATTTTCTTGAACTTTCAGATATCATATAGTACTGAAATAAAATAACTGTTTTTGGACTCATCTTGCTTGGCTGGTATTGAAGTGAATATATACTCCTAATTAAAAGCTTGACTTATTTTCAAGGATGTAATGTGGTAAAGTGGAAATCTATTTTTTTGCATTGTCTAACTATAGTTGAAGCTGATTTAAATTTACATTAGCCACATCACTTTATATAAGACAATTATTATATGGATCTGTGCTAGGGTTTTGTGAAAGTTCCAAGGAATATATGAAACAAAGTATTTGCCAACATGATCAAGGTGGTTTCTGATTTAAAGGATGCTGCAAAACTCCACCCAAGTACTACAAATTACAAAATACATTCATATGCCTCGAAACTTTTGTTGGGGATGGCCTCAAAAACCCTCTTAGGGACTATAAAGTTGATCAGGTTTTTTTTTATTTTTTTTTTATTTTTTAGTTACTGAGATGTTGATCAGGTTTTACTTGGGTGTTGTTGCTGGAGCCAGTGAAGCACTAATATTTGGTGTTCCATCATTGTCAATGTCACTGGAATTGTGACTTGATAAGTAATTCTTTGGTGAAATAATCTGTTGCAGGAAGAAGGATAAAAGTCAGGAAAATGATTTTAAGGATGCAGTTTCTGTCTGTATAGAGATTCCATCTTCCCTACGACAAACAAGCTCCGCATCTCTAAAGAATAAAGTGTTAAGAAAATAGGTTGTTAACTTGTATCTAATTGAAAGTTTGTTTTGAAAAACGATAGTAATGCTCACTGAACTTTGACCAGGTGTTTTGCAAAATATAATACTGGCCATAGTAAAGCACTAGAATTGCTCTCTTCAATGAATGACTAGTTTTTTATTTACCATTGTGGTTATTGTTGTTTTCACTCAATAGGTATATGTGGGGTATATTTTCATTGGGCATATCCAATTGTAGTTAAGGTGAAGTTGAAGCTAGCATATCTTTTGGGATTGCTGTCGAAGGTTATGAGGAGGGAGAACCATGTAGGGTATAGGATTGAGGAAGCTCCAAAGTTATTAATAATAGATGCAGCCTTTATTATTCTCCGTCTGAACAACAAGTGCAATTAGGAAGAGTAAAAAATAAGGGTGCATTTGGTTCTAGATTCTCACATTTATTGAGATTTGAAAAAACACCCTAATAATCCAAAAAAGAAAGAGAATTGAAAACCCACCAAATTAAAATCTCTTTAAAATGCTTCTGGTATGTTAAGTCGTTTCAATGAAGTGTTCTTTGGTCATATGTATATCAGACGACTTGGTGACTTAAGATGACATGAGCAGTATCATGTTGAAAGCCTTATATGTTAAGATGGCCACTATTGGTTCCTGGAGAAAAAATAGGTTGTACCGCGTATAGCAGCCAATGAAAAATGTTGAGCAATGTCTATTTCACACACACACATTCACCACCTTTGCACAAAAACCATGACTTGAAGTCGCGAACTCTAAGTTAAAAATCGTGACTTACAATTGAACAATGTTAGGACTACAAAAAATAACACAGTTTTTGTTACAACTTGTCATATGACGAGTTGTGAGTGGTGGAAGTGTGAAACACACATGGACTTACAACTTTTTCTCTACCACTCACAACTTGTCTTGTGACGAGTTGTTTCAAAAGTTGTCTTATTTTTTGTGATCTTAGCATTTTCCTTCACAATTTGAGTTCAAATAAATGAATGTGCGCCATAGAAATTTCCCAAAAATTTCTATATTTAAATGCTACTCTGGAAATTGGCATCATCTGTCAAGCATTTAGAAGAAGCCTACATAGTTTGTAGTAGCAATGTCATCAGGGTAAGGCTTAGTTTTATTTATAGACTTTTCACTACTCTTGGTGCATGTGGGGTATATATGCGAGTCTAAGATTATATTCTATTGCTATTCTTTGCACTTAGAGTATTCACAATGATGGTCGTATAATAGTTAAATTGCTATTATACCAACCAAAACACTACAAAGAAGGCCACATTAATGTTGGTATAGTTAAAAAAGATTTGCAAATGAGCTACAAGATGGTAGCTCATTGCAGCTACCAAGTTATAAAAAAAAAATCAATTCTTTATTCCGTTTCTCTCTCTTCTTCTCTTAAAATATTTTTCTCTCTTTCTTCCCTCTTCAGCTTTCCCATTTTTTTTCCCTCTCTTTTTCTAATTCAAATTATCAAACTAAAACTCAAACTTTGTCAACAAAATGTGAGTTCATGACAGTTGAGATCGGCACAAAGTGGGCTTGTGGTGGTAGTTGAGATTGGTGATGGTGGAGTTTTAGGTTACAATGGCTACTGCCTGCCACTCCTCTTCCCTTTCTTCTATTTTTTTTTTTTTTTGAATTTCTTTTGCTATGGCTGAAAATTTCTCTCTTTCCTATTGTGTTTGATTATTTGTTGCTTTGGGTTTAGGTTTGAAAGGTGGGTGGGTTTTGATTTGTGGCGGTGGTGATTGATGGTGGGTTTCAATTTATGGTGAGGATGGGGGTGGGTTTTGGTTTGTGGTGGGTTTTGATTTGTGGCATTGGTGGGTAATTTGCTTGATGGGTTTTTCTAGGCTGTGCAGTGGGCGGTGGCTATGTCTAGGTTGAATAGGTGGTTGTGACTTGAGGTTTTGTGATTTGGTTTTGATTGTGGGTGGTAGTGGTGGTGGTTATTTTGGGTTTGCTAGTATTGGTGGTGGCTGATGATGACCGTGATTTTGGTGTTTGCTCCCCTAAATGAGTCAAAATTTTGAGGGAAAAATTTAATTCATTGGAGTCCAAGTATGACATTGGCCCCCCTGCCCCAAATGTCTCCCCAACGCCCGTGGGTAGCTTTATTTCCAACAAGCAATCTTTTGTTTCATTTGACACTCCTCTATTAATTCCCGATTTTCACGCTTGAAGTGTAATGAAAAGTCAGTTTAATTGTGATATAATGGCATTTGGAGGCATCCTTCTCCAAAAAGTCCAATTTCTTTTTCTCTTACCTACTCCCAAGACATGGGTGTCACCCCACCACCATTCTTGTACATATTCACTAACATATAATATTCTCACATGTATTAATTTTTGTTCGCTGGTACCATGAGTGCTAAAGTTGAAGTTAGCATAATTTTCTATTAAATAGTAGAAAAAAAAATCATCTTTTATCATAAAATATTTATAAAAAATTAGGGTAAAATACTATTTTGGTTCCTAAATTTTGCCAAAAGTTTGTTTTTCGTCCCTAAAATTTAAGAAGTTTATTTTTCATACCTAAATTATTAAAAAGTTCATTTTTTTGTCCCTAAATTATTAAAAATATTTTATTTATAATATCCTTCAACTTTATCAAAAGTTTGTTTGTTTGTTTGTTTTTTTATTTTTTTATTTTTTTTTATCTCTAAACTATTGAAAAAAAGTTCTTTTTTTCATCCCTATTTTTGTCTCTAAAGTCTAAACTATTGAAAAAATTCTTTACAAAATTTAGGGATAAAAAAGACTTTTTAAAGTTTAGGGACAAAAAATAAACTTTTCGTAAAGTTTAGGGACCAAAATAGTATTTTACCCAAAAAATTATTTCCTATGCTCTTCTTGTTTTATACAACTTTAGTAGAAAAAAAAAAAAAAAAATTCTTAATCGGTAAAAACTTTAGGATAAACCAAGAAATAAGAGACTGAATCTTCAAGCAAGATTACTCTTTTATTTAGATGTTTTGTTATAGCTGCCTTTGAGTAACCCTAGCCCCTAGCACAAACTCCCTGATTTACCATATGAGCTGAGCCATATAGTTGTTTTAAACCTTGCACAATTGATTCTATCTTGAACTGATTATCTAACTTTGTGGATTAGTATCTAAGGTTTCTATGATTTGAAATAAACCTTACACAATTAATTCTATCTTGAAGTGATTATTTGACTTTGTGGATGTTAGAAATACAGAATAATTGTATTGTATTTCCTTAGTAATAGAATATACATAAGTGCCTTTATATAGGAGGCAGAGTGTGCAGTACAAGTAAGTGTGCTATACAAGTAAACAAGGTGGGTCTAAAGCCCACATACCCTAATACACGTTAATAGCCCCCCTCAAACTCAAGGTGGATGTGAGACCAACTTGAGGTTGTCAACCAAAGTGCGAAGACGTTCCTTAGGATGTGACTTGGTGAAGATATCTGCAAGTTGATCTTTAGAAGAAACTGAGATCAGCTTGAGAGCACCATGGACAAGATGATAACGGATAAAATGACAATCGATCTCGATGTGTTTAGTTCGTTCATGGAAGACATCATTGTGAGCAATATGAATGGCACTCTGGTTGTCACAATAAAGAGGAGTAGCTAAGTCTTTGAGAAGCCAACGTAGCCAAAGGAGCTCAGATGTGGTATCAGTAAGGGCACGATATTCTACTTCAGTACTGGAGCGGGCCACATGAGTTTGTTTCTTGCTTCGCCAAGAAATCAGAGAAGAACCAAGAAGAAAGCAATAACCAGTGGTGAACCTGCGATCAGTGGGATCTCCTGCCCAATCAGCATCAGAAAATGCACAGAGAACAAGAAGAGACTGAGCAGAGTAGAAAAGACCATGGAAGAGAGTGCCCTTTAGGTATCGAAGAATGCGCAGAACAGTAGCATAGTGAGTCGATCGTGGAGCAGATAGATACTGACTCACCTGGTGAACAACATAGGAAATGTTTGGACGAGTGACAGTGAGATAAACTAGGCTGCCAACCAAGCATCTGTAAAGAGAGGGATTAGACAACGGTTTCCCCCCTGACGGAGTCAGATGCGCATTAAGCTCAACTGGAGTGTCAACAGTCTTGCTATCAATGAGTCCAGCTCGAGACAAGAGTTTAGAGGCATACTTGGCTTGAGTAATATAAAGTCCATCTGTAAAATGAGTGACTTCAAGACCCAAGAAGTAGCTGAGATGGCCAAGATCTTTCATCTCAAACTGCTGATTGAGAAAATCCTTGAGTTCTTGAATGCCACTGAGGTCATCACCAGTTATGATCATATCATCCACATATAGGAAAAGTAAAATAGTGCCTTTGTCAGTGCGACGAAGAAATAAGGTAGAATCATAATGACTGGCCATGTAACCTAAGCAAGAGATAGTAGAGCTGAATTTGGCAAACCAAGCTCGTGGAGCTTGTTTAAGGCCATAAAGAGCACGCCAAAGGTAACAAACCTTATTTGATTCAACAGAGAGACCAGGAGGAGGTTGCATATAAACTTCTTCACTTAAATCCCCATTAAGGAATGCATTTTTGACATTCATCTGAAAAAGATCCCATTTTCTGGCAGCAGAAACAGCTAAGAGAGCTCGAACAGATGAGATACGAGCAACTGAAGCAAAGGTCTTTTCATAATCAATCCCATACTCCTGTGTAAAACCTTTTGCAACAAGACGAGCTTTGTAGCGCTCAATGGACCCATCAGAGCGAGTCTTAATCTTGTAGATCCACTTACAACTAACCACAGATTTCCAGGGAGGAGAGTCACCAAATCCCAAGTATGGTTTTTAGATAATGCATCAAGTTCCTCTTTCATTGCAATCTGCCATAAAGGGTCAGTGGAAGCCTCATGATAGGTGTGAGGCTTATGCAGTGTAGCAAGGGCAGTGTAACAATGATAATCAAGTAAATGTGTAGGAATGGATCTTACCCGAGTTGAGTGACGAGGTGGAATGTCTTGTGCAAGATCTTCAGGCGGAGCAGGAGCAGGGGACCCAAGCTCAGGGTTGGGTAGGTCTTCAACCTGTGCATCTTCCACTTGTTCATTAAAGGGTGAACTAGGAAAGGGATCAAAGGTATCTGGTGGTTGGACAGAGAAGTCTAAGGAGGATCAGGAGCAATTATAGGAGGATCAGGAGCAGTTACAGAAGGAATATGTGCCTCATCTGGAAAAAGATCTAAAACAGAGGAGGAAGATAGGGAGGCACGGAAGTGAGAGAGCTCGACAAAGGAGCGATGTTCCTAAAAGACAACATTGCGGGAGATACGAAGACGATGAGAGATAGGATCATAACACCGATACCCCTTTTGAGTTTCGCCATAGCCAAGAAAATAACAAAGCCTTGACCGAGGCTCAAGTTTGTTATGCTCATATGGCTGAAGAAGAACGAAACAAGCAGACCCGAAGGAGCAAAGGTGGTGATAGTCTGGAGGTGACCCAAAAAGGCGCTCATATGGAGTTTGATTTTGAATAACAGGACTTAGAATGCGATTAATAGCATGAACAGCATGAAGGGCAGCTTCACCCCAAAAAGGAGCAGGAACTTTGGCAGAGAGAAGAAGAGCACGAATAGTGTTAAGAATATGACGAAGTTTTCGTTTGGCTCTACCATTTTGCTGAGAGGTACCTTGACAAGTTAGTTGATGAACAGTGGCATAAGAATGCAAAACAGCTTGGAAAGCATATTGAGTGTACTCAAGAGCATTATCAGATCGAAAAATTTTGATACGTTTCGAAAATTGAGTTTTAACCATTTTCGCAAAATTAGAATATACTTGCAATAACTCAGAATGATGTTTCATATTAAAAATCCAGCTATAGCGAGAGTAATCATCAACAAAGACAACAAAATATCGAGACCCACCAATACTAGAGACAGAGGAAGGCCCCCAAATATCAGAATGAATAAGGTCAAAGATATTAGTGGATATTGATTCACTAGTATTGAAAGGCAAAGCTGGTTGTTTTCCTAACTGACATGAAACACAATCAAAATTTTTTGTAGACACTGAACCTAACAATCCTCTAGAAGCCAATTGTTGTACACGAGAGGAAGATGCGTGACCAAGTTGAGCATGCCAAAGTGCAAGGGAAGGAGTAGAAGAAACTGCAGCAGCTGCAACAACAGAAACAGGAGCAACAAGTGGAAGACGAAGGTTGTCCACGGGAAACATACGCCCAACTCTGGGACCGGTCCCAAGCTCCTGTCCCGTCCTTGGATCCTGCACAATACACCCAGAATAATCAAAGATAATAAGATAACCTAACTCAGCTAATTGGCCCACAGAAAATAAATTGTAAGAAAGGTCAGGAACATTAAAGACACTAGGAACTGAGAGATTGGAGGTTGAAACGGAACCTATATTATGACCAGACATAGTGGAACCATTTGCTGTGTGAATATTAAGAGGGTGTGGTACAAGTTTAAGTTCAGAAAATAAGGACGAGTGAGGAGTCATGTGATTGCAACAAGCAGAATCCATAAGCCAAGAGGAAGGAAACATACCAGATAAAGCTGAGAGAGAAGAGGAATAAGATGCATTACCAACCATACGAATGACATTGGCGATGATGTTTTTAAGGTCATCTGTGGACATGGTGAAAGTGCGTCCTGAAGACTTAGACTCTGCAGAGACGAGAGCCATTGGTTGGACACTCTCAGTGTTAGCAACAGTAGCAGCGAAAATTGATACAGCTGATTTGTTGCGATGATAGCAAGTCTCAATATTGTAGCCAAAACGTTTGCAAAAACTGCAAAGACGTTTGCTGGATTGTTGGCGACGATTATTGTAACAAGAAGAAGACCTGTCCTTATTTCTCATTTAGAAGCAAAATATGCAAAAATGGACTGCAAAAATGAAATCTACGCGAAAAACTAGGTAAGGAGGACCTGGACTGCAAAAAGGCAACTTTGGTCAAAAGTCAACGGTCAACCTGGTTGAAGTCAACGGATGACGTCAGCAGGCTGACAGGTGATTACGTCAGCAGATGATGTGGCACTGACGTAAGCAAGTGACGTCAGCTAGGGCTGACGTAAGCAGGCAGGATGATGACGTCAGCGAACAAGTACCGGCGCGTGACGACGCATGGGAGCTCGTGACGAGTTTTGACGACGCGTGGCGATGCGTGCCAGTGACGCCGAGAATTCTGGTGGCGCGTGGAAGGTCCGATGAAGACTAAATTTCACAGAAAGGCAGATCGGAGAGACTACTTTCCAATGATGCTATCTGTGGTCTGATCGGAGAAGCGGAAGCAGTGGTGGCGGCAAGGCAGTGGTCTTTGATGTACTGGAGTCGCGGTGAAGGCAGCGGTGCTGCTCACAAAAACGACTGCAAAGGACACCCAAGAAGACAAGACTGCTTAAGAGCGACACACCAAAGGATTAGAGCAATGGCTCTGATACCATGATAGAAATACATAATAATTGTATTGTATTTCCTTAGTAATAGAATATACATAAGTGCCTTTATATAGGAGGCAGAGTGTGCAGTACAAGTAAGTATGCTATACAAGTAAACAAGGTAAACACCTAACTTAGCCACACTATTGAAATAAGCACAATTAACAACTGAGAATGAAATATCCTCAATAACTAAATTGGCCTTCTTCACTAAGCTAGAGTGCTTACTTGAGAACCACTAAATTGATATAAAGCATCTCGATGTAAACTATCGCAATATCAGCCATCTCGATATTAGGCACATTTGAATAATTTATCTCAATTAAAACTAATTCACAGAAAATTAAAGTATCCAAGCCTACTAGAATGCATTAACACAAAATTACTTAGAATTAAACAGTAAATCAAATCAAACTACAATTAACAACAACAGATTGCATCAAACTTACATACATGATTGAAATCACAAGTACATATACACAAGGAAATATAAACTTACAAGCATAAGACAATGAAGATCTTCTACAAGTCTAAAGAATTAATTGATTGCAAGTTACAAACTTAAGAATCTTACTACTGATCTCTAAAAGTGCTCTGTTTGTACTATGAATAAATTCTCAGGTGTGTTTGATTGATTGTTGTTGAAGGTTTTTTTTTTTTTTTTTTTTGGTAGCATCAGGTCATCTATTTATACTTGATGTGCTAACAGTTATAATGCTAAGTGTCTTTCTCTAATGAGTTTGCCAGGCTATGTTGTCCCACGTTTGCAAGAATTTAGGTTGCTTGCAAAGCTTGAATTATTGTTCATATTCTCAATCACATTTGTTAGGTTATAAATGTTTAGAACAATTGGTAAACTGAAAACACAAACTTATCTAGGTATAGATCATAGAGTTTATAAGTTATATTAGACAATGCTCAAGGTGTTGCAAGTCAGAATACAAGAACAAAGAAACTGTAAGTTTAGGAATTGTGAATCCGCAAAATGTAAATTAAAGCCCATTAGTTATTAGGGTTTTGGATCTACTTCACTAAGTATATAAAGAAAACCCTAAGGCATGTTTTGAAAAGACTTTAGAGTTGTTCTTTTGAGATCTAAAAGGTTTTGTGCTTTCTCCTTTCAAAGTTACTATCGGAAATCAATCTACATATAATCTGAATTGGTAGATTTGAAGTTACTGCTAAATTGTCATCAAAGGTGTGGATCTAAACCTTCAAGGGTAGTTTTGGAGTTGTAGAATAAAGGTCTGTTGAGGTCTAAAAAAAGGTCATAGTGAAATAAGCCCAAAAAAGAAGAACAAATCAAGCCCAAAAGGAAAAATTCAGGCTAAGCCCAAAGTAATAGATACGGAAGACCCATGAGGGAATAAAAGAAAGGCCCAGAGGATCCTGAAGCCCAGAAAAGAAAGAAGCATCCGAAAAAAAAAGAGATCACGGCAAAGTATAAAGAAGCAAGGATCCTCAGGAACCATCGATAAGCACGGATCCCTTCAGGCACAAAGAAAAAGGAAGACTG